>JANRMT010062854.1:97022038-97057497 GCA_026402145.1 Polypterus bichir lapradei | reverse complement strand
TTCGCCATCAATAATTGTTTTGGTAAAGCCATACTCAGTGTAATCCTCCTTCCAGACGCAGGATATAAACGAGTGTTTTGATCACTTTGTAACTAAGTTAAAATTGCAGGTGAAGGGGTGTGCTTATGCAAATTCCGAGAGACTGTGTTTGTGGGGGATTGACAGTTAAGGCGGGTGGGGGAGTCACGTCATCATCTCCCCTCCCATTTACCTCATTTCGCTCTGAGCTGAGCTCCGCGGCTAACGCCGTCTTCCGAAGCAACTTTGTCACACTGCCACCAAATACAGAGAAATCCACAAGTTAATACACACTCTGTCTCTAGACTTTCTCCACACTGAATCCTCCAGGCACTACTTACAAAAGGTTACATTGACAATCGTGTTACGTTATTTTTAAAATGTTTAATTTTCTTAGCACAAGCACAGCTGAGAAGCTTCGATGCATGTGCTCCATAACGCGTTAAAAAATAATGCATTTAATCACACTTTGCATTACAATCAAAGGGGAACTTTTGTCAATGCATGATTTCCTGGTACACCGATAACATTGATCAGCGCATCCCAATTCATTTTAGCCTCGCACCACCTTGGTTTGAGAAGAAGTATGAAAAGATATGAGGTTAACACACAAAAACAGATCACCAATTCAAGCTTTATGAATAATCGATTCGCCATCAATAATTGTTTTGGTAAAGCCATACTCAGTGTAATCCTACTTCCATTCTATAATTTTTCCGCCACTAGCCATGATTAAATGAACGGTAAAAAAGTAAGAGCGAAGCGAGGGTGACTTATTTAGGCAGGCATGTATATGACAGCAACACTCATGACAATCATGTTACGTTATTATTAAAATGTTTCCTTTTCTTTTTCATTACTTCTTTAACCCATTACTTCTCCGCTGCGAGGCGCGGGTATTTTGTATATGAATGACCTCCAAAGAGCGCGGAGACTTTTGATCATGTGAACGTGTCTGCAAAAACTGGCGTCTCCTGCCCAGCCAAAGTCGAGCAGCCGGCGCGCGCGCATAGCTGTGCCGGCCTTTCACACGCTGACTGCGCTTCTGCGGCAAAATAATATTAAGGCGCTTCGCACTTTATTTTGCACGTATACGATTATGAGGTCGTCAGCTCTTATGAAGACACGCACAGGAGTGAAGGACTGACAGTGCCATCACAGCCGATTAATAGCTGGGACGTCTCACCAGTCTGCACAAGACCCACCGCGACTGTTCCCAAAAGGCGCTCATATCGTCAGCGAACACATCTCTCTATACTATATAAAAGAAAAGAAAAAGGCAACTTTCCTTTCTTTACACCTTTTTTCCGTTTATCCCAAACCAAAGCCTTTCTCTCTTAACACTGCAGAGGACACAAAACTAATTTTCTTTAATTGCTGGTAAGGCACATTATTAGAGGCAGAAATTTGGACTTTCACATAGAAAATGTAATTTCTATACCACAGCCGTCGTGTAGCGCCTTTCAAAAGGGATCTACTACCGAGAGATGATCCATATACATTTTAGCTGCTGTTAGTACTACTTACCTCTTCTGTTATACCATCTTTTAAAATGTAGTTTACCCGCAACCACTCCAGTAGTGCTCAATGTACCTTTACTTCTTAAAACGTTAATGTTTTACTGTTTAATAACTTATAGACTACATTTTATTATTTATATAGATATAGATATGGGAACAACACTCATATCAATGACAAAACAATTACATTAACAATCATGTTACGTTATTTTTTAAATTTTTCCTTTTCTTTTTCATACCTTCTTTAACACACTACTTCTCCGCTGTGAAGCTCAGGTATTCTGCTAGTATAACTATACTAGCTGAAGCCCACCGTAGAATACAGTGGTGTAAGAATAGGAACGGAAAACGGTGATAAAGGAATTCATTATAACAGTGGTTTAGGAAACCACCGTTGCAGTATAACGAAAATAGTAAGGAGCGAAACCAATGCCAGTGGTCGAGAGAGTACCTTCCTGTAGCAGGCTACGGAAAACATAGACATATATAGGTAGACACCGCATTCACTGTGTTGCCCAGTCGACACGATAAGTCAGCGCGTCCGCCCTATTGCGACTGGTAAAAGTACCATTTAAACTAATACAGGTAGACGTGGAAACCGGGTTTTCTGATGAAAAAACAATAACGTTTTAAACAGTATCGTTAACATACAACAGATTTTGGCGAATCGTTTACATGCAATTCTTTATATCCATTTATACACTAAATATGTGCGTATCCCATGGTCTTAGAGTGGGTGGGCGGGGCTCTCGGTCTTGCATGCGCTCTCTGTCTTGATTGCCCTTAGTTAGAGTTGGCAGGCGGGGCTCTGTGAGTTGCCGATCGTGGCTCTCTGTCTTGCGTGCGGTGTAAAGTCAACGTGGCTCATAGGTGCATGTGGACTTTTGCACAGACGAAAGCGACTGAGGCTGTGTTTGGTGAGTTGTTGCGTGCCTCGAGAGCAACACTGGATTTGGGAGGACGGTTACAGTTGGTGTGTGTGGCTCTGTCGTGCGTATCCCATGACGCGGTAGGAGGGTTAGAGTTGGCGGGTGGGGCTCTGTCTTGCGTGCCCTCAGTGTCTTGCTTGCGCTCAGTGTCTTGCATGCCCTTAGTGAATTATATATATAGGTAGGCTTCCACAATAATGTGATGTGTGGTCCATGACGCTGTGCCGGTTTTAAATAAATAATCGTGCCTTGTGTAGGTGCAGGTTTGAAGTGGGTGCGAGGGTTCTAAGTGTGTTTTGACTCCGTGGTTAGTGGAGGCACTGGCTTGCCGTGCTACATACATGTTCAGAGGTAGGCGGGTCAGTCAGGTGTCTCATTGATGCTGCAGAGGTACTGGCTTCTCACACCTGCACCCAATTATTTTGAGCATTATTTATTGAAATTTGGAACCCTGCACCTTTTGAACACTTTGATTTTTGAGCTGGTTTTTATAAAAGCACTAGCTCAATTTTGCACCTACCCATTGCTTTGTGTGTGTTTGTCCTCGTCAGCCAAACTCATCCGGTTACATTATCAATGGTGTCGGGTTCAAGAGGCTCCCAAACAAGAGTCGGAGCAAGGAACTAACCCATACTGTCACAGTTAGCTGATCTGTAATGGCCAAGTGTAGCACCTCCTTATGCTTTTTGACTAGTGTAATTGTTCCTCAGAATTCATGCGGAGTAGAATGTGAGTATTGAAAACAGTGTGTCTAAATGGTTATCTAAATCGAGGCAACTTAAACAAGGGTGATATTGTGACTTTTGTTGTAAAGCTTTCTACTGAAAACAGTAAATGCGGAGAGATCCATGCTTGAACCCACAATCTTTTGATGATGAGGCAGCAGTTCTTACCTCTGCACCAGCCAAGCTGATATGTTCAGTTTGTGTTGATTGATACTTGGGCTTCGGTTTTTAACACATTGACAGCAATATGTCTTGAATAAAGTCACACTTGTTTTGTTATACTGTTTTGTCTTCGTAGAGTAATATTTTGCTCTACTTTCCCTTTTTGTATTATTAATATGTAGCCTTTGTCAGAATGCCTCAGATCTCACAGACTTACCACTGTTTATAAGGTATTGTACTTTATAACTCTTCCCCACCTTCCCTTCTACAGTTATAACTTTAGGCAATTAGGTGTAGTAAAAGACAAGCAGAATTTAAGTTACAATTTAAATAATGTATTATTGATAACATTCATAAATAATAACAATATGCAAAGTACATTTGAATATTGGCAACCATACATCCTGATAAATGGTGATGTGTAGTTTCAGGCGGCACACAGACTTGTTAGCTACTTAACATGTCTCTAGTTAAGGCATCATTTTGTGTGTCAGCTTTCTTAAGAACAGGCCACATGCCTGTCTCAATATGGCTGCTGAGCTGTGTTCTTCATTGCATTGTCCTTTTCAGTTCATGGTGTGAGATGGTCTTTCATCAGTTTGGTTAGCGAAAGATTGTGAGGTAAAGCAAGCTTATTTATAGGTTTTTCTGTCCAACCCATACAGCCATTAGGACGTCATGGTACTTAAAGGCTTCTGATATAAGCCATTTCCAAACAGCCATACTTTAGACCAATGACCAATAATACAGAACACCTTCACACCTGCCCACAAAACCATATGTTAAGGAATAGCTTGGCAATTAGGCAGCCTGGCTTTCCTGTGGGGGTTGACTGGGAGTCCTGCAGAGAAATATTAGCCAAACTTGTTTGAGGCACTTCCCCCAACTCTGTTGTAAAATTACAAAGAGACTCATTCCTAAAAGGAGGAAGGGGTTCTTAAACCATAAACCATCAAACCATTGCTGTTATTATCAATAATGTAACACTAATATTACATTGCTTTGTTTAAGTTACAAGTAAAGACATATAATATTTATCAACTTGTATGCAAAATTTCACATCACAACTTTTACCTTTTGTGAAAGTGTTTATTTAATATTTGGACTTAAGTCTTCACACATTATACACTTCATGTCAGCTTTTTTCATTACATGAAAAAAGTTTCTGTTTTAGTTATGTGTTCAACATTTCCTGCCATCGTACATTTACACAGATTGTTGTAGACATGGAACACACATGAAATGTATGTACTGTATTTCACATAATGATATATTATTTACCATGTACAATTCCAGATACCTAATTCCCAAATAAAGAGATTCAGCTCTGGGAATTTTGCGTCTGACTTTATTTCAGCTGCCTCGGGGGGAATGAGTGAGCAGGCTGCCTGCTGCCAGTGCTGGTTGACACATTTGCACAACAAAGATGCTGATGAGGAGGTACAAGAGAATTTAAGGTGTCAATGCATTACAAATATTTTCATATGCTTCAGGGATTCTAGTGTGTGTTAGCTTGTTGTTTTGGTGGGTCTCTCTTGTAGTGATGTTACCATCCCACCATACCACAGTGTAGAAAACTACACTTGCCAGCACCAGGGTCATTTTAACAGCACCATAGGTCCCTGGGCAAAGTAGTGCCAAAGTAGAGTACTTGTAGGAATGGGCCACTTCTGTATCCTTGGATAGTGACGTGACATGGAGTCTGTTTGGTGTGCCAAAAGTCAATATCCTTTTCGTCATCCTTGTTACAGACAAAGAGGGTTTAAATAACAAATGATAGTATGTGTGTAATAAAGAGAACTTAAATAAGATATATATGTCTCCAACTTGGGGCATATGCTTTGCAGTATGCCTGTCTTGTGCAAATAGCTATTTTAAGAGCCATTTGTAAACCCCTGCTTCTTAAGACGATGTGAGCCTGGCAAACAACTGACATAAATATTGAGAGAATTGTCCAGTGTTACTTTACCTTCTGACTTTTGCCTGTTTTAGTTTATTATTTTGTTTTTGATAAAGGAAAGGTTAGTGTATAGCTTAGAGCAGGAGATCCAAAACATTTTGAAGTGAAGGCCCCCCAAAATGTTCTGCCATTTTGATCTGGGTTTCCCAAAGCTGCAAAGCACAGCATGATCTTGTATCTTGATAACTGCAAACAGTAGTCACACAGCATGCTTGTGTACAATAGTAGACCTATTAATCAAAGCAAATGCTTAACTATGGTGTAATTTTGATACGTATGTGATCAAATGTTATGCAGTATCTTTAAGCCAGGGATTGTCAACATTTTTTTCTTAGCATTTCATCTCCAGGAATGGAAATGTTTTGAAGTACCACTATTTTTTCAATTTAAATTGTACTGAACTCTTACTACGGATGGCTAGATGTGATATTTATCTCTCTCCCATACCAAACAGTTTTTTGTGTGTTTGTGCCTCTTTTTTTTATATATACACCATTTTTTGTATCAATTATTTTTAATGTAATGAAAGTTATTTGGTTTTGAAAGGAATAAAAATCTGAAATCCTAACATTTCCATATGCTTACAAAAATATGCAGTTACTTATTAATTCAGCTAAAAGAAGTCAATAAATAGCTCAAGTTGTATACAATTTCAGTTGGAAAAATAAAAAAAGGAAAACGCAGTCAAATGTGAAGTCTATGCCTGTTTCGTGGCACGGAGCGTCTTTATGTTTAACTGGGTCATTGTTGTCAATTTTGGGTTCCAGTTTTGCTTCTATGTTCAACCTAGTCCTGTTTTTATTTTTTAAGGAAAGATTGAGGTAACTGAATAGTGGCAACTCTGCCCAAAACCAGTGCTTTCTGCTGTTAATGAATATTGGTAACACTACAATGAAATGTTTGTTTTATTATTAATAATTACTAGCATTTGCCTTTTGTTTCTCTTTTGATACTCTTCTCGATTTGTCTGCCACTTTGTAAAACTACTAAATAATGGTGGTTCTAAAAATGATAATACACCAAACAAGTTTACCAAAACTTAAAATTATTTAATGTCAGATGATGAGACCTGAGACGGAGAGATGCTTTGCACAGGTGGAGGGTGTGAGAAAGGGAACACTAATTCATATGCCTTATGCACCAATATTCATCAGTCTTGGAGTGTGGTTCCTGGGTACTCTTGGTACTGGCATGGATCCGCTCAGAAAGGTGGGGAACAAGATGTAGATGTTACCCGAGTGATTATCTATACTAATAAAAGGCAAAGCCCTCACTCACTCACTCACTCATCACTAATTCTCCAACTTCCCGTGTAGGTAGAAGGCTGAAATTTGGCAGGCTCATTCCTTACAGCTTACTTACAAAAGTTAAGCAGGTTTCATTTCGAAATTCTACACGTAACGGTCATAACGGTCGATAACGGTCGACAACGTCCGCCATGTTGAACTTTCTTATTTATGGTCCCATCTTCACGAAATTTGGTAGGCGGCTTCCCTGCGCTAACCGAAACCGATGTACTTACTTATTTCGATGGTATGACGCCACTGTCGGCCGCCATATTGAACTTTCCAACATCACCAATTTTCCAACTTCCCGTGTAGGTAGAAGAATGACCCCGTCTTCACGAAATTTGGTAGGTGGCTTCCCTGCGCTAACCAAAACTGATGTACGTACTTATTTCGGTGGTATGACGCCACTGTCGGCCGCCATATTGAATTTTCCAAACGTCACAAATTCTCCAACTTCCCGTGTAGGTAGAAGGCTGAAATTTGGCAGGCCCATTCCTTACAGCTTACTTACAAAAGTTAAGCAGGTTTCATTTCGAAATTCTACGCGTAATGGTCATAACGGTCAACGACGTCCGCCATATTGAACTTTCTTATTCATGGCCCCATCTTCATGAAATTTGGTATGCGGCTTCCCTGCGCTAACCGAAACCAATGTACATACTTATTTCGGTGGTATGACGCCACTGTCAGCCGCCATTTTGAACTTTCCAACGTCACTAATTCTCCAACTTCCCGTGTAGGTAGAAGGCTGAAATTTGGTACTTATTTCGGTGGTATGATGCCACTGTCGGCCGCCATATTAAACTTTTAACGGAAACCGATGTACGTACTTATTTCATTGGTATGACACCACTGTTGGCCGCCATATTGAACTTTCCAACGTCACTAATTCTCAAACTTCCCGTGCAGGTAGAAGGCTGAAATTTGGCAGGCTCATCCCTTACAGCTTACTTACAAAAGTTTAGCAGGTTTAATGTAGAAATTCTACGCATAACGGTCATAACGGTCAACAACGTCCGCCAGGTTGAACTTTCTTATTTACGGCCCCATCTTCTCGAAATTTTATAGGCGGCTTCCTTGCACTAACCGAAACCAATGTACGTACTTATTTCAGTGGTATGATGCCACTGTCGGCCACCATATTGAACTTTTCAACAGTCTTTGTTACTTATGGGCCCATCTTCAAGAAATTTGGTACATGGGTTCCCAACGCTAACTGAATCCTACTTACGTACATATATACGTCCATAGCCTGCAGCTCAGTCACTGTGTGAGGTGGCGTTGGGTCCCCCATCCCAATGCCTCCCACGTTGTTGGCTGCCTGCCTATATAAGACCGTCCGTCGCTCCGGTCTCTACATTCCCTTCCTTGCTTCGCCACGGGATTCAGGTCTCCCTACTGATAACTACAGCCTTTTTGTTTAATCCACGGCTTCTCCGCTGTTTTATTGTTTGTTTATTACAATTATAGTTAGACTTAGTTGACATTGTTCAGGTACCCATTTCCTTTATCGTTCCAACCGTACCCCCATTAACATGTCTATCAAGGTGATCACCATCGATCAAAGAACTGTCACTTACCAAGTGGTTTCCATGCCCGGAGATGGCACCTACCTTTTCCATTCTCTTTGTTACATATTGCACGGCCATATCAGGCTCACTCTTGATATCCGGAGGAACATTGTGTCTTATGTATTGAATGACAGGGACAGGTTCAAGGTGTGGACTGATGACGGTACAGGAGATAATTAGACTACACAGGAGCACTATAAGAGTGAAATGCTTAAGCCCTTCACCTATGGTTCTGCATGTGAGTTGATGGCTGCCGCTGAATTGTTCGGTTGTCGCTTTCAAGTGTACCGAAATGGCCAAATATTTTACACCTTTCGACAACCGCCAATGCCTCTTAAACATCTTAGATTCACGGGTAACGATTTCAGTAGTGGACACTTTGATGTTTATGAATGTTTAAACTCTCAAAAGCTGGATGTGATTTTATCGATGAAACCGGTTGTGTGCTTACAATGCTTGACAGATGCCGAATGTCACTTCAACACAACAAATCCTGCAAATACTATCGTAATTGAAACAAACCATGAAACTCGAACCGATTATGACAGCAGCAATCCAAGCTGTGAGATTTGAGACAAGATTACTGTTCACATGGCCAACTGTACGTTACATGCTCAAGAGTAAGCTCAGCGCACAGCTTGGTCATGTTACAACCGGAGGGCCGAACTGACAACATGGTATACAAAGAGATCCTTAACAAATAATTATTGGCATATTTTCCCTCAGTTTAAAAAGGTTACATTTTCTTCTTAATAAAAATTTTAAGGCAGTACTTCGCCGCTGCGAAGCGCGGGTATTTTGCTAGTTAATAATAAAACAAACGTTTCATTGTAGTGTTACCAATATTCATAAACAGCAGAAAGCACCAGTTTTATTTATTTTATTTATTTTATTTTTATTTTATTTTTTTATTTTTTAAATAGGCAATAACAGAAGTACACAGCAAAGTCAAAATGATTTAAGTGAAAACAACATACTTTGACAAAATTAACATTTGACAATTATTGCCTTTGATAATTTAAACCAATAACCAAAAGTATTAAATTAACAGTACAATGAAATATGCACCATGTCTTATCAACTGTACGAGGTGTGACAGAAAAGTAATGAGACTGGCAACACTGCAAGCGATCTGGCAACGCTGCGCTGTTGTCCTTGATAGAGCACGTGTATCAGTACCCTCCCATAGCTCAGTGCGAGTTTCAACTCCTTCCGTTAACTACGTGATTTTTGTGACTGCTATTAGCGAAGTTGTGTTTTTGGTTGTGCGTCACGCAAAATGGAACAGCGGAATTTGGAGCAACGTTGTGCCATTAAATTTTGTGTTAAGCTTGGAGAATCAGCAAGTGTGACGTTTGAAAAGTTAAAACAGGCCTATGGGGAACATTCTTTATCCCAAGCTCAAGTTTTTCAGGGAGGCCTTCAACTTCGAAAACCAGTGAAAACATCGAACGTGTGAACACTCTTGTGAGATCAGACCGTCGTTTAACATTAAGAATGTTGAGTGAACAATTAAATTTGAACAGATTTACCGTTCATCAAATTTTGACTGAACATTTGCACAAATGCGAAAGGTCTGTGCCAAAATGGTGCCGAAAAACCTCACAATTGAGCAGAAGGACAATCGAAAAAACGCATTCCTGTGGTTCCCCAGCCCCCTTATTCACCTGACCTCAGTCCGTGTGACTTTTTCCTTTTTCCTAAACTGAAAAATGTCCTCAAAGGATGTCATTTTGGGACTTTAGAAAATATCCAAAAGAGTGTAACGGACATGCTGAAGACCATACCGGTTGAAGACTTCCAGCGCTGCTACCAACAGTGGGAACAACATCTCCATCGGTGTGTAGCTGCCCAAGGGAACTACTTTGAAGGGGATAACATTGATGTTTGAAAAAAATAAAAACTTTGGTAAATAAAAAATCAGTCTCATTACTTTTCTGCCACACCTCGTATACTACATGCTGTTTACACATAATACTGTAGAATCTCCATTTTGCAGGGAACCACTTAAAAAATTAAAATGAAAAAAAAAATGAAGTTCTTAATGCCAGATTAGTGGAAAAATAAAAAAAGTAATGTTTAATAATTTTTTTCATTAACAAAAACATAATGTAAAATTTGTCACTGTATTTAATGCTGTAAATACAGTAATTATTTATAAAATAAAATTTAAATATAACACATTCTTTTTTTCTTAAAACAAATATTAATTCTGAAAGAACAGCCATCATCACCACTTCCCATATAAAAATGTAAAATGTGGGGAAAATGTTAAACATGAAAATCTTTAATTAGGGCTCTGCTATATTAAGAAATCAGATGTTACTTTATTTCGCCTTATACAATTTCTTGTATTAGGAATTTGTTAGTTTTCGCATACCCCTTGGGGTCAGACCGCAGGGTTAGCTGTTGCTCAAGGGACCAGCAGAGTAGAATCTCTTTTGGCAGTGACGGGGTTTCGAACCGGCAACCTTCTGGATACCAGCGCAAATCCTTAGCCTCAGAGCCACCACTCCTGCAGAATCATAATGGATAAACACAACTTGATAGTTTTGTTTTACATGTATGTGAAAAAAGTGTAACAATGTGAATATATTACAAATTCAATAAGAGTATCATTTATTTCTGTGTCACATTTTCATACATAGGATATAGCTCAAAGTGCGTTACAAAATGTCAAAAGTAATAGATGCAAGAAAAGAAAAACAAACTAAGTAATTTAAGAATAATAATGAGTAAAAAAAAATCAATGCAAACTTACATAAAATAGGTATGTAATTAGTACTTTGGAAACCTAATATATATTACCTTTTTTTTTTTTTTTTTTTTTTTTTTTAAATAATCCTAAAGATGAGCCTGATGATAAGGGAAGGGTGCCGGTTAGGATGGAAAAGAGAACTCCACAAAAGTTGTAGAGAAAAACAAAATCTGCTGGAGCTCTGACCAGCCCCCACTGAAAATTCTACCTAACATAAATGAACTTAAGTTATTCCTTATTGTTTTAGTAGAGTAGTTCTAATAGTAAATAACACAAGAGAAATAGTAAAGAAAACAGTGCAGCAAGAATATTATTATATTAAAGGGAAGGTCCATCTAGTAATGTCTGTGTCCAGTTTTGTATAGCCTCTCATTTTCATCTGCATCGTGAGCAGCAGCAGAGAGTGTAGACTGGGAGCTGTGTACCACTGCAGAGAAATGGAAAAAAGAAAACGGTCACTGATAAAATGTAGCTAAAACAAAATATTGAACTGCCAATTTTAATCTGTTAAAGCGTGCATACAGTATTTGGTAGACTAAGGAAAAGCCATGAAGTATTTAGATAGTAATGCACTGTTGCATGTAGCTTTCAGGCTCTTTGTGCAGTGGTGTTTGTGTTCTTGAGGAAAGTATTCTAAGGAAAGACACACTTATTTAAAGAGGCAGCATTGCTTCTCAGTGTATATGACTCTTAAGTACTATGAAACGTTATGTTCAGGCATGCTTCGATTATTCTGCTCAACCACAAATCGGTCGTAGTTGCGTAAAGTGCTGGTTGATTCAGTTCCATTTTGACTTTTGTCTGAAATTTGGAATAAAGTAAAGGCAGTGTAACTTCTGAAGAGTAATTGCAAGAATGACCCTGAGTGTTGATCATCTTTTAAAAGCCCTTGCTGTGCACAGTTTTAATTGGAAACTTATGTTTTGATAAATAAAACACCTTAACTACTGTTATCTTTTTTTTGTAGCCTACTGGATACGTACATGCGTTACCTTAACAGTTAATGATTATCTGTATCATGAACTTAACTTTACTGGAAATTCATACTGCTTGATTAGCTTTTATGCATTGTTCATACTGCATAGAGCAGGTGAATTTAAAATGTTTTATGTGAAATGGTAGAACTGTTTTCACAGTACACTTCTAAAAACAATATATTTTCAAATTATGGACAATTTTATTTATTTTGTACATAAACATCAAAACGTTTCTGGGGATCTATTTTCAACATTACTTAAACTTCAAGTTTTCTAGAAGCTGCTCCAAACATAAAATAAATATATACATACTTTTTAAAAGACTCTTAAAATTGCGTTTTGCATTTGGCAAGTCATCATTCGTGTGATTTGAGAGAGTCTGATTTGCCAGTGTATTTGGGCTTATTGAATGTGTCTGTGCTTGATTATAACACTCCTTTGCTGTTAAGATCATTTTGTAACTGGGATTTCTGAGTCTCTGACAGAATGAGAGAACTTAAATGGAATTCAATAATTTTCTCTTTCCACAATTAATATATTGAGGAGGCATAATTATAATCATGATTAATATGCAATTAAATGTGCAGCCTTAGTATGTATAAGAATATTATTCAGGATCTCTTTTTCTTGTCTCAAGAAGTAATTAACCCCACTTTTAAGGATATATAATGCTGGTTTATTCTTCCTACATCTGTTAGCCTATCCGTGATTATGTTGTCGAATTAGCTGTCCAGCTGATTTTACATGCAATACGTAAAGTATGTATACTTTTTATTCCACTGTTCTCGGTAAAGTGTTTTGCCAATTTTAGCAAAGGTTAAATCATGCATGTTTCATGAAAGAAACCTAAGTTCACCTTATGTTGTTTTTTATCTTATAAAAGGGTTTTGAAGACTGGTTACGACATAAAGCAGACAATGAAGTAAATGGAGCTCCAGTTTATGTTGTACGAAGCGGTGGGCTTGTACAGACAAGATCAAAAAACATAAGGGTATGTACATGTTATCAAATAAGGAACATTGCACAGTCAATTAAACAGTCTTTATTTACTTAATTCTGTTCTCCTTCTCCAGTTTAGAAGATCTAATGTCTGTTTCTGGTGGCACAGGGATGCAGTGGTTAGCATTTCTGCCCTGTAGTTTTAGTTCCTGGCAGGAGTGTTGTTTCTGTCAAAATTGCATGTTTTCCGTATGTATGCATAGGATTTCTCTGGTTCAGTTTCTTTCCACATCACCTGGTGTGGATGAGTGTGGTAATATGTCCTATGATAGTGGGTTTCAGTCCAGTGTTGGTTCTTACCATATATTTAGTGCTTATGGTATAGAGCATACTGTGGCTCCTCCAACTTTGTACTGATCCAAATGGTTTAAGAAAATAATTATGAATTTTTAGATGTTTTCTGTCCTTTTTCTAAACTTGTGTCTGTTGTACTTTTTTAGGTTGGGGATATTGTAAGAGTTGCCAAAGATGAAACTTTCCCTGCAGATTTAGTTCTATTGTCATCTGATAGAAGAGAAGGAACTTGTCATGTTACTACTGCAAGCTTGGATGGAGAAACAAACCTTAAGGTGTGTTTTGTTCTAGTGATATTTTGTTATTAAATGAATATATTGCATGAAATACCTTTTAAAATGTCCTTACAGAATGTAAATTTGTTTTTTCATACATTTCTGAAAACCTTCAGCTATATATATTAAAAAAAAATCATATATAACATAATAATGCCTTCAGTGAAGGATAAAAATACAAAGATTTATCCAGTATAACAAGATTTCTCATCTTATAAATATGCATAAAGTAGACTAACTATACTACCCTTTTGTCCTCTGTTTCATGCATAAAAATCTATCTATCTATCTATCTATCTATCTATCTATCTATCTAAAATAAAACAAAAAAATCTTAAGTGATGCTTTAGATAGTTCAATACTGAACAGATATTGTGATGTCAGTAGTATGAGTGGATGCCTTAAAAGTGTTCATTAAAAATGGTGCATGGCCTGAAGTAAATGTCTCTGAGCACTGCCAAGCATTGACTTAATCAGAAAATAAAATACTTGCTTCATTACATTTCTAGCTTATCTGTTTCTGCACTCAGGTGTTTAATTTTGTGTAGTTTTATTTATTTTTTGAACATTTGGATTATTACTTCAATTCGAGAACTTGGAAGAAATATTTCTGCATTTGTATATAAATACAAGGCTACTAGTGCCTGTTTTTAAATGAGATGGGGCAGCTCCAGTCCATCTTAATGCTGCAGATTTTCTTTTAAGTCAAATTCTGCCTTTATCTCATCTTAATTTAAAGTTTGATTTTCTACCAGTTTCTACATTATTTCAGTTAACAACCAGTAGAGTCACTTGTTTTTCAAAGTAAATGTTAAGATTTTGCAATTTTAATTTAGGGTATGCATTGTCATTGCATCTGCTCAATGATGTTTGTGCAGACTTTTAACAACACTTTGATAATCAAACAACATAATACAGAATACCTACACATTTTCAGAAGGTGAATTGTGAAAAGTAAAGTTTGAAAATTAATTTGTTTCATGAGTAATGGCAATGTTAGTTTAAATTTATATCTTTAAAATTAATATTAATTTTTGAATGTTATTGTTACAAATTAAACAAATGCAAATAAAATGAATTATTTTGTTCAGAATTTATTGTGTTATTTGGCACCACAAGAGCTGTTTCTTAGTTATTTTTAAGGAAATAATAGAACAATTTAGAATCCAGTTGGCATCGTACTATGTTTGTTAGTTCTGTTACCTCATAGCTGTAGGTGACTTGGGTTTGAATCCCAACCTAATCTGGGTAATCTGACAGCAGTACACAACATTGCTAATGAAGCAGCGCCAAATGAATACCAAGTGCATTAATATGAGTACCAGGTCACTGGCGCTTGATTGTTTCCTGTGTTGTTTCTTGATACTGACTTTCTTCCACACTAACACTGCAACTAACGATTATTGTGGTGATTGATTAATCTGGTGATTATTTTGTTGATTATTCAATTAGTCGAATTGTAAAAAAAATATATTTGAAATTAAAAACAAAGTACATGAAATGGAAGTTTTCACCAAATAAGCAAGTTTGTATAACATTTTCAGAATCTTTTTAAACAGCTTCCTTGTAGATATTTTCAATAAAATATATGTTTTCATTCAATATTTATATAATGCATTGAAAATGAATAGTAATAGAAAAAAAACACTTTGTAGCACTTCTGGCTCTAGTTGTGCAATGAACACACAGAATTTCCTTAAAAACACAATGTTTTGCAATAAATAACAAAACTCAGTGTTGCTTGTGTATTCAGAATCACATTAAATCACTTCTAAAGTAGACATGTAATTTTTTCTCCTCGTGTTTCTGTAAAGAAATGGTCTTTTGACTTGGAATGGGCGATGCACCTGTCTGTCACAGTTGATGTGCTGTGAGATTCACAGCTGCAGACCAGCTGAGTTTTTGATTTCCTTTGCACACGAGACTGGAAAAAAAAGTTTTTTGCTCAGATAGGGACTTCATTTCTTTGCAGCCATTTTTTGTAAATACACACGCTAATGTTAAATGTTTGCAAGTGTGTAATGCATAACCATAATTTAGCAGAGACCGCATCAAAAAATGGCTAATGATGTACATTTTTCAGTTACGTATCATGAAATTCTGCTGCATATGCTAGTGGTTTATTTGCATTGTAGAGGGCCAGACTATGACTTGAATTATTCCTCATTTCAAACCGAAAGTTGCATCATTATGCCTAGCCTAGCAAACATTGTGTTCATATATCTGTATTACATAATGCTGAAGTAACATTCAACTTACTGGGATGACAGTGAGCCTTCCTCCTCCACAGAGCCTGTAATGGTATGTTTCCTATTCAAATGTTTGTGCATCCATTGTAATACAAGATCGTCACATATTGGAATATAAAGTCCTGTGTTCTTGTTTGAATCAATAAGGGATGCGATTTGTTCTGTGTTTTTGTACACATTGTTTCATATGTACACAAAATGCACAGAGTTACATGAGACCAATTAAAATCAAATTATATAAGTGGAGTGAATGAGTTTCCTTTTCGTGTTGTGTTTACATTGCAGAAGAGACAAGTACTGCATTATGAGTGAGATTATGCATAAGCTTTGCCATTGTGCTGTGTAAGCAAAAATAAAAAGTAACAGTATAATAGATCCTCCAAAACAAGATGCTATACGGAACAAACCTACCCATGAATTGTTAAGAGGTTGTCGAGGTATAGGTCTGAGTGGGAGACAAAATGTCAGTGGGTCAGCCCTGTCCCTAGCGACCTATATGCTTGCTGTTGAGCTTTTTCAGTTGCTCATGGAGGGATATCTGACCTAAAACAACACTGCAGATGCTACCCATGACTAAGCATCTAAACAGCAGATGACAGAGTGGAAGCGCTTGATTCCTTATACCTTACTCAGACTTCCTCCAAAGCTGACATGGTTTGTTGTTGTTGTTGTTTAATTGTATAATAAAGCTAGGCAATAATCAATGCAAATTGATAATACCAATATTTCTACCATTTGGACTAAAGGTGAAGATAGTTAGACTTATTTTATATATACATTTACTTATTTAGGAGATGCTTTTATCCATAGCAACTTACAAAGGAGTTCAAAATAATTGAGTACAATCGTTCTAGGAACTGTTTTGCGTTACAAAAGTTGACCCAACTAGTTAAGAGCTATGCTAAAAAATATCATTTAGCAATATGACAGAAATATATAGAGCAAAAAACATTCATTAATATTTTGACAGATGTTCACATAAAATGGGTTTTTCAATCACTTCTTAAACACATCGAGGGAGTTGGCAGTTTGGAAGGAGTTTGGCAGCTTGTTCAGCAAACTAGGAGCTACATCTGAAAAGAGTCTGGATTGATATTTGATACCATGAAGAGGTATCATCACCAGACATCTTTTTCTGGCAGACCTGACTTGCCAAGAAGGACAATAGCACCTCAATAGTGTCTCCATAAACACAGATGCTGACCCATCTATAGGCAAGCATCAAGGATGTGAACTTGATATGTGATGCTACAAGGATCCTTTGTAGCCATCTGAAGAAAAGATTGACATGCACCCATCTCTGGGTGGTTAATTACAAGATGGGCCACTGCATTTTGGACCATCTAAAGTGGCTTAACAGCACATGCGGGTGCTTCTGCTAGTACTGAGTTGCTGTAATCCAGACATGACAAGACCACAAAGCCTGGACTAGAAGTTGTGCTGCTTAATCAGTCAGATAAAGATCGATTTTTGTGGATGTTATGCAGATTTGTAAATGATATGTTCTATGACAATGTGCAATTAAAAAAAAAAAAAAAACTTAAGTAACCCTATCAGTTACTTATTTAGAAGTTACTTTCAGTCTCTCCTTTACAATTTATAAGACTAATTTCAAACTAATTAATGCCTCCTCCTCTGCTGTTTTCTGTCAGAAATTATTCACTATTTTATTTCTGCTTTATAGAAAAATATTAATATACTTGAAGGAAATGCAATAAATTGTGATTAATATGTAGCTAATTTTAATTTAAAAAACGTATTGCTTGATTAATTGCTATTACATTTTTTATTGAACACCAGCCCTAGTAAATATTCTTCATTACATCTTTTGTTAAAGCAGGAACTAGAATATTAGTCTTATGTGCACATAAGCAAAGTATGTTAACACCTGCCAAGGATATACTTTAAGCAAAGATTTAGATTAAGAAGAAAGCATTATCAGTGTTTAGCATTAGTGAAGATTTTCTTCTTATTCGTATCTTGCATTGCTTGATTTGTTAAATCCTCACTTCTGGCCACAACTTCAAATAAGGATGAACAGTAGATATGTAGCAAATTTTTTTTTTGTTGACAGTTATCAGTTCTGTATTTTGAAGAAACTTGCAGAATTTATGAAGGAATAATGTATTGACATGGGTGTATTATGTAATTGGTCAATGGCATTTTAAGCAGGTAATAACCTAACAGAGGCATTTTCTATATAATAATTTCTTTGCTTTGTCAGACTCACTCTGCTGTTCCTGAGACAGCAATATCACAATCAGTTTCTAGTCTGGAAGCCATAATAGCTGTTATTGAATGTCATCAACCAGAAGCAGATTTATACAGGTACAATCTTAAAAATATATGTTTATTAGTCATGCAGTTTTTCATGCAGATTTGACTTATAGTTGTTATGGAGAGGTTACTACAATAGGATTTTTTCATATCACTTTATTTTTAGGTTTG
This sequence comes from Polypterus bichir lapradei, assembly GCA_026402145.1. Lineage (NCBI taxonomy): Eukaryota > Metazoa > Chordata > Cladistia > Polypteriformes > Polypteridae > Polypterus > Polypterus bichir. Next base: position 97,039,323 of record JANRMT010062854.1, on the reverse strand, counting down.
TCGGGCGAATAACAGTTAATCATTGTGGAGAAGAAATCGTAAGGTAGGAATGGTTTTAAGCTATTGTCTGGTATTTAATTATTTATTTACAATATTTGATTCCATTATTTTATCTGTTGTATCTTGCAGAACTTTTACTGTGGTGATAAGAGAGGCAGGAATATGTATTGATTAATGCCGAACTGATATGTATTTTTTAGATCAATGATATTGATATGTGGTGTGGGCAGCAAAGTTTACCAATTACTGATACACATTACTCAAATAATGCTGGTGTGTTTATTTAATTAGGTTTTTCTAGAAATAAATCTTAATTACAAAAAGATTAAGTGTATGACGTTTTCACATCAACATGATTCAAATTAACATTTTAAATACCAGTTGGCTTTTTTTTTCCTCTCCTTTCTCTTCAATGAAACAGTGGTGTCTGACATTTCTTACTCTCTCAAGTGCAGTGCAGGTAACATGAGCACAAGCATCTAATTGATGCTTATTGATAATGATGAGCAAATGCCATAAAGATCGCTTTGCCATGAGTTCAACAAAATCAAAGAAATGTCAGGAAACTTCAGAGAACTAAGTAAAATGCATTGAAGTCAATGGGGAAGACCTACAGTATCTGATCTAGTTTTGAGTAGATTATAATGGTGCAGTGGTCATTTAAGTGTCCCTGAAGGGTAGAGAAGTGTTTGCTATACTGGACCGATTATTATGACCAAATATGTATTCTGAGCTGAGAGGCAGCAGTGCTAACCACTGTGCCATTGTGCCTCAAGCATCAAAAGATGCAGATGGAACAATAATCACAAACAAAATGCAGCAAATGGCCACAAGCTAGCATTAAGTAAAAAATAAATAAATAAATAAAAATTGTCACTGAGAGTTCCAGTCTTTAAACACACTTTAGTCATACGATGAAGCATCAGTCTGGGCCTGGCTCCTTCTATTCTTTGAAGTGTGGCCCTGGGTGCAGTTGAATGTTTTTTAAAATTCTGATCTCTGTGCAGATGTTTTGCACTTTTTCTTCCATCAAGATGATATAGACACCTTGTGAACGTTAATAAATATTTTATTAATATTATTTTGTAGGGTGTTATGTGTTTACTTTCTCAGGGAGGGCTTCTTTAAGAATTGTTTTGGCTCAGCTGCAGTGTAATAATTAGCAACATAGCACTGTGCTGCAGAGACTGAGTGAGGGAGAGCACAGGGATCAGTGGCAGTACTCATAATAATCTCATCATGGTTAGCTAATATACCCCTCCAATGAAAATACTTAAAGCTTTTTTTTTTTTTTTTTGGTAAGTGCATGCAGGGTGCAAGTTAGCTAGAGTACTGGTTAGTTGTAACATAATGCATGTGTGAAGCAGATCAGGCAGCAGTCTTTCAGTGCACATGCTTGATAATTCTTTGCAAGGCTGCTATGGCTCTTTGTCATGCTGGCCTCACAAAGCATTATTGCGCACTGGGAAAAAATATTCATGCATGTCGAATCTCCAAGAAATTCTGCAAATATCCAGTATATAAGATCACTGGCAAAGAGCATATTTGCTACAAAAATGCTTTTGAGAATTTCACCAATCAATACTACTTTATAAAGATGATAATATAGCACATGTTGATTTAAATATATGGAATAAAATTATTTGATAACAAGGATATGTTATGTGTTATGGCTTCAGCCTAGGGCCTCAAGATCAAGAGGGGCCTACATTCAAATTGTTAGCAATTTGAACAAACTTAAAAATGGGAGGTGAAAGGGCCTTGTAAGTGGAATAGCCTAGGGCCTCTTTTCATCTAAATCCGGCCCTGGTAATAGGGCCTACTAATTCTAATAATTTAATCTCAGAGAAATTAAAAATACAGTTAAAAAAAAAAAAAAGGATGACAGCTAGTTGACTAATGTCCTATCTAAATATGATCCCTGGCTAGCACATAATGCTGTCCGAATAGACTACAGCACACTGTGGTTTTATTCCAGGTACTGTAAATAGATAAATACTTTATTAATCCCAAGGGGAAATTCATATAAATGTATCAATTTTGTGTGCTTTAGGTTTGTAGTATAGTACGTTTCAATGTGAAATTAAAGAGATACTTTCCAAAATATTTAAAATTGAACATAAGAATAAATTTTACATATAAAAATTAAAACCATTTTTAGGTTACATTCATAGGAAGTAATCCACATTTCTATTTCAATTAATTGATGCATGAGTGGTGATGTCTCTGTGGGCTACAAACACCAAGCATCTGCTGATATGATTAAGTCTTGTCCTACTTTTAAACAAAAACATAATTCTTCCCACATTGTTATAAATATCAAATTAATGGTCCAGTAAAATTAATTATAGTTAGTGTCTTGGAATTTAGCTTGAATGGTTAAGCAATACAAAACTCTTGAAGTATGCAAGCATTGCATCTGGTTCAGAAATGTTTTGTTTAATTTTATATTTTTTTTTACTCAGACCCCTGGGACCAGAAAATCTCCTCCTGCGAGGTGCAAGATTGAAAAACACCAAAGAAATTTTTGGTTTGTGTTTTATTTCTATAAAAGTCAATAATGTTTTGAGAAAAAAATGTAAGTTGCATATAGAATTTACATTCTAGAAATCTGTTGTAAAAAGGAAAAAGTTTTAAATGTGGTGTTTCTCATTTAACACTAAAAACATTATTACATACACAACTTATCTGTATAATTAAAGTATTTCTGCTGCAGTTGCACTGTAGCAAGCAAAAGTATAATTGTAATTGTGAAAAACATTCATGTTTCTTGAGCTGCTTTACATGAGTTTTAATCTAGCTAATATTTGCAAAGGTTTCATATTTTACTTTGGTATATACCTATTTCCTGTTAATCCTCTTTAATAAAACACCTGTGTGTGTCCAGGTGTCTGTGTGTATGTGTCTTCTGGTGAAGTGCGCATGCGCGGGGTTGCGCTGCGCATCGCACTGTGCTCCGCCCATGCGCACGGCACCGTGGACGCACACACACTGGAAGCTGGGCACACAGTGAATGGCCTAGCCGCTGCCGCGCATGATAAGCAAATAAAGCACACACACTGGAAGCTGGGCACACAGTGAATGGCCTAGCCACGGCCGCGCATGATAAGAAATAAAGGACATCATTGCTGGGGAGAGTGCTGATTGGGTGGTTGCGGCCACGCACATAAAATCTGTTGCTGGGGAGACGCCACACATACAATAATCAGCTGCATGCCAGCACAGATTAAAATACTTGCTGGGGTACTGCACAGTACTTGCCGGAGAGACGCCACGGGCACGATTATCAGCTACACGCCACACATTACATCAGTTGCTAAAGACACTCAGCTGATTGCCCACTGTTGTGACAGAAAATTAAAGTCATATTACAGACATCAAAGCCAGTATTACTGTCAGAGAAAATTATAGGCATTTTACGGAAATACAAACCAGTATTACTGCGAGAGAAAATATTACGGACGTATCTACTAACAACATGCCACCCAAAAAAAAGGACACGTCAAGTAGGACAAAAGACACAGACAATCAAATCCTACATAAGCAACATCTCCTGGAAGAATTGTCAGCTCAACAAGTAAACATCAACAAAAGAAAGGCTTAAAGACAAAGAAAGAAAAATACGAGCAAATAGATCGATTGAAGAAAAAGAAAATGACCGTCTTGAATAGTCAGAAAAACGCTAAAAGAGAGAGACTCAGAAGAGCAAACCTTAGAAAAACTTGGCATTTACTTGCCAGAACCAGTATTCACCCACGGTCAGTTATATGTTGCATTATCAAGAGTTAGAAGTTTTCCAGATGTTGTTGTCAAGGTGGTAGATGGTGCTGAACAAGGCAAACTGTTGCCAAACTCAGACAGAATATTTACGAGGAATGTTGTCTATAATGAAATTTTATAGAAAAATTTCATGAGGTAAAAAAATAGAAAAATTTTCCTAAATATCTTCAGATATTATGTATTACAGATTGTTACAAAGTTTTACACTAAGGCAATATTAATTATACTTACTGTATTGTCATATACGTTTCTATTTTATTTTTATTATTATTTTAGTTTAGGCTTCTTGCAAAAATATTTTTGACAAGAAACAGAATGAGGTCAAGGTCCCTTGCCATTTAATATAGACTGTTCCTACTAATGTTTATGCACTACTGTTCTAGCACCCGTTATTGTAACAGGCTTAATGTCTAGTTACTTTATATAGTTGTTAAGTTTGAAATAAAATGTAGTAGTTTTGTCCAACTTTTCAGGTGTGGCAGTGTACACTGGCATGGAGACAAAAATGGCTTTAAATTACAAGAGTAAATCCCAGAAGCGTTCAGCTGTGGAAAAGTAAGTACTGTACATTTGTCCACTGAAGTGTAACGTTTTTTGTAACCCAAGTATTACATGCCTATGCAAAGTATTCTCAATCCTTGGAAGTTTTCACATTTGTTATACAACTTTGAATGAAAATTGATTCAATTAGACTTTTTTACATTAACCAACCAAAAAAGACACACTAATATGAAAGTGCAAATAGATTTCTGCAAAGTGGTCTAAGTTAATTGTAAATATAAAGCAAAAAATAATTGATCACATAATTATTCTCCCCCATCAAGTTAGTATTTTGTTTACGCAGCTTTGGCAGCTGTTCCAGCTTAGAGTCTGTGTGGATAGGTCTCTAGCACTGGACACTACAATTTTTGCTAATTCTTCTTTTCAAATCTGCTCAAGCTCTGTCAGGTTGAACGTGGATCATGAGAGAACAGCTGTTTTCAAGTCCAGCCACAGTTTTTCAAATTGAGTGACATGTTGACCCTGACTTGGCCTTTACAGGACATTGGCATGGTTGTTTTGAGCCATTTCTTTGCAGCTTGGGCTTTATTCTTGGGTTTATTGTCTTGCTGGAAACTAAATCTTCTCCCAAGAGGCAGGTTTCTTGCAGATTGCATAATGTTTCCCTGCAGGAATTCAATAGAATGTTGTTTTATTTTGTCTGATACAAATTGTTTTAGACTGATAACAAACTGTATCAACATGGACAGCAACGACGACCAATTAATAATACATATCGTGCTGATATTTCTGGTTTGTTCAAGTATTAGGTTTTCCTAGAAAAACTTTGAGTTAAAAGAAAAAACAGTTCGTATGTAACATGTTTAACACTTGGAACAGGTTAAATGGCAGTTTTTTTTAAACAGAAAGCACAGAGACATGTGATATGTCGATCTATCAAGTGCAGGTGCCACGAGCACAAGCATCTAATTGTTAAATTGCTTCGCCCACATAAACAAAGTTTATAGCCATAATGCTAATGACTGATATAATAGCCGCGTGGTGGACAAAGGATAAGTGAAAATGACAATAAATCAAAACAAAGCCCAGACACCACTTGGTTAGAGTTGCTAAGGCAGAACCAATGCAGTACTGACCACAGCTGTATTTTCTGAGCAAAACTCTTTGACTATAAGAGTTGTCAGTTCAATGAGTGACACTGAGAGAAACTCGCAAAAATTGTCAACTCACTCCAAAGAGGAAAAGGTAGCCATGAGAGAAATCTGAGGCATATACCAGACCAAATGGATAACCCATACATTAAATAAAAACACAAGCTTTACAATGATTATTTTGATTTCAACCCATCTTAGATGGGTAGCATTGCTAGTAAAAATGACAATATAGCCTATGTCGATTAAAATATGAAGAATTAACTTTACTGACCTCAGAGTTGTGTTATTATGTCATCTTACCTGACATGAAGTAGGAAATTTTTTAGGGAATTAATGAATGAATAAATGAATCGGTGCATACATATATATCTTCTGAGATGCATGCATTCATAAAATTATTTAAACTGAAATTTATTTATCTGCATGTAATGTGTATTGTTGTTATACATCCAGGAGTGTGCTTGCCCTAAGCTTATCTAACTTCATTTTTACCTTTATTAACTTTTAAAATCATTCACAGTTTGATTTTCACTTATTACAATTCCTGACAGGAGCACCTGTTCATTAGACTTGATAGTGTAGTGCAAGGGCTCTTAAACTTTTTAATATGATGATCCAAAATAGAGAGTTGATACCATACTGGAACACAAGAAGATGATTATTACCATAATGAGTGAGAGGAGAGGTTATGAGCACGCACTGATACAGCGCATTGCCGCACCCACCACATGACAAACCAACTCAGGATCCCAGATTAGGACCCGAGTGCAGCCATGCAATGGCCGACACCTCAGCACCACAGTAGTTCAGATGGAATGGAACAGTGTGAGGTTTTTTATGGTGGCTGGAATGCCAATTCTGCCATCAACCCCCAGATTTTTCCGTGTAGGTTGGAAGGCCTACATGCAGGGCTGGATGCAGATTAACGTCATACCCAGGACTTAAATTAGCAGAGCCATAAATAGTCAAACAACAATAAATTAGTTTGTTTCCATTCAGGCCTATTTCTAACATGACTATTATTAAAAAAGAAAAGTAGAAAGCAAACTTTTAATAAAATCATAATTATCATTCAAAACAGGGAATAGATTTCTTAAGTATATCACTGCCAGTGTAATATTAAGTTTAATCCAACAGGTGCAGCATGAAGACATGATGATTTTTGAAAGGATAGTACAAATGGTCACTTAGTTGATTGATTAGTGGTGCTGGATAAGAAACATGGCAGTCAAAAATAATGAAATGACCCAATTTTTTTTACTTAAATAACTTTTTTTAATAATATTTTTCAAGTGAGTTCTACCATTAATATATTCTTTCCCATATCCTGGTTTTCATTTAACAACTCAATGAACTAAGTACAAAATAGTTGTGTGTTTGATAGGATAAATCTTGATGAAGAATTTGGCAACAAATAAGTCTGAAATGTTTAATGCTGGCAGCTGACATTGTGTTGAACATCAAAGTCCACTTTATAGCCTTTCTCACCCTTTTGATATCCTCTGGTATTTTTACAGTTCTTAATAGTTCAACACCCATAAGGACATGGGTAGAACGAAATTTGTCAAACCACTTTAAAATAGTGTTAAGTTGAGCAATTTTTCCTCACTGATGCATGTTAAACTTGATACAAAATCTTCTTTGTATCATTATTACAGATTTACTATAACGGATATTACAGGGCGACCATTGAGACTGCAATTAGCAAAAATCACTGCCATGGCACTTAATACACCCCCACCATACTATCTTACCCCTGGCTACACCCTGCAAATCATCACTTGTTCCTCACCATCTTTTCATTTCACTATTTCAAACTATCGCCTCAGACCCTTCACCTCACGAAATTGGATGTGTTTCGGTCTTATCTTACAGCTTATACTGGGTCAGCAGTGAACACATGATGTAAAAATAGATGCAACTTTAAAAAAAAAAATGCTTAAGTACATTTTTTCAGTGCAGCGCTATGTAAAAGTAAACATTTATTTTTTGTAAATATGTGAAGAATTCTCATTTTGATGCACATGAAGAAACTCCCATTTGTTTGATAAGTCCAAATGAATTCACTATTCTCCAGGCTTCATCAAGTGTATCCTCTGTTTAAAAAATAAAATCCCTCTTGTCATTCTCATGGATGAAGAATGCAGCTATTAACCATGCTAATTGTCTGTTGGCCTCTTCTCTGTAGAAACCCCTAGTCACTGACGGAAATGAGCCCCACCACTGTTGTGTCAACCGCAAACTTTACTATAGTATTTGAGGCATGGGCTAAGCACAAAGCCCGTTTTGGGGAGGGTAAGCCCCTAAATGTGAGGGTAGAAGAGAGGTGGGGTCCAAGTTTCACTTTATGTGGGGGATTTGTTAAAAAGGTATAAATCCATGCATAGATGTGCTGGCTAAGGCTGAAGTTATACAGCTTACTATACCATCTGTTGGGGGATGATGGTGTTAAATGCGGAGCAATAAAGTATCAGTGCATGTATCTGGGAGTTCAAGGTCGGTGAGTGTGGTATGCAATATTGTTGTGTTGTGGTATACTGGTGAGCATCTAATTTTAGCTTTGACGTATGAGAGTACTAGTCTCTCCAGACATTTAGTATGATAGCGGTGGGTGTGACCGGAAATCATTCTGTGTGCTAGCAGTCGAGAGTTTAGGAATAGGGTTGATGGTTGCAGACTTAAGACAGGTGAGGGCAATGGCTAGAGGAGCAGTTGAAGTGGTTCTGATTACAGCTGGCAGTTGGCTTCCACAGTCCCTGAGCACCTGTCCAGGTATTCCATTGGTTCCAACAGCTTTCTGTGCATTTACAGTATGGAGCATGTGCTTCACACCTTGTGTGTCTCTAGACTCAGTACTGAGCTGCTGCCAGACTGCACGGGCGTGTTTGCGGTTTTCTCTAGTCCTGTTGTCAAAGCGGGACTGAAAAGTATTAATTTCATTTGCAAACACTGTGTTACTGTAAGGGAAGGAAATTCTTGCCTTTAAAGTTTGTAAGGTTTTGGATGCCACAACATACTTGTTGAGATCATTTTGAAAATGATCTTCAATCCCCTGTTTTATAGTCATCTTTAGCTTCCATGATGCCTTTTTACAAGTTAGATCTGGCTAGGCTGTATGATAGGACTTCTCCAGACTTGTATGCTGTGTCACGAGCTCTCAAGCGGTCACATACATTCCTATTCATCCAGCATTTCCTATTTGAGTACATCTGGATAGCTTTATTAATTGTCTCACTATCCATACAAAACTTGATGTAAAAATTACTGCAGACATATGCTCCTCTATGTCCGAATGTGCGAATATATCCCATTTTGTGTCCTCAAAACAGTCCTGTAACTGAGATGAAGCCCCTTCAGGCAATAATTTAATTATTTTTATGACTGCTTTGGTTTTGGTTATGAGTGTGTGATAGTGAAAGCCTTGTGTGCCCTTGGAGTAGGCTGAGCAATGGCCATTTGTTTTTATGTATCCTCTGTTTAAAAAAAATCCCTCTTGTCATTCTCAAGGATGAAGAATGCAGTCAGAAGTTAGTGTTTTGAAGCTCATGGAATTGTTTAGCGCATACATTGTTAGCACTCAATTTGTTATAATCAATTCGGGTATCAGCCAAGGGGAGAAACTTTTCAACTATTATACTAGAAAAAAAAAAAAAATCTAATAAACATGTTTTGCTTGGAAGATTTTCAGCACCATAAAATTGGTGCAGCTTCATCTGATACCAATGCATATGGAAAAACCAAATATCAGCCTGATGTTATCGGCCGGACCCTATTCTCTACACTTGCATGCCTTCCTGCTTCAGAGAAACATCCCAACAGTGCAATGCTGCCACCTCCATGGTTCACAGTGATATTGGTGTGTCTTTGATAATGCACAGTGTTTGGCTTAAGTGAAACATAATGTTTAGTCCAATAGCCAGAAAGTTAGGTTTTGTCCTCATCAAATGATGCAACCTTCTTCCATCTGACTCTGACAGAGTTTCTATGTGCTTTCTGGCAAACTCTACTCGAGATATCATGTTAATTTTTTAACAGTGGCTTTCTATTTGTTACTCTTCCATAGAGCTGTCACTGGTAAAGCCCTTGGGCACAGTTGTTGTATACATAATCTGTCCAATCTCAACTACTATACCTTTTGACTTCTTTAGAATTGTGATAGGTCTCTTGATGGCCTTTCTCCTCACAAGTCTTCTCTTTGCATGATCACTCAGTTTTTGTGGACAGCTTGCTCATAGGAGATGTAGATCACTTTGTCTGGGGGTCTTTTTTAACTTTGACATTAAAGAGCCTTTTTCAGTTGATCTTTGTCAGAAAAATTTATAAAATGTCACTCTTGATTCAATATTGTATAACAAATTCTGAAAACTTCCAAGAGGGTAAATACTTTTTGTAGGCCTGCAATTTGCAGTTTTATAAAGGGTGTGCCTGAAATAACTCCCACATTTCAAAGGGGGATTGAAAAAAAATGCTACAAGGTATCACCAAAAACTTTTTATTTCCCAAAGGTAGATATAAAAAAGTTTTTACTTTAAGTTTTAAAAATTATATCGTCCAAATGGTGGCTTTGACGGCTGATATACATTTGGAGCCGTTCTTGGAAGTTTTCCATCACTCTCACTAACATGTCGGGCGAAATTCCTTCAATTTCTTCTTGAATAGCCTCCTTTAGTTGGTCCAAGGACCGAGGAAGATGTTTGAAAACCTCGGCCTTGAAGTACCCCCACAGAAAAAAGTCACAGGGACTTAAATCAGGTGAGCGCAGTGGCCACGGAACTGCCTTGCATAAGGAGAACACTGGACTCGGGAATATCTCCTGCAAAATTTTGTGCGGACGACGTGCTGTATGGGTCGTAGCTCCATCCTGTTGGAACCAGAAGTCCTCTAGGTTGTGTTCTTCCCCATACTCTTCAATTTTTGGGCGCAGAAAATTCTCCAACATGTCTCAGTATCGATTGGAATTCACAGTAACTGTTACTCCACCCTCTTCAAAAAAGTAAGGCCCAATGACGCCTATAGACGACACAGCACACCAAACGGTCACTTTTGGGCTGTGAAGAGGTCGTGCATGGAGTTCTCAAGGGTTTTCAGCAGCCCAGTAGCAAAACTTTTGTTTGTTCATTGTGCCAGAAAGGTGGAAATGGGCTTCATCGCTACTTCACAGAATGCCAATGGGAGGCACAGCTGCGAGGATCCCATTACAGCTATCCATACGTCCTCCCCAGTCTGCTGGATACAATACCTGACCAATCATAATCTTATATGGGTGTAAGTGAAGGTCAGTATGCAAAATTTGCCTCACAGTTCTTTCCGAAATCCGAAGAGCTGAGGCATGTTTCTGTGCTGAATGCGTTTGAGACAGCTCAATCGAAGCCCCCCACTGCAGCGATGTTTTCGGGTGTTCTCACATTTTTGGGATGTCCGGGTGGTTTTCTCTTCAGTACAGATCCTGTTGCCCTTACTCTTTGAACCCACAGCAAAATCGTTTTCCGGTCTGGAACACTTTCATTAGCACATAAACCGAACCGCGTGCGAAACACCCTCTGCGTCGCAGCTACAGATTCGCCATTTTTGAAAAAAGCCTCCACTACAAAGCCTCGATGCTCACCCGACCACGGCATGGTGACGACTGAAAACTTTATTATGTACCATACCTAACGGAACGGACCAAACCCCTCTACCTGCATTGGGGAACCCACAGTGATTTTTCGAAATGTGGGAGTTATTTCTGCTGCACCCTGTAGAAACAAGTTAAGAAAATGTATAGTTTTTTAATATCAATATGAATTAATTTTTAGTTGTGATTTAAAAAAAATGTAAATGCCATCTTTGATGGAAAATTAAGCTTATTTTTTTGCCAACATTTCTGTTTGTCCTAGAACAAATAGGCAGCTTTTTAAACAGGATTTGCTCCTGTGTATGAAATCATTATTGGTTTATGTTGTTGATGCTTCTAATCTTTTTTTTATAATAAAACTGTTTATTTTGCCTTTGAATATGTGTTTTTTTAACCAATTGCATTATACAGTAATAAAAAGCCTGTTTAACTATGCCAAACATAAATTATTTTATTTTTTAGGTCTATGAATACATTTCTTATGATCTACTTGGTAATTCTTTTGTTTGAAGCCGTTCTCAGTACTATTTTAAAGTATGCTTGGCAAGCTGAAGAAAAGTGGGATGAGCCATGGTATAACCAAAAAACGGAGCAAGAAAGAAATAGCAGCAAAGTATGTTAAAAAAGAGTTTGCATATGTAAATGCATTTGTTTAATTTCTTTCTTTAAGTATCATTGTCAGATAAATACAGTAGTTTGTCACAAGTCAAAATTCCAGCTTTTGTTAATGTAAAAATACAATACTTATAGTGGGAAAAAAAACATTTGACATGATTTATTTGAAATTTTGGCATTTATTCAAGAAAAACCTAAAATTGTAATGAAATAGTTATGTATTCTTTTGTGTTAATGTGAAAAGAGGTAGAATTACGTTTTCTCACTATATACACAGTACTTGAAGTACTGTGTAGTCAGACCATTTATACGTTTTGAAGTATTGTTAGTATACAAGTGATAATTTTACAGCTTGTTCCAATCTTTTTTTTTTATTGCAACTTGCAATTAACAAATTTAGTTAGGCATCTGCAGATATAAGTTCAAAAAATGAAATGTAAAGCTTGCATTGTATTAAACAGTGCAACATTAATATTTGATTGCTATTATAAAATACTTTTACATTTTATTAGATTTTTTGAAGTCGAAATAATATTGTTTTGGACAGAAATATATTAGTCTGTTACAGCTAATATGTGAAACGCTTAATGCGGTTTATTCCATTTAAATGTGTTTTTTTTTTTTTTTTTTTTTTTTTTTTTAATTAAATTTGTGCAAAGGATTTCCCACAGTAAGACTAGTTAATTTAAATCCAGTTAATTTAAATCTAAATGAATACCTGTACTTGTGAGACGTTAGGGTTGTCAACCAATACTTGAAATTATGTTCTATATTTAAATACATAAAAATTAGAGTTTAGAATTTTTGGTGCTTCATGGAACTGTTTTTGGATTCATTGTTATGCTACCACTGTACTTAAGCAAAAGCAGTATTATTTATTTAAGATTTGGTCTGGACATTGGCTGTGTGAGTTTTGCATGTTTTTATCACGTCGGAGTTGTATTTGTCCTGTCCTTCATCCAAAAGACATAATTTAAATGTTTGATTAATTGGTACCTCTATTTTAGCTTTGTATGAGTGGCTGTGAATTTTTATTCCTAACAACTTCATAATCAGTGCATCATTCTTACTTTAATTAATCGCATTGTTTAGTGAACTATATTTTTTATTTAGTCATTATGAAATTGTGAAATATTTGTGTTTATGACAAATCTTTAAATGATTAAGCTTCTTTTTTTTCCTTTTTAATTCACCCTTTTCTATAGAGTTTGCTCTTTTAACTATATCAACTGGCAACATGGAATGCTAAAGGTTTAGTGTTATATTCACATTGGTAGGAACCTTTATTTATAAGGAGACTGGTGAAAATGGCAATGAATTTAATTGCTGCCCTTTAACTTATTTAAAAATAAGATTCCTTTTAGTTTCAGTTAAAATTGCCAACCAGCAGAATTAGTTAGGATCTGAATATACAATATTACCCACTGTTGACCTCCTTTGCAAACACAATAAAGTTTGTTGACCATAAAGTCAAAGGAAGAACTCAAATCATGTCATTTTTATAAGCATGGAGATAAAGTTAATGAGATGTTTACCTATTAAATACATAAGAATTAAGTATCGGAGAAGCCAACAATGCAAGTTAAACCAAAGTTATGGAAGATAGAAAGAAAGTGACATATTTCACTGTGACTCAAATAGCAATGTCATAATACCAGAATTTTTGTCATCGATACCAATAGCAGTAAAATTTTACAATTCTTAATACCCATGTGTTAACACAGCAAAAATAGAAATCTCGTTCATTGGCTTTTTTTTAAAGGTTACATCTGTTTTTAAAATGAGTAATATTGTGCGTTTTCCTGTAATAGAATATAAAATGTACTGTATAAATACTAACAGCAACAACAGTTTTTAAAATACTGGTATATTTTTCAAGTAATTACCCAATTATCATTTAAGTGAAGTAGTTTGGGTGTTCACATATAGAAAAATGTAATGCAGGGCTTGAATTTTAATATGTCGTAGTGCCACTTCATGCTGATTCCATCCACCCCATCTTCTTGCACCACCGGATCATTACAATACATAGATTTTACTTACATTTTTCTCATGTATTATTGTGCCTTTTGAAGTAATTCATGTATTTGCTTTCAATCATGAGTTTGACTTGGTACTACAAATACTGTATAAAGCTAGTACAATTATGTTTCCTAAATTTTGACATCAACTTCATACCAAACTATTGGTTCTTGCAACATCTCAAATGTTGTTACTCTGATGTAATCCAGCCACTGTGGCCCTGACCTAAATTTATTAGGTTTGGTAGCAAATGAATGGACTGTCACCCTGCCCGGGATTGGTTCCTGCCTTGTGCCCTGTTTTGGCTGGGATTGGCTCCAGCAGACCCCCGTGACCCTGTGTTCGGATTCAGCGGGTTGGAAAATGGATGAATGGATGAATGGACTGTTAAGTATATTAGATATTTTACTATGCACTTAACATATTTCTCTGTGAATATGCAAGTTTAATAAAAATGCAGATTGGAACAAGATGAGCAATTATCAGTTGTAACATATTGTAATTTTCTAAGGGCCTGAATACTTTTGCAATGCATTCTGTATGTTTTTTAACTAAGGCTCATGTCTTAAATTAAAGACCTTTCAACACTCTGGGCATACTTATTGGATTAGACTCATTCATGTCACCTTGATCCTCACCATCTGATTCATCATCTTCACTTCTATCAAGTCACACCCTTTTTGTGCTGCACCACATAGCCAAACGACCTCAACATTTTTCTCCTCACTACACCAATACTATTTTCACCCAGGCACTGTTCTTTCTCCTTCTTCACGAGTCTTTACTATTCTTCGTTTTCTGTCTTCATTTGCCATATTTGGAGTAATGCTAGCAGTGAGAAGTCAAGTAACATGTCACCTTTTGTTAGCTAACTAAAAAGATTACTGTATGCAAGCTTTCGAGGCGAAGCTAGCATATTGTAATGTTTTTAGTTAGCCAATTAAAGGTGTCATTTTGCTTGACTTTTCACTACATTTATAATGGTTAACACGGTACAACACCCAAGTAATGCCAGACAATTGTATTTAAAAGTCAGAATTTTGGACAGCTTCCTAAACTGTGTACTGTATATGCATTATTTTACTCATGCTATTTCTAATGAGCCTCCATCCATCTTCACTAAATACAGTACTTCTCTCCTTGCTCCATAACATTCTGTTGCTGTGTTTACCTTTATTATACTCTACTAGCATATGTCACACCGTCTACATACTTGACAAACAAACAGTTCCTTTTGCCTTCCTCACGACATCTTAACAACAGTACATCCTTTATGATTTCACCTCTAATATCTTGCTCACTGAAGACAAATTCTCTGAATGTTACTCGTTTCACAACTGTGCTTGTTTATCCATTTTAGTTTCACTGTTTATTTTACCATTCATACTTCATTTGGCAGTTCCAAACATGTTTTATGCCTTTTCCATATCTACAAATTTCTAGCATCATGTCTAGTTTTCCTATCTTGGTGATGAAGTCAAATTATGTTCCCCTAACTCTTACTTTCTCTCTAGATTTGTTTTTTCTTTTCTTTTCCTGTCACTCAGCTGTCCTTATTGTCAAGGCTGTCCATTCTTTCCTGTGTACCTCCCTTTTATTAAAGGTTTTACAATTTTCTCTTGAACAACCTATAACTATGCACATCTGTATTTTTTCTCAGTCAGTGTTATTAACTAATTATTTTCATTTGCCAACATCGGTGTTTTCCCCCAATTATTCCTATTGTTAAATTTACAGTTTAATGAAAAATTATTTCATTGGTGTGTTTAGCTAAAAACTATCATTGTTTGTCTTCTTTTTCAGATTTTAAAATTTATTTCAGATTTTCTTGCTTTCCTCGTTTTGTACAATTTTATTATCCCTATTTCACTCTATGTAACGGTTGAAATGCAAAAATTCCTTGGCTCCTTTTTCATTGGATGGGATCTTGATTTATACCATGAGGAGTCTGATCAGAAGGCACAAGTAAATACCTCAGACCTTAATGAAGAACTGGGGCAGGTATGTTCTGGCACTTCAGCAAATCCAGACATAACTATTTTTTCTTCATAAACCTATTTTTCAGGCCTTGTAACACACCTGTTGTGGTATGCCTTTCCTTTCATTATTTTAATGTATTGTTGTAAATTGTTTTGTTTGAAAAATACACTTTTGCTTACTGTTTTTGCTTGATTTATTGTTTCAGGGAAAAGCAGTTAATGTTAATTGTTTCCCATATGTTAGGTCGAGTACGTGTTCACTGACAAAACAGGAACTTTGACAGAAAATGAAATGCAGTTTCGTGAATGTTCCATAAATGGTGTTAAGTACCAAGAGATCAATGGTAAACTTGTTCCTGAGGGAATGGCAGAAGATTTACCTGATGGAGTTGATTCTAATTTGGTAAATAACCTTAGTACTGCTTTCCAACAAATAAAAGATAATTAATTGTTCAAAAATGTATGAAGTGCTAATAGGTGCTTTGTATTTGTTTTATTTTTATATTTTTCATTTAAACTTTGTTATTGGTAAACTTTATTTACCACTACTGTGTCACAGCTCCAGGAACTTAATTTCCAACCAGGTCAAAATCTGTATGTAGTTTACACATTCTCTGTTTTTTTGGTCTAAGTGTGCCATTTTCTTATTTTAAATGTGGTTAGTGTTAATGTATGTCTGTATATTCACCTGGTAATTGACTGTATGAACCTTCCCATATGGGAATGTGATGGACTGGTCAGGGTCAGAAAAGAGATGAATAGAGCATTGTGTAATGCACTTTCTTAGGTTTTCATTTTATATTGCAGTCTGAGGAAGACATTCTCTTCTTAAAAGCAGTGTCATTATGCCACACTGTTCAGATCAGTTATGACCAAACTGATGGTTTAGGAGGCAGACAAGCAAATGGTATATTACACCAAATGGAATATTATGCTTCTTCTCCAGATGAAAAGGCTTTAGTTGAAGCAACAAAAAGGTGAGAAACATTTAAAGTATATATTAATTATTATTAAGAGAAATTGAAAACAAGTTGTGTAATAGAGTTATTATACACTAGCAGAATACCCGCGCTTCGCAGTGGAGAAGTACTGTGTTAAAGAAGTTATGAAAAAGAAAAGGAAAAATTTTAAAAATAACGTAACTTGATTGTTAATGTAATTGTTTTGTCATTGATATAAGTGTTGTTGTCATATCTATCTATATATATATATATATATATATATATTTATTTACACATATACAAATATAGACATATATATATATGTAACATGATTGTCAATGTAATTGTTTTGTCACTGTTGTGAGTGATGAGTGTTGCTGTCATATATATATATATATATATATATATATATATATTTACACACACACATAAACATATATATATATATACATATCTATACATATACACATATATACACACACACACATATATACATATATATATATATCTACATATATACACATACATATACATACACACATACATACATACATACACACACATATATATACACAAATACATATATATATACACATATACACACACATATATAAACATATATATACATATACATACATATCTACATATATACACACACAGCTATTTCGTATCAGTGCAA
>JANRMT010062854.1:96998231-97021638 GCA_026402145.1 Polypterus bichir lapradei | reverse complement strand
GTTGCACTGGTGCATTTGTGTCTCCCATAAAAGCAGCTTCACTTGAAATCACTTTGTGATTGTGCACGGGTAAAAACGTCCGCTGAAGTGTCAGATTCTTATTTAATTCTTCTGCTTTCTGTATCTTCTGCATTGCATTCAGGTCTTTCAGGTTATCTTGATGTTTTGTCTCATTGTGCCGTCTTAGATTAAATTCTGTAATTACACCCACATTAGCTCCACAAATGAGACACACGGGTTTACCGGCAATGTCAGTAAACATATACTCAGCCTCCCATCGGTTTTTAAAGGCTCTATGTTCAGAATCACCTTTTCTCTTCGGCATCATGTGGGCTAGCTTCACAATAACTTTTACCATCATAAGCTAGACTTGATTAACGCGGTAAGTGTTCGGCAAGGCAGCTGAAGCGCTGCATTATGGGATCTGTAGTTTATTGTGTTACCAGCGCTTCATATACCCGGGCCATTAATAACAATAATACAGTGTATAAAATGATCTCGCGGGCCGGATATAATTACACGCCGGGCCGGATGTGGCCCGTGGCCCTTGAGTTTATATATATATATATATATATATATATATATATATATATATGTATATGTATATGTATATATATATATATATCTCAAAAACCTAACCCTCCAGCCAATATTTAATAAGAAAACATGGCTTTTCAGCTTTTACAGCAGTACAAGGTCAAGTTGTGTTACCTGGCTTCGCCCAAGAAATTTTACAAGACAAGGGGCCTCAGTTATAATGCTGTTGGTTAATTGATTTGATCAATCAAAAGTATTGTGCAACTCCTCACTTTTCTGTATGCAATACAGGTACCGGCCGTCATTCTGTGAAATTGGGCGTTACACGATTTGGATGTTCTGTGAACACTATATTGTATACAGTGCTTAGTAAAGCTGTATGGGATACTGTAGTGTACTTGTTTAGAATAAACACAAAGAGATAAAGCTGCAACTCTCCAGAGACACATGATGTGTGAGATTGGGTGCTGCTGCTTATTAGTCAAAGTATATATTGTTTTAAATGTTTTGTTTATAAATAGGGAAATTTCACATTAAAATGTTTAAAAAAACCATACAGTACTGACAGCGCAATCACTTTGTATAAAAAAGAGTTGAGATACACGTGTTTGTGCAGGAACCTGTTGAGGTCGTTGCGCCCTGTTTTGTCAGGCTACATCCCGTTTTCCAGTCGGGATTTCTGAACTTTATAATAAGCTTGTGGGACTACTGCAGTAATTGCAGTCAGACTTTGCCCAAATGGATGTTACGCAGCACATAGCTGTTTTTGTATTTTTTTTTAATTAATTTTTTTTTTTTTAACCGGGGCAAATAGTTCTCTTGAGCTGCTTACTGTTGAACTTGCTACATGCATTTTCCCATTAGTGAAACTTTTCTGCCGTAGATCACTTCCTGCTCATCCTAGTGACTTGGCTTTTGTTGATGGTCATTGCAAAACAGAATTTTACAGGAAAATGTATTCTTTTGATTTGAAACAGGTAATCAATAAATTTTCGGTATATATACCCACAGCCAAGCAATAAGGTTCTAACAGTGATACATGCTGTACATTTACATGGCCCATGTAATGAATTGAACATATGAAATGCTGTGCACATAAGAACAGATGAAAAGAAATAATTTTGTGAACTTTGAACAGCATGGACCATGAATATTTGGTAGTGGAGGGAATACTTGGTGTTGGAGAAATTATAGCAGAACTTTGTTTTCAACTCTCCATTACCATCAAAGCCTAAAATTAGTATGCTTCATTGTCCACAGGGCTTGAATAAATGTCAAACAACCAAAAAAAATTTTACTAATTACTTTTACACACCCAAAAAAACATCATTTTTGCTTCTTATCACATTCAGAAAAGCTGAATCTTCATCAGCTGTAGAAAAAAAACACATGGTTGGACTGAATGAGATAATTTGCTGTATTTTTGTTTTCTTTTTTATTTCCTCTGTGTTTAATACTTTAATACTAATTGTTGATTGGTATTGTGAATCTAATGACATAGACATGACATGACATAGTATTGACTTTTTCAAAAACACAAGGCTATGCTTTGATTAAAAAAAATAAATAAAATAAATCAAAAGTGTAATCAGTTTATCTCAGATTTAATATAACATGAAATGTATGCAGTAAAATGAAGTGCATGTATGGCTAAGCATGCCATCACTTCGGTTGTCTGACTCTTGCTTCATACTTTTTTATCAAGGGTAACATCACGACAGGTAATGATAAGCAGAACAACTGTTTCCTTTTGAATATGTTGTGTTTCATGTGCGTATTTACAATAGTGAAACTTACTAAAACAGGTATTTGGGTTTTTTAGTTTTTAAGTTTTCTTTTGGAGAGTTGGTGGGGGGATAGAAAGAAATAAATTAGTATTACTTATTAAGGGTTTGGCAACACATTTCAGATTAAAATAAATGGGGAGAAAGTGTATTTTGTAAATGCAACATGTCTAAACACAGTCCAAGATGAGACAAAAAGAACACTGCAATTGCTGCCTTTCATAACTTGTCATGTCAATTCTGTGATGTATACTTTGTGAGCAGTAATGAAATTGCTTGGAGCAGTGCACTGGTGGATGGGAAAGGGGCGATTCTTTTCTATACCCACTGTATATTTATTATAAAATAAAGCTCTAATCTAAAGGTTATGTTGGGAAGTCACTTCAATGAATATCCAGACCTGTGTAGGTTTATAAGAGGTCTCTGTCAGTTTCCCAAAACCATCTGGTAGGATGCCTTATGGTAACCATAGATGTAATTGAGGTAGGTAGTTTGGGATGCAATTCCAAAAGATACATTTTTCACAACATAGGGGTGACTCAGAAACAAGGGACTTTACTCTGAATAGAGGGAGAAAATGAAAACTCCAGATATCCTGTTATTTTATCATAAAATCTGCTGCCCTCTCCTAGAAAACTAAAATCAAACAAGGATTTCATCTTTCAACACGAAAGCGATCTAAAGCACAAAATCCATTCAGTTAGGAAATGTCTAAAAAATGGAAGATCAGAGTCCCAAATTGCCCAGTCAGAAGCTAGACCTCAGTCCTTTAGAACATTTGTGCATTCACTTGAAGAAGGCAGTGCATTTACGATTCCCATGTAGTTCAACTGAGCTAGTAGAATACTTCTTCAAAGAGTGGAATAAAACTGCAACTGCTCAGAAATCCTAGGTTGATAGATACCTCACAGAATAATGCATTAATCAGTACAAAAGATGCTATCGTGAAGGGTTTGCACACATGCAACCAATGCATTGTACATTTTTATTTATTTTTTAACTGTTTCTGTGAAAAAATTATAGTTTTAACTTAAGTATTTTTTATGATTTGTCTTGTTAGCTGTTACATTGACAAAAGTTGAAATTTCAATAGTGATGTATGTATATATTTTTCAAATTCACTACTATTTTAATTTACTATAATTGTTCTGCTATAGAATGACAATGAATAATATTACAATAAGATTCTCATTATGAACTATGTCAATATCAAGTACCAAATATCAGAAAGATCTTAATAATTTTGATTAATCAGTATGTCCATGATACATACTTGCATTCATGTGGCAAGAGCGAATTTTATTTTTGGCCTTCAGAACAATAAATTACAATGTAATAAAATATGCTTAGAAAATGTTGGATTCATATTAATGTGATTTTTCCTCCCCTAGAATTGGTGTAACTTTCAATGGAAATAATGGAGAAACTATGAGTATTACATCCTTTGGAAAACTTGAAATGTAAGAAGGTATTTCTTTTTTAATTGTGTGTATGTACCTAGGGATATGTATGATTTATTTACATGCTTTTGCATTCTAAGAAATTGTCCTTGCAGAGAGAATAAATCTTGAAGAATTAACAATATAGAAAAATTAATGTTTTAAAGATTTAAACTGTACTATATCATGACTATAACTTTGCTTTTAAGTCTTAAAGGCAAAAATAATTATAAACACAAAGTATATGTTTTAAGAAGTATTATAGCTCTTGAGTTAGTAAAATGTAAAAAGCACATCCAGGTAACACCAAAAAATTTACCCGCCTTTCCTTGCAATTGTATGAGCGCTTTTTTTTTTTTTTTTTTTTTTTTTAAAGTAGCATTACTAATAAGTATTTGCCATAAGTTCAAAGTTAAACCAATGTCAATGTATTTTATGGTAGATTTTTTTAGAGTAAAATGATTAAAATTAAAATAAAAGATCTTTATAGCCTATAGTTAAGTTTCACTTTAACCTCTGACAGTAATTCCTCCACCCAAGATACATCTCAAAAGTCATTGAACAATTAAAATTGATTGAGTTACCCTGTTAGTAATTTCAAGTTCATTATGCATGCATATACAGTGCATCCGGAAAGTATTCACAACGCATCACTTTTTCCACATTTTGTTATGTTACAGCCTTATTCCAAAATGGATTAAATCCATTTTTTTCCTTAGAATTCTACACACAACACCCCATAATGACAACGTGAAAAAAGTTTACTTGAGATTTTTGCAAATTTATTAAAAATAAAAAAACTGAGAAATCATATGTACATCACAGTATTCACAGCCTTTGCTCAGTACTTTGTCGATGCACCTTTGGCAGCAATTACAGCCTCAAGTCTTTTTGAATATGATGCCACAAGCTTGGCACACCTATCCTTGGCCAGTTTTGCCCGTTCCTCTTTGCAGCACCTTTCAAGCTCCATCAGGTTGGATGGGAAGCGTCGGTGCACAGCCATTTTAAGATGTCTCCAGAGATGTTCAATTGGATTCAAGTCTGGGCTCTGGCTGGGCCACTCAAGGACATTCACAGAGTTGTCCTGAAGCCACTCCTTTGATATCTTAGCTGTGTGCTTAGGGTCGTTGTCCTGTTGAAAGATGAACCGTCTCCCCAGTCTGAGGTCAAGAGCGCTCTGGAGCAGGTTTTCATCCAAGATGTCTCTGTACATTGCTGCAGTCATCTTTCCCTTTATCCTGACTAGTCTCCCAGTTCCTGTCACTGAAAAACATCCCCACACCACCATGCTTCACTGTAGGGATGGTATTGGCCTGGTGATGAGCGGTGCCTGGCAGTCACACCAAAGAGTTCAATCTTTGTCTCATCAGACCAGAGAATTTTGTTTTTCATGGTCCGAGAGTCCTTCAGGTGCCTTTTGGCAAACTCTAGGCGGGCTGCCATGTGCCTTTTACTAAGGAGTGGCTTCCGTCTGGCCACTTTTCCATACAGGCCTGATTGATGGATTGCTGCAGAGATGGTTGTCCTTCTGGAAGGTTCTCCTCTCTCCACAGAGGTCCTCTGGAGTTCTGACAGAGTGACCATTGGGTTCTTGGTCGCCTCCCTGACTAAGGCCCTTCTCCCCCGATGGCTCAGTTTAAATGGCCGGCCAGCTCTAGGAAGAGTCCTGGTGGTTTCGAACTTCTTCCACTTACGGATGATGGAGGCCACTGTGCTCATTGGGACCTTCAAAGCAGCAGAAATTTTTCTGTAACCTTCCCCAGATATGTGCCTCGAGACAGTTCTGTCTCAGAGGTCTACAGACAGTTCCTTTGACTTCATGCTTGGTTTGTGCTCTGACATGAACTGTCAACTGTGGGACCTTATATAGACAGTGACTGCCTTTCCAAATCATGTCCAATCAACTGAATTTACCACAGGTGGACTCCAATTAAGCTGCAGAAACATCTCAAGGATGATCAGGGGAAACAGGATGCACCTGAGCTCAATTTTGAGCTTCATGGCAAAGGCTGTGAATACTTATGTACATGTGCTTTCTCAGTTTTATTTCTAATAAATTTGCAAAAATCTCAAGTAAACTTTTTTCACGTTGGCATTGTGGGGTATTGTGTGTAGAATTCTGAGGAAAAAATTAATTTAATCCATTTTGGAATAAGGCTGTAACATAAAATGTGGAAAAAGTGATGCGCTGTGAATACTTTCCGGATGTACTGTATCTCTGGTACCATGGCAAGATAATTGTTATTGATTCAATTTGAGGGCATCTGATGGTGTTGAGAGTAGGAAATGGGGAGACCACCGTCATGTCATTTTACTCGGACAGTCCACAGTGCTACTCATTGACATTTCATTAGTGAATGTGCTTGATTAAGGAATAGATTTTAACAACAGTATTGCACTTGAATGTGTCAAAGACCCTTTTCAAAGTGTCTCCAAAACTTTAAGAACAACTATATTCTTAGCTAAGCACACATCAGTGATCCATTGCTGTTTCTTTTTTGGAATAGGTCAGGACATCTATGCAAACCTTATGTTTATATACTTTTAGTCAGTTGTAGAAGTTTCTGATGTTTAGAAGATTTTTTGATGTGTAAATGATTTTGCACACCAGGGTTCTCTCTCAGCTTATTTTTTTGTCATGGAATCACACCACAATCTACTTCCAGTCTGGACATTTACACTGTGGTAACTCTTGATGGTCAGCTGAAAGCCTGCAACATCTAGATACAAATTGTCCTCAAAAGAAATTTCCTTTGCAGCTAGATCAATAGACGAACTCCTGTGCTCAGGTGTGCAGAGACTGCATGTAAGCCCTGCAAGTGGCTCGCTTCCTGGTACAAATTGGCATATAGGAACACAAATCATGTGATAAAATCTTCAAATCTGTCCTACCTAATACAGACTTTCCAAAAAAAATTAACACACACACACAATGGGTATAAGTAATGTACAATTACAGAATTGTTCCCTCACCCTCCTCATAATTTTTTCCACAAAGTCAGTCATTAAAATTCAATACTGACAAATGAGTTTTAATTGTATTTCTCGTAGTTACTATATATATTCTTGGTCAAAGTTGAAGCAACTTTTTAAATTAAGGATTGGTCAGATTCTTTAAAGGACGAAGTTAAGGACATACACACATGGAGGAGCTTTTATTTTACAGAATGCTCTGGTAAATGGTAACACAGTGTCTTAGTGCACTATTGAGCCAAACTCTAAATCCTTTTTCAAAAAGCAGGTATTTATAACATCCTGAGAGAGACTCTTTGAATTGATAAACAGGTTCTTAGCTAATACTACATCCTAACATGTGATTTACTTACTGTATCTATGCTTGTAACTATAATTATATATAGAACCTGACTGTTATTCCTTTACAACTTAATCAAAAGCAACACCACTAAAAATGATTTGTCAAAACCTGTATTTACACCTAGTAAAGTATATTCATTTTTGCATTTTGTTTATCAGAGGATATTGGAACTGCATTTAATATATAATCAATTAAAACACTTCTTGTCATTGCCAAAGATTCTTTTAAATAAATCATTCCACATGTAAAGTAATTTCAAAGGGGCAGGTTTCTAAACACCACAAACTGATCTACAGTAGAACATTTTGCCTTTGATCCAGTGTATTTATGAAAAGGTAAACTCCCTCTTTTGTCATGTTTTCACTTTACTTGCTTTTAATTGTCTGAGGCATTGAAGCTGTGGGTTTTTGTTCCAACAACGTTTCTGTTTAATTAGACTGCTTCTTTAGTTGCACAGTCT
This sequence comes from Polypterus bichir lapradei, assembly GCA_026402145.1. NCBI lineage: Eukaryota > Metazoa > Chordata > Cladistia > Polypteriformes > Polypteridae > Polypterus > Polypterus bichir. The sequence continues at coordinate 97,014,099 of JANRMT010062854.1, read as the reverse complement.
ATGATGTTGCAGTTTCTGTTTTTAATAACAGGCCAGAAATTATAAAGATGAGTTTTTGTTGAATGTATATTAGAATGTAGCAAAGATTTCTAAGTAAATAGTGATAAACATTTATGACTGTTACATGTGGCTAATATATTGTGTGTTTTTAGGTTTTTCTTTTTCCCTTTTCCCTTTTTCAGATTTTCATCATCATGATTTTCATTCTACTGTTCCATGTTTTCTGTTTCATTTTCCCGTATTTGTTACATTCATTATAAATTAATTATTATTATGATACAACAAAGTGAGCAAATTCCACAAAAAATTGAATTAATACAAAAATGACTTACGATATTGATACATTTAAAACTATGGCAAAAATAAAGTTGTTTCTGAATTGTAAGTTTTGTAATTTTCATACTAAGGCAGAATAAGAGAATAAGATTTAAAAAAAACAATAGACCAATTCATTAAATGATGAATGAATCACCTAGACTAAAACAACTCACTGACTGTAAAACTGGCTGGGCTCCCAGGAGTGAGGTTGGTCTTCTGTATCTGTATGAACTTTTACATCTACGTTATATATTTTTTGGCATACAACATACTGTATATGAAATTGTGGTTGTGTGTTTGTGTGTCTTTGTATGTATCTACAGAAGTTCAAAATAGTGCAACCCATATTCTTTCAAATAAAAGTACAGGACATGGCAAAATGTGTTTTAGATTGATCATGCTTTTTATTTTGTTAAACAGATATAAGCTGCTTCATATTTTGGAGTTTGATGCAAACAGAAGAAGAATGAGTGTCATTTTACAGACTCCATCAGGTAAATATGCATCTTTAATTTGCTGTTACTTAGTTTTAAGAAAACATGTTTAAATCCATCCATCCATCCATCCATCCTCTTCCGCTTATCCGGGGTCGGGTCGCGGGGGCAGCAGCTTTAGCAGAGAGGCCCAGACTTCTCTCTCCCTGGCCACTTCTTCCAGCTCTTCCGGGAGAATCCCAAGGCGTTTCCAGGCCAGCCGAGAGACATAGTCCCTCCAGCGTGTCCTGGGTCTTCCCCGGGTCCGCCTCCCGGTTGGACGTGCCCAGAACACCTCACCAGGGAGGCGTCCAGGAGGCATCCTGATCAGATGCCCGCGCCACCTCATCTGACTCCTCTCGATGCGGAGGAGCAGCGGCTCTACTCTGAGCCCCTCCCGGATGACTGAGCTTCTCACCCTATCTTTAAGGGAAAGCCCAGACACCCTGCGGAGTAAACTCATTTCAGCCGCTTATATTCGCGATCTCGTTCTTTCGGTCACTACCAATAGCTCATGACCATAGGTGAGGGTAGGAGCGTAGATCGACTGGTAAATTGAGAGCCTCACATTACGGCTCAGCTCTTTTTTCACCACGACAGACCGATGCAGAGCCCGCATCACTGCGGACGCCGCACCGATCCGCCTGTCGACCTCACGCTCCATTCTTCTCTCACTCGTGAACAAGACCCCGAGATACTTGAACTCCTCCACTTGGGGCAGGATCTCTCCCCCAACCCAGAGAGGGCACTCCACCCTTTTCCGGCTGAGGTCCATGGTCTCGGATTTGGAGGTGCTGATTCTCATCCCAGCCGCTTCACACTCAGCTGCGAACCGATCCAGAAAGAGCTGAAGATCACGGCCTGATGAAGCAAACAGGACAATATCATCTGCAAAAAGCAGTGACCCAATCCTGAGTCCACCAAACCGGACCCCTTCAACACCCTGACTGCGCCTAGAAATTCTGTCCATAAAAGTTATGAACAGAATCGGTGACAAAGGGCAGCCCTGGCGGAGTCCAACTCTCACTGGAAACGGGCTCGACTTACTGCCGGCAATGTGGATCAAGCTCTGACACCAGTTGTACAGGGACCGAACAGCTCTTATCAGGGGGTCCGGTACCCCATACTCTCGGAGCACCCCCCACAGGGTTCCCCGAGGGACACGGTCAAATGCCTTTTCCAAGTCCAGTGTCCAGTGTAGACTGGTTGGGCAAACTCCCATGCACCCTCTAGGATTCTGCTAAGGGTGTAGAGCTGGTCCACTGTTCTGCGACCAGGACGAAAACCACACTGTTCCTCCTGAATCTGAGGTTCGACTATCCGACGGACCCTCCTCTCCAGAACCCCCGAATAGACTTTTCCAGGGAGGCTGAGGAGTGTGATCCCTCTGTAGTTGGAACGCACCGTCCGGTCCCCCGGTAGAGGGACCACCACCCCGGTCTGCCAATCCAGAGGCACTGTCCCCGATGTCCATGCGATGTTGCAGAAACGTGTCAACCAAGACAGTCCTACAACATCCAGAGCCTTGAGGAACTCCGGGCATATCTCATCCACCCCCGGGGCCCTGCCACCAAGGAGTTTTTTGACCACCTCGGCGACCTCAGTCCCAGAGATGAGAGAGCCCACCTCAGAGTCCCCAGGCTCTGCTTCCTCATTGAAAGGCATGTTAGTGGGATTGAGGAGGTCTTCGAAGTACTCCCCCCACCGACCCACAACGTCCCGAGTCGAGGTCAGCAGCGCACCATCCCCACCATATACGGTATTGACGCTGCACTGCTTCCCCCTCCTGAGTCGCCAGACGGTGGACCAGAATCTCCTCGAAACCGCCTGAAAGGTGTTCCCCAAACTCCTCCCATGCCCGAGTTTTTGCCTCAGCAACCACCGATGCCGCATTCCGCTTGGCCTGCCGGTACCTATCAGCTGCCTCCAGAGACCTACAGGACAAAAATGTCCTATAGGACTCCTTCTTCAGCTTGACAGCATCCCTCACCGCCGGTGTCCACCAACGGGTTCGGGGATTGCCGCCACGACAGGCACCGACCACCTTGCGGCCACAGCTCCGGTCAGCCGCCTCAACAATAGAGGCACGGAACATGGCCCATTCGGACTCAATGTCCCCCACCTCCCTCGGGATGTGGTCGAAGTTCTGCCGAAGGTGGGAGTTGAAGCTACTTCTGACAGGGGACTCTGCCAGCCGTTCCCAGCAGACCCTCACAACACGTTTGGGCCTACCAGGCCTGACCGGCATCTGCCCCCACCATCGAAGCCAACTCTCCACCAGGTGGTGATCAGTTGACAGCTCCGCCCCTCTCTTCACCCGAGTGTCCAAGACATGTGGCCGCAAGTCCGATGACACGACCACAAAGTCGATCATCGAACTGAGGCCTAGGGTGTCCTGGTGCCAAGTGCACATATGAACACCCCTATGCTTGAACATGGTGTTCGTTATGGACAATTCGTGACGAGCACAGAAGTCCAATAACAAAACACAGCTCAGGGTCAGATCGGGGGGTCATTCCTCCCAGTCACGCCCTTCCAGGTCTCACTGTCATTGCCCACGTGAGCATTGAAGTCTCCCAGCAGAACGAGGGAGTCCCCAGAAGGTACGCCCTCTAGCACCCCCTCCAGGGACTCCAAAAAGGGTGGATACTCCAAACTGCTGTTCGGCGCATATGCACAAACAACAGTCAGGACCCTTCCCCCCACCCGAAGGCGGAGGGAGGCCACCCTCTCGTCCACCGGGGTAAACCCCAACGCACAGGCTCCAAGTTGGGGGGCAATAAGTATGCCCACACCTGCTCTGCACCTCTCACCGGGGACAACTCCAGAGTGGTAGAGAGTCCAGCCCCTCTCAAGGAGATTGGTTCCAGAGTCCAAGCTGTGTGTCGAGGCGAGTCCGACTATATCTAGTCGGAACCGCTCGACCTCGCGCAATAGCTCAGGCTCCTTCCCCTTCAGAGAGGTGACATTCCACGTCCCAAGAGCCAGTTTCTGTAGCCGAGGATCAGACCGCCAAGGTCCCCGCCTTCGGCCACCACCCAACTCACACTGCAGCCAACCTCCTTGGCCCCTCCCATAGGTGGTGAGCCCTTGGGGAGGAGGACCCACGTTACCTCTTCGGCCTGTGCCCGGCCGAGCTCCATGGGTGCAGGCCCGGCCACCAGGTGCTCGCCATCGAGCCCCACCTCCAAGCCTGGCTCCAGAGGGGGGCCCCGGTGACCTGCTTCCGGGCAAGGGAAAATGTTGTCCAAAGTTTTCTTTCGTCATTGGAGGTTTGTTGAACCACTCTTTGTCTCATCCCTCACCTAGGACCAGTTTGTCTTGGGTGGCCCTACCAGGGGCATAAAGCCCCGGACAACATAGCTCCTAGGATCATTGGAACACGCAAACCCCTCCACCACGATAAGGTGACGGTTCAAGGAGGGGATGTTTAAATATTTTGGGATTTTTTTTAAGAAATTGCACCTAAAATGTGATGAGACCTTTGTTAATTTTATGATAGTTAAACTATTTAAAACAAATTGTGCAGGATTTGTGAATTGCCATATCTTTATTTAACAAGGCATATATTTTGAGCCTTTTATGAAGATAATAGATTTTTTTATTTATTTATTTATTTTAGGTGAAAAAATACTCTTTACAAAAGGAGCAGAATCGTCTATTCTTCCTTATACAAAAACCGGTGAAATTGATAAAACAAGGATGCATGTAGATGAATTGGCATTGGTAGGTAAACATAATTATTAAATATCAATTTTACTTTTTTGTGGCTTGCTTTTGTGTGAAGTTTTTCCTTTTTTAATTTGGAATAAATGATAAACTAAAGATGAATTATAATACAAAGCAAATAACTTGCAAGCACATTTGACCTGGTGAACATCCACATGAAAGGTCACATGGAACATTATTGAATGTTTCAATTAAAATCTATTAAAATTAGTTATAGGAAAGTAAACAAAAAATTGTGTTAGTGTATTTCTACACTATACCCACAAACATTTGCTGAAACAGTGAATTTGTATTTGGAAAAGTTTTATTTATTTTTTAACTTTTTGTAATCATGGCATGCCATCTTTCACCCTAGATTCTAACATTAAACTCTTTATATTAAATTTATAAAATAGTGTTTAACTAAACAGTTTCCATTTGTAGCCAAAGTGTATTAGTGCAGCATGAAACAGTAACTTCCACTTGTTGCAGTGTGACATGACAGGATATGTTTTCCATACTACTGATTTTATGCGTATTGTATCATTCCTCTTTTCCTGCTGTTTACAGATGCTCTCTTTCCTGCTGTCTATGATTCAGTTATATGTTTTCTTCCAATGCTGTAAACACTACATAATATAAAAAGACATTAGCCAGAATAAAAAGCCTAATGAATGATTTATTTTTATGATAAATTTTTAGTGTACTGTAATTGTTTTTGACTGAATTATAGTCTAATGGTAAAATAATTAAAAAAAAAAACTTTCAGTGCATATTACATTGTAGTATATAGCATAGAATGGAAGGTAAAATTAATGAGTAGAAAACAAAATTATCATTATGCAATGATTTCTGTGGAAAATTCTTATTTAAATTTCCCAGAAATGAAATAAAAAACTCTTCAAAAACGCACCTTGTCATTACAAAATAACTAAGCTACATAAACTTAATTGCTGGTTCAATTGCTTGGTACCTTTTTAGACTACTTTTCATTTGTTGTATAGTCTGCTTTATGAGTTTTGCCCAGGACCAGTTACTACAAAATGTGAAGAGTACCTAGAATAAAAGAAGAAATTCATTTTCTGCTTTCCTTATTTGTGGATCTCTTAATTGGCTTTCTTATTTTTGTTTCAATTTTCCAGACTTGATAGAATACCTGTTTTGTTTAATTTTAGAAAGGTCTAAGAACTCTTGTCATAGCCTGCAGACACTTCACCCCTGAAGAGTATATAGAAATTGATCGGCGTCTCCATGAGGCCAGGACTGCACTGCAGCAGAGAGAGGAGAGACTAGCAGATGTGTTTAGCTATATTGAAAAAGACTTTGAACTTCTTGGAGCAGTTGGTGTGGAAGATAAGTATGTATTTCAGTAATGAGGTTGCACAGTGGCAGCACTGCTGTCTTGTAGTAAGGAGTTAATGGATTTGTGTCCCGGGTCCTCCCAGCGTGGAGAGCGCTTTGAGTAGTGAGAAAAGCACTACATAAATGTAAAGAATTATTATTATAGATGTGTATAGGCTTATGTTTTATATGTATTTTTTTTATAAAACATAGAAGCACAAGGTCAAATTTTATTTTGACTAAAACCACTGTGATTGTTTAAACTGATTGATTAACTGTATGTTCCTTAATTCATTGCTTAGACGGACTTAATTCTCAGTGTTAGTGACACTTGGACATACTGTAATATCAAGAAAATGGTGGTGGGTGATTTTTATGTTTAAAAAATTCAGCATAAGGGAAAATGTTACAGAATTCAATGCAGTATTAAAATGTATTTACTTTAAATCAAATTTTTGCTTTCCTTAATAAATTGATTTTTTTCGTCTTAACAATCACTGTTGTACTTCGGTCTTAAATAATTATTTCATTTGACTGTCACGTTAATTTGAGTAACATTGCAGAATAAATTTTAGTGATTTTTTTTTTTTTTTGTATTCTTCTAATTATAGACTGCAAGAAAAAGTCCAGGAGACAATTGAAGCACTCAGAATGGCAGGGATCAAAGTATGGGTGTTAACAGGGGATAAACATGAAACTGCTGTCAGTGTTAGTTTGTCCTGTGGACATTTTCATCGAACTATGAATATCTTAGAGTTGGTGCAGCAGAAATCGGATAGTGAATGTGCAGTTCAGTTGCGAAGACTAGATAAAAGGTACTTTTCTTGTCATCTTCTTTAGAAATACTTTAGAATTGTTTCTGAGTTTTCATATTTCACGTTTGAATGATTAAATGCCATGCTTCCTTAAATTGATTTGTTTGATATTTGATAATTAATACCAGATTGTTTTTGGCCTAGCATTTAGTTAAAACAGTGATTTATGAAAATAGTCACATATATTATCTATAGATGGCAGAACGTCTGAAACCTAAGTAAATTCTTCTGAATAACAAAAGCTACATTTACACTGATAAGTTTAAAAGTGTGCTTCTTGAATAAAGGTAACTTAGTTGTCCATAATCTGACACTTAATTGTAGTACTTTTCAGGGAAGGTTAAAAAGAACATTGATGAAGTGAAAAAGAATCATAAAAATTTCCTACTAGGATTAGTTGTGTGAAACTGTTCAGGAATACACATATAAAGGAAAGCCTAATGATTTTAAACTGTTTCCAAATTAAAATGGAAGGAAAAAAGCCTTTCCCTTCCTAGTAGTATGCATGCATGTACAGTATACAAGCATATGACATAAAATATGTTTTGGTCACATGTGTCCTTCCCTCCTATGGCTGAGATCTGACTTAAGCCTGTATAATGTAAAAAATTACTTTTATTCATTTAGGCAAACATTTACTGAAATACTGGCTGTTTGAATGAGTATTATTTTAAAAGTTTGTTGTAATTTTTACTTTACACTCGGATTAGTTTAAAAAAAATCTGGTGCTTCCTCCACACAATTTTTCTGTTTATTGTACTCAAAGGTTTTATCAAAAGGATACAAAAGGTTTCATGAAATAACAGGTTAGTTAACAGTTAAAATGATTAGATTAATTTATTTCATCAATTGTGTTCACATTAAGGCTAGAAAATTCAGATTTTGTTAACCCCTCAGCTTTATAAAGAATATTTAATGTTTCAGTCACACACTGTAATTTTTATCCTTAATCTTATTGAGAAAATACATTTTTGAACATAAATTTTTCAATACCTTTAAAGACCTGAACTTTTTTTTAAATCTATGTATTTTGTTTTTAAATATACGATTAAGAAAAAGAACCCAGCTAAGGAAGTGATAGGAAGAAAACTAACACAAAAAAAGAAAAGAAAAAAATATTGCAGCTTCATATTACCACATTTCTTTGCATGCATATAAAAAAACTTCCGAAGAAGGAAGTGAATGATTTTTGAGCACCAGAATGTCTAATATAAAGCGGTATCATGGTTTTCATGATCATCTCTAAATAAACACATTGATTAGAAATTGTTAATTCAGTTAAGTTTGATTAAATGCCTTTTAGCAATCTGTAAGCAGTAAACGTAATCCTGCATTTGTAACTTTATCAAAGGTACAAATAAACAGATTTCTTTGGCTGCTGACCTTTGAGCAGGAGTCATATAGTCGGCTGTGAGAAAAGCAGTTTGTCTAGGGATCTATACCTGCTCTTTGCAGGGTGTGACTCTGCATCTTATTTATTATCAAGGCAAACCACAGAATCACAAGAAATTTTAGTTGTTTGAAATCAAAGGAATATTTTTTTGGGATGAGAGAAGCATGAGGTATTAATACAGGTTTTTCTTTATCACATGCCTTTATGATTGTGGCCTTCATTTTCCGATGCAGTTTTTTCACTGCCAGTTGCATCCAGTTACACAATTTTGGGGGTCTTGCATTCTGTAAAAGGATGATCTACCTTTAATATAATTACATGCGCAGGTATTTAGGGAGTGGTGGTTTGTTACGAAATTTGACTCAACTGTGGGGTTATAACTTCTTGAAGTGGTTAGCAGAGTATGGCCTCAGGTATGACAGAGAAACTATGCCAGACAGGTTGAGATGATGATGATGATGATGTAATGCTGCAAATACTTGCCTATGAAGTAATTGATCAGTAGTTCAGAAGTTCCCAGCCAGCACACTTCTTCTTTGATAAGTTTCCCCTACTGTTTTTGTTTTGATTCCACTCAATCCCAGGTAGGGCCATATTGTGTCTTGGTTATATTTAGTGCAATTTGGTGTCACAAAAAAACGATAGATCACAGTGCAGCATGATGACTGTTCCTTCCTGCCTGTCATTCCAACCAGAGAGTGGGAATGAAGACATCTCATAACCTGTATTTAAAAGTGAGCTATTCTTTAGGTATTATCCTGCTTTAATGAAAACCTGTGTAGCCATATTTCCATGATACCAAAAGTAACATGCATACAGACACCAACTCAGCTTTATTTATATAGTTACACTAAAACCATTCAATTCATATGTTATACTGGTTAGACTGATGAAATTAAAGTTAACTTCAGTTTATTTAATGGAAGCATAAAATATTTAAGATGCATTAATGTAACAAAACCTATGTCCAGTTGGCAGAAGAAGAGCTAACGTTCCAGGAAAAATAAACATCTGGAAGAAAATCTGGTTGACCCAAGTCAGTTGGCAGCTCATCACTTCTTGGACAAATTACAGTTTCACACCTGATATCCCAGTGTTTTTAACTGTGATATAATACTACAGTGATCTAATGTGGTGCCTGTCACCATTGATGTGAAAATTCTCTATAAATTTTCATTTCATTCCATGGTGAGAAGGAGTACTCAAGGTATCAGTGGAAACAGCAGCTAGATGCCAAAGAGACACAGGCAATAGAAAGTAACTATTAATGGCTGGTCCTGAAGATTGTGACAGTTTTAGTACCATCGGCTAAATTATGGTTTTTAAAAGTTAAACTACTTACAAAATAGTCTGAATAAATGCCTTAATCTTGAATTTGTACTAAATGCTGAAATTGAAGGGGCAGTCCATAACATACACTAGTAAGTAGATCACTGCAAGGTTTAGGAGTCATTTAACTAAACATCACACCACCCTTTTAATAGTCTTTGAAACTGTAAGCAGGCCCACAATATGCCATCATAATGTATACTGCATCTCCACCCTCCTAACCTCTACCCCAGAAAGTTTAGTGAAAGCCAGAAGAGAAACACTTAACACTATTTGGAATTTGGTGAAGTTGAGCAATTGTCAAAGTTGTCTGCAGATTAAAAAAATACCTGGATTAATCCTTTTTGATTAAATTGTTTAATTTCCAAATTATGATAATATTTAAAACTACTACAAACTATGACTAGAGGTGACAATTCCACATGTGCAGGCTCATCCATTACTAGCCAGAGTGCACCACCATGAAAAATTATTTCGATATAACCAACACCAAATGCTTGGTAGTCCAATACATTTTCACTCAAAACTCTCATCACATGAAGTATATGTTTAGATACTGGTTTACTTGAGCATATTCTTTTAATATAATTAAAGAGTACTTAATTTATAAATTCATATTAATAGACTAAAACAACAGCTATACATGCAGAAAGAAATTGGTCTTACTATAGCGATGAAAGCATCCTATATAAGTATGCTTTGTTTGAATCTCAGATAGCACTAACTAAATTTACGAAATCTTACCTGGGTTTCTGTTTGTAAACTGAGTGGGTGTATATTTTGATAGATTCTATTGAATAGCACAGTTAGTTTAAGATAAATCTCTGGCTTGTGCCCCAGCAGCAATAACCCACGTTTCATACGTCCTGATCCGAAGCCACCAAGATGCCCACTCTGCAGCCTCTAGACTGAACATAATGGCACTCCTTTTCACTGCTCCTGTAATGCCAAGTAGGGTGTAGACCTTACTTAATGAGCAGCCAGTAAAGGCAGATGTTAACACCATATCTGGCCTCAATGAAGTTGATGTAACATGGTCCGGGAACTTGAGCTGCCTGCCCAAGTTTACTGGCAGCTTCCAGTCCAGTGCAGAGGTGAGCAGGCCATCTGCTGCTGTGACTGAAGCTGCTGTCCCGCCCTGACAAAGGTGATGTATCTCTGGCTGTGAATGACTCTGTTGTTAGCTGTGGCTTTAGAGATGGTCTACACTACTAACTTGAGCCAGTGGTAATGGCCCTCACTGAGGGCTGTTGTGCAGCTACTGAGGATGTGCTCCAGTGATCCCTTTCCGTTGCAGAGAGGACATACTGGAGGCTCACTCTTGCCCCAGGTTTATAGATTCACTGGGTTAGGTAGGACAGTCTGCCAGATGTCACCCAAAGATCATTTCCTCTCTGGAACTCCCTCCCACCTTGTCCATGTTCCCTGCTGCTGCATGCCCACCATCTTGCTGATTTGCTCCTTCTCCACACCTGCCCACACCTCCTCCAGGATTAGATGGCATCTGTTCTTCCTCTCCAAGGTCTTCACAGTTGACATTGTCACCTCATACACCAGCAGAGGCAAGAGGACACTGCTAACATGCCGTGTCGGTATAACCAAGCTTTGAACCTGCGAGGTAAGCCAAATTTGTCTACTTTGGTGAGCCAAGTCTCGAGCTTCTTGATAGTTGCTTGGACAGCCACTGTATCCCTAATGCTACAGTCAAAGACCTTGCCAAGCCTTTTGACTGGTTTCTTTGTGATGGATGGTATTGCAACTCCATCCACAAAAAACTGAAACGTGTCCATCACCTTTCCTCTCTTCATTACCATGGCTCTAGATATTTCTGCTTTGAAGCTTATTCTTATCCAGGAGATGAGCTTCTCCAGGCCCTGGAGGATCTACCTGCTACCAAGCACTAATGTAATGGTGGCAGTCAGGTCATCCATGGGGGCTGATGGAGACTGCCAAGTGGTGCCAGACTTGGACAGTGGGCCTCTGCAATCGGCCTCAGCTGCCTTGACCACCTCAATGAGAAGAAAAAATTGTTCACAAGTGAATGTTTTATTTTTTTTTTGTTTTGTTTACTTTTTAAATTTCATTTGTATGTTGTGTGGGAAAGGTGCTATACAGTATAAATAAAATGTATTCTACTGAATGAGGTGTTGGTTATATCTGTAGTGTGATGTTCAGATATGCGAAGTATGTGGTGTTTCCGTTATTGCATACTTGTTTCAGTAATATACAGTTTACTTTTCATTTACTGAGGATGCTTTGCTTTATTTAAGATAACAAATGCATTTAAGAAAAAAATTACAGCTTGTAGAAAGCAGACTTTATGGAGATGAGAAAACATCTAGAAAGCAAAAAACAAAACAAAAACAAATTAAAACTATAATGGGTCCATACCCAAAATCAATATGTTACAAAGACAAATAAAATTAACTGACTTAAAATAGCTTAAAAGGATGAATAAAAATGTTACTTATTCACTTTTAAAAACATAGAACATAGTTGGAAATAAAAGACCAAGAGGAATAGGGACAACTATAACAAGGAATGAAAAAAAATGTACAAAAGGTTAAAAGAGAAACCTTAAAGAATTTTTCTAAGGCTAGAAGAAAAGCACACACTTTTTCAGTGGCACTCTTGTTTAAAATAATGTGTTTAAGAAGACTCAGAGATTCAATGGGACAAATCTTTGAAATTGATCAGTACATACAGTAATCAAATTTTTAGCTATGTTATTATAAAAGAGAAAAATGAATTGAATGACTTAGACAGAGGTAAAAACAAATTTAAAAATTAAATTTCAAAATAAAATGTCAGAAATGTTTCAGGCCCTTAATGTGTTGAACACTACTAAAATCCCCAGGTCTGAGGAAATTTAACAGGTAATCTTTATTTAAACCTGAAACCAATATATCAGTGTAGTCACTTATAATTTGAAAGGTACCTGAGTAGAAAGTAGCAAATTTGACTTCACAAGAAGGGAAACAAAATGGATCCCGCAAATTAGAGACAAAATAAGCCTTCTGCCTCATAAAAAGTTATAGAAAATGTAATCAGAACAAAAGTAGACTACTAATATGAATATAAACTCGTACTATTGTGTTATCATTTAATAAAAGTAAGATCCTGCCAAACCAATCAAACGTTTGTGAGCAGACAGCTAGGGTAGTTAATGAGCAAAGAATGCAACGTAGTTGCATATTAAAAAGGCTATATTAAAAAGCCTTTAATATAGTACCACACTAATGGTTAATTTTGAACCTAGGTCCTTTTTGCTGCCTCAGAGGAAGCAAACTCTCAAAAGGATTAAGGGATTTTTATTCAATTTTCCCATTGTCTAGGGAGAGTGCATAAGCAAATAAAAAGTCAAATGAAATGTTGTTATAGTCTAAAAACCATTTATTGTAAATCAAACATATTATGCTTAGGCTATATACTGTACAATGCACCATCAGGCTACATAAAACACAGACCTCTAAAGCTGTGAAGAAAGCAGCAATCGGGCAATAGCTATCCCTAGACAGAAGGGCATGTTTTACTTTGACAAGCTAAGGAAATGTAAGCTTTTTCGTAGGAAAGACTGTGTGGATGTCTAATTTAGGTCTTCAGCATTCTAAAAAGGCATTGAAATTAATTCTTAAAATTAAAAAGTTAAATTTAAGTGTCCCAAAATTTCACCAAGGTTGTTGGTGTTAAAATGATTCAGTATTTTAAGTTAAGGTCTATCTGTCCACAGATAGTAAATGTGGTTATGCTTTCTCAGGAATATTTATGGTCATCAATTAGAAAGCATTTAACAATTCTGTGACTTCATAGTGAATATTCCTTAATGGACTTTTTTGTATGTCTTGTGTAGTATCATCATTTGACATGGGTCTGTCATTGCATAATGTTTTGCAGTAACTTTTCATTTTGAACTGTACACTTTATACTGCAATTTTGTGATTTTTGCTTTTTATAATAGAAAGATACGGGGATTAAAGAGTATCAAAGCTTTTATACATATACAGTATATATATGCACACATACACGTGTATATACAGTATGTATGTATATTCTTTTTTTATGACTGTGACTTATCCATGAATATATGGTTTATGTTACTTTAATTATATCAGTCCAAGTGTAATGTCAAATCGCTTATACAAATGGCAGTTTAGAATGTTGAAAATTTTTCATTTTGTCTTTAAAAATTGCCAAATATATTTTAATGCAGAATTAAAGAAGACCATGTAATCCAACATGGCCTTGTTGTTGATGGCGCCAGCCTTTCTCTAGCATTGAGACAACATGAAAAGCTCTTCATGGACGTCTGCAGAAACTGTACAGCTGTACTATGTTGTCGAATGGCTCCACTCCAAAAAGCAAAAGTAAGAATATTGAATCTTTATGATATGTATTATTGTTTATGATTAGCTGTGTTTGTCAATATGTTTTAAGAACATGATGGGTCAATTGCATTGCATTTTTATGAGCTAGTCCACAGTTTTTTGCTTAACTGTGGACTAATTAGTATAGTACTTTCTAGAGATCAGCTCAGAGCTTAACTGTAGTGAAAAAAAAACCTGTTGAATGAAGGTGGAGTTCATTAATATTTGTGCCCAGTGCTGTTCTAAAGGCCCAGCAGTTTTATTGTGCAAACTAGCCTGATCTGCAGAAGATTGTCCACTTAACTTTTCAGCTAATTTCAATAGTAAGCAATAAGGGAGGCCATGATAATACAGGCCAAATTCTGTTAGAATAAAATGCTTGGGACCAAAAAACAATCCGTTATTACAGTAATTTCATAATAATGGAATTTGCACATAGTTCAGTCTTTCAGCACGTACAGTTGACAAAGCTGACTGCGCAATCCGAAACTCGATGGCAATGTCTTTTCTTCTTTTTTGCCAGTATCAGTGGCAGCAAGACGTTCCAACTCATTCTGCAAAGTAAATTGTTGCTGTTAGTGCTGGTTGAAACCCCCCATACTGTAAAAGGCTTGTTCCCCTCGTCCGTAGTGAGCAGCTTTCAGTATTACTATACTTTGGGGGAAGGAGGGTTGGCGAGTCGCAGGTCTACCGATTGAAAGTTGACTGTAGCATATTCTAGACAACCTTCTCCAATCCTTCCTGCGATGATCATGATTGATTAACTGATTTAGTCTTGCCATGGACAACCAGAGCAGGGTTGCCAGGTCCGTAAAATAGTTATAGCCCAAGAACAACTTAAAAGCAGTGAATTTCTCCCACCCACAACATAAAGGCCATTACCTGACATGGACAAAATGATATACAGTAATCCTCCTCGATCGCGGGGGTTGCGTTCCAGACCCCCCCGCGATAGGTGAAAATCCGCGAAGTAGAAACCATATGTTTGTATGGTTATTTTTATATATTTTAAGCCCTTATAAACTCTCCCCCACTGTTTATAAATATTCCCCGCACAGTTATACAGCATAATCCCTTTGTATTCTCTTAGATATTAGGTAAGATTCATTGAAATTATGTATATAAACACACTGTTTATATACAGTAAAACCTAAATATTATTTTAAAGATATTGAGTGTCTCCGATATCACATATGTTACAGCCATTACGATAGACAGGCCACCAGCAATAAATACGTACAATGCAAGAAAAATAGTATACAGTAAATGTGTGTACAGTGACACTAAACGTACGTACATGTACTAAGCACTGTAAGAAGAAAATTAATTATGGTTACTCACCAACAATGACACGATGACTTGTCCGATAACAATGAGTTTAATTTTACTGCACAACAAAGGAGAGCGTTACAGCCCTTGTAAAGGAGCCACTTCAGGCGATTGTGTAGCACTGCCGTTGTTCTTCTTCTGGCAGTCTTCAATCCAAATCCCTAAAGCAGATTCCATCCAGACTACTGCCTTATTACATCCACTTACAACTCGTTTTGCACCCTGGTTAAAAGGACGCTGCAGCCGTAGATCTTATATTCCTTCCCTACTTTTTAAATAAAAAGAATCGTAGCCTTCAACAAATCCAAAACGTTTACCTTTTCAGCAATCATTAACATCTTCTTCTTGCGCTTGGGCACGGCCCCTGAAGCAGTAGCAGATTGTTTTGGAGCCATAATGAAGGGCTTGACTATGCACAAAGATAAACACTAAAGAGCACAACTCTTTACACAGCGAAGCACGTTGATGCTGAATGAGCGAGATGAGACTTCCTGGTTAACACTGCATAGCTCCTGCGTGCTCTGATTGGTTAGCTTCTCAGTCAGGAGAACTTAACTGCGTGCTCTGATTGGTTAGCTTCTCAGCCATCCGCCAATAGCGTCCCTTGTATGAAATCAACTGGGCAAACCAACTGAGGAAGCATATACAGGAAGTAAAAAGACACATTGTCCGCAGAACCCGCGAAGCAGCGAAAAATCTGCGTTATATATTTAGTTATGCTTTCATATAAAATCCGCGATAGAGTGAAGCCGCGAAAGTCGAAGCGCGATATAGCGAGGGATTACTGTATGTATGTGT
>JANRMT010062854.1:96953625-96994736 GCA_026402145.1 Polypterus bichir lapradei | reverse complement strand
CTTACAGCCCAATCGCTGTAAACGCTTTTTTTTAAAATGAGTTTTAAGCACAGCAGAAAAAAAAGGAACATTAGAACAAATCCGAAATTTATTTGAAAACCAACCACAAGCAACCAAAAAAATAACAAGATCACGCTATTTTAGCCTTACAGCCCGATCGCTGTAGACACATTTTTTTAATGAGTTTTAAGCACAGCGGAAAAAAAGGGAACATTTGAAAAAAGAGAAAAGTAACATTGCAACTAATCACACTATGAACAACTCCATCTGTAAACACTTTAATGAGTTTTAATCACAGGGAAAAAAGCGAACATTTAAAAAAAGAGAAAAGTAACATTGCAACAATTCACGCTACGAACTGAAAAATTAACTTTTGAAAAATCCGTAATACAAAAACCACCAAGAAAACTAACCTTACATGAGTCGAGTTCTGGCATGAAGTGAGGAGGGAGAGTCTGGCTCCACAATGGAGGGATGTTTTCCTTCAGGTGTTTTCTCTCTTGTGATTTCTTGGGTTTCTGGTGTTTTTAGCTGTTTAGCTGGTGGGAGTGAAAGCCTCATGCAGCCATTCCAAAAACAAAGTCCTTGTGACCCAACCCTTCGTTTTTGCCCTCCACATGTACTGGCAGTCTGGCTTTGTTTACATTGTGCTGCTTGAAAACACGAGGGTTCTCAAATTGGTAAATGAGTAAACTGACTGAGAACAATACAACACGTGCAGAAATCATCGGCGCGCACAAACCGAAAGGGAAACTGGCTTTGTTCGTATACCGAGTGTGTGGTCGTGAACCGAGGCAAAAGTTTGGCAAACTTTTTGGTCGTGAACCGAGGTTCCACTGTATATATTTGTATATGTTGCATAGTTTACTGTCAAATAATGCAAAGAGTACACAACATGTGTTTCGCCCTTATTTGGGCTCATCAGGCGTACACACTCGACTGCTCCCCTTCCGGGGATCGAACCTCGGACGTTAGCGTCAGAGACGAAGTCCCTTTACGCTGTGCTACAGCGTGTGGTTCATTGACAGCTTGTAGATTGGAGTAATTGTATTCATTGCATTCATAGTCTGAGTCCTGAACTTATTGTATGGGTGGTTACCTACCAGGTAATGCATGTGGTTGGTCTGCCATTTGGCAAACATCCACCATGGGGCCCTCTTTCAGTTGCGAGGTGCAGATCATGGAATGTTGCATAGTTTACTACCAAATAATGCAAAGAGTATGCTACACGTGTTTTGCCCTTACTTGGGCTCATCAGGCGTACACACTCCACTGCTCCCCTTGCGGGGATCAGACGTCAGTCCCTTTACACTGTGCCACAGCATGAATATTCATATATTATTTTTAATTTCTTTTGTAATATTATAAAGGTTTTATTAAATTTAGTTTAGAATACAATAGGTACAAATGCTGTTTCAAATTGTACTCATGTTTCTTACTCTTTTATCTAAATTGTGAATAAATGTTTCATGTTTTCTTTCCATTTCAACAGAGACATAAGCAAGAATGCTCTTCTCTCCTGCAAACCCTTTTTGTACTGGACTTTATTAGGCTTCTGCCATGCTTTCATATTTTTTTTTGGCTCATATCTGTTAATGGGAGAAGATACATCACTAATGGGAAATGGACAGGTATAGTATAAAATAATTATTTCCTGACTTAAGAAATTCATGCAGATCATCTGAGTATAACATATGGTATCTTGATATATCAAGGGTGTATGTAAAGTAAGAATCACATTTTGTGTGTGTGTGTATAAAATTATTTCTTAAAAGTTGCAGTTCTCACATTAAGGAATAAATTAAAGTCAATTGCAAAAATAATGGCAACTTCTTGAATATCTAGCACAATTTTGCTATATTTATAAAATACTGTGAATAATATTCATACTTTTTTAATTTCATGTTTTACAGTGAAGTACAGTTTTTTCATTTCAGATTTTTTTGAAACACTCAAACTATTACATTGCAAATTTAAAAATTAACATATGTTAATGCAATATTTGTGTGTTACAGTTAAAAAAAAATAATTTTCATGTTAATTTCCAAGTCCTTATTACTATGTATGTTTAAAGATGAGACCCACATGAGGATTATTGTACATATGTAGTAAACTAGCAAGGTCATCAGCTTGATCTGTGTACTATTTAAAAGCAGTTGTCAACAAAGTATATTTAAAGTGTATTTAAGGAGATTTGAATGTGTTTTTAATTATCAGTTTAATTGTTGAAATGTATTCATCAGTCATTTATTTAATTTTGTTTTTATAGCATGCCTTAAGCTACAGGATTGGTTTAATGTATAATCTATGGGTTTTGTTCAGTTTGTGCTGTATGGATGTATGTATGTCTTCTAGTTACAACAGTAATTTTATTAGACACCTAATCATAGGATCGATTAGTGGATAGCAAACATGAACTACATTTACATTCCATATGTATACACAGACATATATACTGTATATAAAATATACATGTGCATTATGCTCATAAGTGTGTATTAGTAAATAAGAAATACTTCAGTATATAGCAGATGCATTATTTTATATTAGCAAGAGCTCTTCTTGCAGCTTCTGAGGTTCTATGAGATGCATGATGGAGTCGCTATTATTGTAATAAAACACATTCAGGCACTTACACTTGCAGTATAGTGTTTGAATGCATTTTCGAACTTGCAATTTACCTGTTCTTTTCAGTTCTTCCTTTTTCCTCCTTTCATGCTGTGCATGTCTTCAGATTTTGAAAGCTAGCAGGCAACTGGTAAGAGTTGACTGTGTTGGACATTTGTTATTTGTATTCACACAGAAAAAATCTGTTTCATTGTCAACTTGTCTAATTTTTTTTTTTTAATTTTGCTTTTAGTAATTCATAAGTCAGAAACATAGTTTGTCATCACTATGTTTTGTGTTTAGGTTATTTGTCCTTTGGTATTTGTAGTAGTTCTAGTTTTGCAGAGTGTATTAAGCCTATACAGTAGCTATTTAATAAGAAAAGTATTTGTTTACATACAGTGCTGCAAAAAAGTATTGGTTTCAAATAACTTCAGTTCATTAGATAAAATGTTAGATAAAGGGAACCAGAATAAACGTAACATCTCTAGATTATTAGTTAAAATATTTAAGTCTCTGCACGGGAGAAAAGATAATTGTCCCTCAGTTACTCATTAAAATAGGTGACCAAGCTAAATTGATATTAGATTCAGATGACTGAATACAGCAAGATTTGATTGCAGCCAGCCATATTGAATCTGAACCTAACCATATATTGACCCTTACCACAAAAGTGACGTTTTCACCATAAAGTTTCTAGATAAACATGGTGTGTCAATCAAAGGAAATTCCAGAAGAAACAAGGGAAAAATCTATTGAAACCCAGTAAGGAAATGATTCCAAAGTAATTTCTAAGGCTGTAGGATTCCACTGCACCACAGTGAGAAGCATTATGTTCAAACTGAGAAAGTTTGGGACAGTGGTTACTCTTTCTAGGAAAGGATGGCTTCCCAAAATTACCCCGAGGGCACAGCAACAACACATTTAAGAAGTAAATGAGGATCTTAGAAGCAAATCCAGAGAACTGTTGGTTCCTCTAACCATAGCTAAGGTCTGTGTTCATGATTCCACTATAAGAAATAGACTAAGTGAAATCATGATTCGTGGGAGAGATGGAAACCTCTGTAATATTAGACTTTCATTTACAAAAAAGACCTGGATTATCCCAGAGCCTTTTGAAATAATATTATATGGACAGGTGTGATGATGTGGGTTCAACTCCATGCTCCCTTCTTACTTTTCAGGGAGACTCTCGATCCCAACACCATTGATAATGTAACCGGATAAGCTGAACAATGAGGATAGCAAACGAAGCAAGGGGAAAGGTGCAAAAGGGCTATTAAAACAAAGTGTCCAAATAAATAGTGCAGTTTTCCCAAAGTGTTCATAAATAAATAATCCGTAAAAAGGTAAAAATCCCAAACAGTTAAAACAAGGTTAAAAACGAGATTAAAATCCTCCTGCAGCCATTGGGATCACACAGCCAAGCATAGCTCCTTACCAGTCTCTTCAGCTCACCCAAGGCATGCTCCGTAGGAAGGAGTAAAGCCACTGTGGTCCTCACACTACCGACCCCCATCTTGGCTGCCTCCATCGGCGTCTGCCAGACCGCTTAGGGTAGGTTGTCCTCCTGTTGTCTTTCCCGCACTCGTCGTCCCTCAAATCCCTAGGGCGGACTCCTCCACTATCATACCCACTTTCCCATTCAGTGGGCACAATCCGTCCCTTGAATGCTGATCCTTCGCTCCATCAGGGACCCGTGACCGCGCTGACCTCTCTCTTACAGCTAGCTGGCTCGTCCGCTTTCTTTCGCCCCCAAAGCTGCGCTCTCACCCTCCCAGCCTCTTTCCTTTCAGTTTCTTTTTTCCTCCTTCCTTTCTGCCCCGGCCTGTTCTTATATGGCTTCATGGGCGTAGCGCCTCAACAGCGCACCGCAGGAAGCCAATTAAGCAATTGAGAACGATCGCACCCTCGCGTGCAGGTGTGACTTGCCCCGATTAATCCATCAACTCCCTACAGCTGCACGATCGCACCCATGGAGACTGTCATGGCGAATGGATTATTTAAAAGCTGCCAATCTTTCATAGCCACGGACCCGCTACACCACAACAGGTGAATCAAAAGTAGAATTGTTGGGATGATACACGTCCCAGATTGTCTAGCATAATGCTAGTACAATGTTCAGCAATAACAACCTCATTCCCACAGTTAAAGATAGTGGTGGTAGCATTATGATGAAGGGATGCTTTGCTAGCTCAGAACATGGAAGCTCTTAATTACTGATGGAGCTATGAATTTTACACTTGACTGGAATGTTCTTAAGCAGAATGTTCATCACCTGTCTGTGACCTGAAGTGGAATTGGGTTGTATATCAGGACAATGGCACAAAACACAAAAGCAGCCTTGTAGCTGAATGGCTTATAAGAAACACAGTTGTGGAATTGTCTAGTGAAAGTTCTGACTTGAAACCAATAGAGATGCTGTAGAAGTACCTGAAATCATGTTTAGAAACCTTCCAGTTTGTTTGAATTAAAGCGTTTCTGCAAAGAAGAGTGGTCTGAAATTCCTAAAGAGCGATGTCAAAGACTAATGTCAAATTATAGGAAGTGCAATTTAGTTGCAATTACGTGTTGCACCCAAGTATTGAAACTGTGGGCAAAATTACATTTTCGCATGAGAGATAAGGTTGTAAAGTCACTTTTTTTATTGAATAAGGAAACAAATTGTTTTTCTGAGGCTGTTCATTTTGTACATTATGCAGAAACACAGGATATTAGGAAGGGTGCAAAAGCTTTCTTCACAGCACTATAAATAGTAAGAGATGGACTAAAGGCAAACTTTAATACAAATTTTTTTTCATGTTTCATGTTGATGTCATTGCTAATATTGAAATGTTTAAATTAACCTAATATTAGTGTCATTCTTTAACTAGATACACATGTATCCTTAAATTTTTATGTTTGTCCCTTTTTACTATAGATGTTTGGCAATTGGACCTTTGGCACTTTAGTCTTCACAATTATGGTCATCACCGTTACCCTAAAGGTAACTGCATTCTAAATTTCATATGAATGAATTAATTCCTATTTCCTGTTATTTTTAAAAATATTGTTTTTTACATAACATTTTGTAAACTTTTATATATTTGTTATTAATATAAATCTGAATATATACATTTATAGTATAATCAATATGTGATTAGGTTAACCTTTTCTTATATTTGATAAAAATGTTTAAATTAAAATCTGGCAAAGAAATGAAAGTTTATTTCTGAAAATATTTAGCCAATATTGTTGTTACTGCTAATTTTGCCAAGCCTTTCTGCGTTATTGAAGAGGTAATTGAACAGGACAGAGACAATTAAATGCAACCTGAAACAAACCTTCCAGTTTTACATGAAAGACAACAAACCAGCTTTAGTAGAAATACACATCATGTAAGGACACATCTTGTCACTTGCATATAAATGAAGTAATTTTCTTAATAGCATACTAGAGGAAAATTATACCTTGCACGCTTGTATTTTTGGAAAAATAATGTTTTATAAATATATAACAAATATGATCTCACAATCACAAGAAGGTATATGAACAGATGTGGATGAATTTTTTTTGTTGGATTAACAAATCTCTAATTGACAACAATCCCAATTGCAAAGTGGTAGTTTGGAAGAAAAAAGCAAAACTCCAGCAAGAACCCCTAAGCTATATATAAATGTCCACAGTTTAGCTTTGATGTCCAAGACTTCATCTGAGGTTGGTATAAGAATAATGGGGCTGTTTCTCCTATGCACACTTAAATGGTTTCAAATTGCAGGAAAACCTTTAATAGTCTAACAATGAAATTTTGCGGTAATATTTTGTAGAAAATAGAGGAAAATGTTCATTATACTTTAGAAATTGCATGCTTCACACTGTTACAGTTGAGCAATTTAGCTTCAGGTTTATTTTGATGTTTTAAAAATATAAATTAGAATTCTTTTTGCACCTGCTCTCATCAGTAAAAGTAAACAATAGTATTTAAAGCAGAAATGCTGAAAAAAAGAACAGGTACATGCTATACTGTATGCAGTGCAATGGATAAAACATGGTACAGAAAACATAATATTTTAAAGGCTGTGTTGCGTAATGGACAAAGGTTTTTTTTTTTCTTGATTTACATTAAAAAGTATGTTAAGTATTTTGTGTCTCCTTTCATATATTCTTGGTATTGTGTGAACAGGGTAGAAATCCAGTATCTCCATCAGATCTCATTTAGGATCAGGTTAATACTACAAGCAGATTCAGGAGAGGACCTCATTCCTTGTTTTCATTATAAAGTTCCTATGGTTCTGTCTTCTTTATCTCACTCCAGTCATAATTTTTAGCAATGGTAGTGAACATACATAAACCAATCCTCGCAATAAACTGATCTTCAGAAATGTTCTCCTTTTGAAGGTTTACTTCCATATCTCACCTAGTTCTTTTAGTATGACTTTCTCACAACACAAGAAAGACAGCAGGAGAAAATACAAAACAAACCATGACAAAGCAGCAAAAAACAAGATATTTTATCTCTGAACCCAAGTTAATCTGATGTAGCAATTTTCATTCAATTAGTTGAATTTATTGTCCATTTTGTACATATTTTAAATACAGTGCTCTCCATGGTTGAGACAAAGACACATTTTTCCTTGATTTACCCCTTTGCTCTACAGTTTCAGATTACAAGTCAAACAATTGAGATGTGATTAAAGTTGACATTCCTGACTTTTCATTTAATGGTATTTACATACATTTTGGTCACACCGTGTAGATATTATAACACTTCCTACATGATTGTCCCCATTTCAGGGCACCATAATTTTTGGGATAATTGGAGTCACAGGTAGTTACAGACATTTGTAATTAATCAGTTTTTAAGTATTTAATTGCTTCATTAGTGCAGGCATAAGATACCTAGACTTGCTTATACCTACAGACTACCATCAGAGTCTGTACAGACTACATTGTTAAACATGAGGACAAGAGTTGTGCCTATGAAAGTCAAAGAAGCCATTATGAGGCTGTAAAACAAGAATAAAACCATTACAGACACTGGTAAAACCTTAGGATTATCTAAATCAAGTGTCTGGAATATCAATAAGAACAAAAGAATGCACTGGTGAACTCATTCATTTCAAAAAGAAGTAGGCTGCATGGAAGACCTCCACTGCTGAGGACAAAAGAGTCCTCACTATGGTATGGATAAAGCCCCTAACGCCTATCCAACTGATGAGAAAAAATCTTCAGGAGGCAAATGTGGATGTGTCAGAGACGACTATCCGCCGAAGACGTCATGAGTAGATATACAGAAGAAACACTGGAAGATGAAAACCACTGGTTAACCACAAAAACAGAACAGCCAGATTACAGGGGAAAAAACAGGTTAAAAAGTACTTTAAAGAGCCCAAAGAATTCTGGAAAAAGGTCTTGTGGATAGACTAGACAAAGATGAACCTGTACCAGAGTGATGGCAGGAGCAAAGTGTGGAGACCAAGGGCTTGTTTATACTTCACGTTCAAAATGTGTACACGCCCACATCATGGCTGCCACGTGTTCTCAACGTTCATTTAATGCGTCCTCTGAGCAGGTCCTCAGAAATTAACGCGACACATGCGCGAGTTGCAGAACCAGCAAAAAGTCGGGGGGCACAGTGTGCTAAAAGTTGGAATGTAACGTCAGAGTCTCTGTTTACTATGTACATGTGACAGAAAGCTTTGCGGATACTACGAGTTCGGTGTGCGCACTTTGATGTTTGATGAATGGTTCAATGTGGTGAAGCAAAATGCATCGCATATTCCCGATTGCAGTGACACAATGTTGTCCCAAACATTAAGCAAGACACTGTGCCTTTCCCATTTGAAAGCAATATGCTCTTTAAATAACTGCAGCAAACAGTATCAGTAGTACACAGTGAAGCTAAAGTTATTGCTTAAAAAAATGTTGTTTGTATATCCCAATGAGTACTACTTGATAAATTTCATTTCGCGCATCCGGTCTTGCTTACATTTGCTGTTTTCTTTTAGAAAAAAGTGGACTGTCTCGGTTACTACAGACCAGTAATGCTGACTTCCATTGTAATGAAATGTTTTGAAAGACAGGTGCTAGGATGCATTAAAGTGAATTTACCAATAATACGGACCATCACCAATTTGCGTATTGTCATAGCCGGGTCACAAAGAATGACCTATTGTTTGCACTTAATACCATTCTCATATACCTGGATAATAACTGCTGTGCCACAGTACTGTGAATAGACTACTTCTTAGCATTTAAAACAGTTGTACCGCCAAAGATTATCACCAGAATCTTAGATTGAGACATAGTGAGACCATCAAAAAAATACATTTTAGAATTCCTAACTGGCAGAACCTTTCATGTCAATATGGCCAGTATTACTTCCTCCTCACTGATCTTCAGCAGAGATGCTCCCAAGAGTTGTATGATGAGCCCTTTGCTGTACCTTTTTCAACAATTACTATGTGACCAAACACAACTTCATCTTTATAATTACATTTTCTGAAGATACCCCCATCATAACTTTGCTGACTAACTTCTCCATATGCACAGTGGAATCTGTACATACTGGCTGTATAACTTCAAGACAACAAAGCGTTGCAGAGGGATATGAAGTCAGTAGTGATTATAACTAACTGAATAAAGCTGTATTCTTTAAAGTACATATATAGCATACACTGCTTTAGAAAGACTAACAGTATTGTTAAAACACATGTCTATTTCATGGGCCATAAGGTTACTTAGCAGGTACTCTTACTTACCCAACCCAATAAGTAAGTACTCTTACTTATATTGCAGTCTTAAGCTAAAACCATTTCTATTTTTTCTCAACACTCAATATCCTAGAATGGCAAAGCAAAACCAGGCTTTTAGGAATTTTTCCAAATTTAGTTTAAAAAAAAAATGAAATGCCACATTGCTTTGACACTTGCATTGCAGTTCTATTCATCTTTGAAATGATGTACACCTTGTTTGGAGTTCTGTCTGTGGTCAATACAGTTGATTGCGCATGATTATGAATGGCACAACTGTATATAAGGTCCCAGAATTGAAAATAAGTATCCGAACGAAAACCAAGCCAAGGGGTTGAAGAATTGCCTGACTGGCTTAGAGACAGGATTGTGTCAAGGCACAGATCTGGAGAAGGTTACAAAATGTTTCTTCAGCAGTGAAGGTTCCCAAGAACAGCACAGTATCCACTATAATCCTTCAGTGGAATTCCAGAGAGCCTATGCAGAGTTAGGAGAAACATCCAGATGGAGAACCACCACAGCAGCCCTCCACCAAGCTGAGCTTTATGACAGAGTGACCAGGTGACACATGAAATCCCACATGGAGATTGCAAAACGCCACCTACAGAGCTCTCAGACTATGAGAAGCAAAATTCGCTAATCTGATAAAACCAAACTCGTGTCTGAAGGGCACCACTTATCATGTGTTCAGTACAGTTCCAGTGGTATAACATGGTGATGGCAGCATCATGTTGTGAGGTTGTTTATCATCATTGGGGAAAGGGAGACTAGTCAGGTTTGAGCGGAAACCAAATGGAGCAAAGTACATCTATTTTCAACGAAAACCTGCTCCAGAGTGCTCTTACCTCAGACTGGGTTGAAAGATCACCTTCCAAAAGGGCACTAATCCTAAGCACAAAGCAAAGATAACACAAGAATGGCTTAGGGAACGTTCTGTGAATGGTTGTGATTGGCCCAGACTTGAACCCATTTGAACACCTCTGGAGGGACCTGAAAATAACTGTTCATTAATGGTCTTTAACCAACCTGACAGAGCTTGAGAGGATCTTCAGAGAAGAATGACAGAAAATCCCCAAATCCAGATGTGCAAAGCATGTCCTGTCATATAATACCCAAGAATACTCCATGCTGTAATCACTGCCAAAGGTTCTTCAATTAAGTAAAGGGTCTGAATGTTTGCATCCATTTGACACAGCATGTTTTTGTTTTTAAGAAATTAGCAAAAATGTATAGAATCTTGTTTTTGCTTTGTCATTTTGAGGTATTGAGTGTTGCTTGATGAGACAAAAAGTTAATTTAGCATAAGTGTGCAACGTGAAGTGTGTAAAAAAAGTAAAGTCTGAATACTTTCTACAGGCGGTGTGTATGTATGTATACATACAGATATGGATGGATATATACTACCTGTCAGGTGTTTATAACACCTGCAGTGTTCCAGTGTGCTGCTTTTTATTTAAGCAGCTCAGGTCCGGAGAATAACTTGAAATGACACAAAGGTAAGAGTAAAATGCCAAAGGTTAAAAAAAAATGAAGTTTAGCTTTTCCAAAACTAAAAATAACAGTATTTTAAATCTTATACAAAAAGGCATTTTACAGGGAACAAGTAATCGGTTAAAAACAGTACAACTTTTCAGCAGCAATGGAAGTTAATGAAGTTTTGAAAGTTAATAACAAACAATTTCTACAAGTGTCTCAGGTTTTGATGATTATTTACAAACTCTCCCTGTATCGAAGAAGCGTTGAAACAAATTGTTTAGCTCCACCTGTTGTAGCATTATTTGGAAACTATTGCAATGCACAAAGTAGTATATCGCAATCTTAATGGTGAGAAAAAGGCAATTAACACCCTTTAGAGAAATAACAAAGAAAGCCAAGGAGTTAATATTTCCTACCTACACCATCAAAGGGAACTTTGAAACTGGAGGTCTCTAACGGGACAGGAACAGGTCTTGCAGACAGGAACCTCATAGGACTACAACGTCAAGCACAGCTTAATAGTGGTCGAAGTAAGCAAGTCTCACTTTTTATGCTTAATTTCAAAGTACATTGAGACATTAAACTGCATAAATGTGGGTAAAAACTGGAAAGGGTGGGGGTTGGGGCAGGGGTTCCAAAACTTTTGCCCATTTTAGTAATGGTTTTCCTACTGCCACTCTTCATTCACATTTGTAAATGAGAAGTGCTTACTTAGGTCACTGGTGTTTTCAAGCCACCAAGAATGTTGAGCATTTTTCAGTTTGACACGTGTTGATATGTTCTATTTAAGTGTGTGTGTATATATGTATATATAATACACACACACACATACATATATTTCTTTTTTTCCAGCTTGCAATGGAAACTCATTTCTGGACATGGATGAACCATTTTGTGACTTGGGGTTCAATTGCATTTTATTTCATTTTTTCCTTATTTTATGGAGGAATTATTTGGTAAGTTGAGTTTCAGTGCACATTAATTTAAACAGCACATCAAAAGTGCCCACTGAAAATAGTATTTTTTTAACATTTGTGAATGTATTTGTAAGAATGATCCTCATTTCAGTATTATCAATAGTTTAAGCAGACCTGATCTACATTGAACCTTTACAATTTGAATTTACTCAGTTGACAATTCATGAGAAATCCATATTCCTGGAGTGTAAAAGTGTATGATCCTGGCAAAGCTATCCCTTTAAACTGATATTCAGTGTCCATCACATGCACCAGACCAGATGTTTAACTTAACTTTAAATATGAAGCGAGAGCTAATACTTTGTAGAAGCTCTGATTTTCACAAGGCCCTCATTTGAAACCATTTTTCATGCATATGTATCTGTTAGAAGGGTGTACGTTCATTACAAAGGAATTTAAAACTAAATGACACAATTAAGTTTTATTTATTAGATTCAATTATGTGCATTCTTCATAAAATAGTGCCTCAATATATCAACAAAAAATTCAGGTACAACAAAGAAATAAAAGCATCTGTATGCAAAGAAAATGGAAATTTAAAAGTGGTAGGTGAAGCTACTTTCAGAGTACTGTAGTATGAAGTCAGATATCAGGAAAAAGGAACAAAATTGTATTTTGGAGTAAGTTTGAAAATAAGCTTAAGTAATACTCGAGGTGTCAGAGCCTTAATTGCATACTACAAAGTGATTTATTCCATTTCAAATGTAATACTGAAAGCATCTTACAGAAACAGAATAATACACTTGGAAAGCTATTCAGTAATATGTTATAGGATGGCCCTTCAGCATTTAGAACAGCAAGGAATGCTATGTGCCTGACCCTGTTTTTGCAGTGTCATAAGTAATATATTTGTAGAGGTACACAAAAATTCCACTTTGTATTAAGATATTATCACCTTATGTTAAAATGAAGTTGTTTGCAGATATATGCAGATTCTGTAGGAATGGTCAAGGTTGTGGAATGATGAGGATCATCTCTACTTATACAGAGTCTGCCTGTAGGAAAAAGGGAACTGAACTGATCAGATGGTGTAGCCTAAATACTCCAAAACTGAATGTCAGTAACACAGAATAACTAATGGGAAAAAAATTAAAAGACTCAACATTAAATAAAAATGAAAACAAATTCTAAAGGTGGAGGAGTGTTACTTCCATACTCTTAACATGGTAGACAAATTCATTATGTTCATGAAAACTTTTAGGATATTCAGCTGTCATTCCTGCTTCACAGTGCTAGGATCTACATGGAGTTTGCATATTTTCCCTGCGTATTTATGAACTGATACGTATCAGGGTGTGTCAGTAATCAGTTCAGTACAGATTTATTGTTATGTGTACAAAGTACAATGAAACTCTTATGTGCTCTCTTCACCATAACTCTGATGCCTTGCTTGAATCTACCTCTGCAGTTTATGTAAAATCACAATGCAGAATGTAATAGGCAATATGTAAACACCATTTAAGAAAAATATTTTTATGATTTGAGTATGCATCTGTCTATTGTTACAAAGTATGGCAGAACATAACCATTGAAAAAAACAGAATTGCAATGACAAATCTTTGGCAAATGGGGGGGTAGAGGATGTGGCAAGACTCCACCCACGATGCCCGCTGCAAGCAGACAAGTGAACAGAAAATGTTTCTACCTCATTCAAATAGTACCAAGAATCTGATAAAATAAATTATTTCTAGTTTACTTTAGCTGTCACGTGTGCACTTCAAAAGCCATGTTTTCTTAAATCAAAATTTTTGCTGCTTCATATTTAGTGAAGTTGGTAAATTTTGAGGCTTTTTTTCACCTTGGAACCATAGTACCCCTCACCTCCATGATAAAAAGCAAGTGCAAACTAGGTATTTAAGATTTATTTTAAAAAATACTTCATTTGAAATGCATTTTTGTGTGGCAAATTAACATATGCCATGATTGTAAAGAAATGGCGTTGACTTGAAAAATACTAGATGTATCCTTTTAAGTGATGAGTGGAGCATTTAGAATCTGTTCGTTTAGTGTAAAAAAAAATGTCTCTAAGTTGCATCATTTATGTTTTTTCCTATACAATAAAAAAACAGAAGCTGATATTTGATTGCAAAAATTTAAGTTTTTATAGAAAGTTGTATATTTTGATTTTGGTTTACTGTTCTATTTATTAATGGTGATTTTTTTGTGTTTGTTTTTGTTTCATTTTCTAGGCCATTTTTGCACACACAAGACATGTATTTTGTCTTTGTTCAGCTACTTTCTAGTGGCTCTGCCTGGTTTGCTATTATTCTTATTGTTATTACTTGTCTTTTCCCTGATGTCATCAAGAATGTTTTCTACAGGCACCTTCAACCCACAAACACTCAGAAGACTCAGGTAAGATATATTAGTAAAAGCATAATGAAAACTTATTTTATTTCAACAGATTAGTATGTGGAGGTTTAGCTTACACATATATATATATATATATATATATATATATATATATATACATACTCAGCAAAAAAAGAAACGTCCCTTTTTCAGGACTGTGTATTTCAACAATAATGTTTTAAAAATCCAAATAACTTTACAGATCTTCATTGTAAATTGTTTAAACAATGTTTTCCATGCATGTTCAATTAACCATAATCAATTAATTAACATGCACCTGTGGAATGGTCGTTAAGACCTTAACAGCTTACAGAAAGTAAGCATTTAAGGTCACAGTTCTAAAAACGCAGGACACTAAAGAGACTTGTCTACCGACTGTGAAAAACACCCAAAGAAAGATGCCCAGGGTCCCTGCTCATCTGCGTGAACGTGCATTAGGCATGCTGCAGGGAGGCATGAGGACTGCTGATGTGGCTAGGGCAATAAATTGCCATGTCCACACTGTGAGACGCCTAAGACAGCGCTACAGAGAGACAGGAAGGACAGCTGATCATCCTCACAGTGGAAGACCACGTGTAACACCACCTGCACAGGATCGGTACATCCGAATATCACACCTGCGTGACAGGTACAGGATGGCCACAACAACTGCCCGAGTCACACCAGGAACACACAATCCCTCCATCAGTGCTCAGACTGTTCGCAATAGGCTGAGAGAGGCTGGACTGAGGGCTTGCAGGCCTGTTGTAAGGAAGGTCCTTACCAGACATCACCAGCAACAACGCCGCCTATGGGCACAAACCCACCTTCGCTGGACCAGACAGGAGTGGCCAAAAGTGCGTGAGTTTTTGCATGACAGCAATGTCAGTGTTCTGCCATGGCCAGCGAAGAGCCCAGATCTCAATCCCATTGAGCACGTCTGGGACCTGTTGGATCGCAGGGTGAGGGCTAGGGCCATTCCCCCCAGAAATGTCCAGGAACTTGCAGGTGCCTTGGTGGAAGAGTGGGGTAACATCTCACAGCAAGAACTGACAAATCTGGTCCAGTCCATGAGGAGGAGATGCACTGCAGTACTTCAAACAGCTGGTGGCCACACCAGATACTGACTGGTACTTTTGATTTTGAGCCTCCCTTCATTCAGGGACACATTGTGAAACATTTTTAGTTTATGTCTTATGGTGTTGACTCTTTTAGTGTTCATACAAATATTTACACATTAAGTCTACTGAAAGTAAAAACAGTTGAAAGTCAGGGGACGTTTCTTTTTTTGCTGAGTATATATATATATATATATAGTATATGCAAATATTCTTTTAAACTCAGCAAGTAATTCTTTTCTGTATATAGTGATGAGGGCCCATTTTTAGGAAAGTAACAGTTATGGTACATTATTGTATATACCAATACTGTGTTCCCTTTTACTGATTGTGTGATCCTTGTTTCCTTTGGAGGTATAAATATCATTCAGTTAAGTTTTTTGCTCAAATGCATTGTATTCTGTATGATTAGAAATGCACTTGTATGGGTAGAATGCATGAGCTATTCACTAAAATTTGACACAGCAATTCACTTTTGAAGCATGGCATTACCTAGATTTAGCTGTAGCACTTGATTTTATAGCTTGTACTGTATATAAAAGCAATGAATGTTTTAAGGCTGAACTTTTAAGGATATGTTCATTGATTTAAAAGGAACTCTTTGCCCCATGTCTAGGTTGTACATAATAAAATTTCCTAAATTATATTTGAATTTGAGAAATTATTTTAAAGGTAATAATAGTAACATACATACAGTACATACACAATTTCAATTCATAACTGCAGTAGGCAAGAGCCCCCAATCCAGGCAGCACTGGGCACAAAACAAGGAACCGCCTTAGACAGAGCCCACTCATAAATATATCCACACTGACACAGGCCAAATTTGGAATCACAGTTTAATCTAAATAGTACATGTTGGGAACTTGTTAGGAAGCTGTTGTCGCTAGAGAAAAGCCTTTGTAGACAAGGAGGAGAATGTGCAAAGGTTGGCTTCTTGTATAGAGAATTTGTTTTGGGAGTCATGTGTTAGGCATTCTAATCATATGACCATCCTGGTATAGCTGATGGAAGATATGATGATATCATATGATAGATGATAGATATTATGATCGTTTTGATGCTGGTGATTCTTGATTGATAATCAGTGGAGGATTTTGGTATTGGCAATTCCGTCTCCTCAAAAAACCTTGAGGATAGATGAAAACTTGCAGTGACAGAGTTCTTACAGCACCTTCAGTTTCTGTCATGAAGAGATCCAGGTTTCAGAAGTATAGAGGAGGGTTCTCATAACCACTGCACAGTATATTGCAACTATGGTCTCTGTTTGAAGTGCATTGTTGTCAAAGGCCCACAAGTGCAGCTTTACATACTGTATATATCATGGGCTGCATGTATCCTCTTTGGTAATCTCTTCATCACTATTACAGAGAAATAAAAGATGCTATCAAGGTAGGAATAAGCATGCGATTTGGTCCAGCAGGCAACCAAGGATGCTAACTTTAACATCCAGGGTCCTCATGGCCTGGAGCAGGTTGGAAGAGTTTCTGTGATTTTAATTATATTTATTTCAAGACCCTATGTTGTGCACCCACACTGTATCAGCCAGTTCAGTAGGACTTTGATGAGGATGTTTCCAGCAATTGAGAGCAAGTAAATTCCTTTGTAGCTTCCAAAGCCTGACCTTCAACCCTTCTTAATAGTGGCACTAATGGCACCACTGAAATTGCTTGGGAACTTAATCTTTTCCCATATGTACCAGCATGAACTGGTGCAGCTGGGAAGAAAGCACAGGACCACCCATCTTGAAGACATGTGTGGCTAAGTTGTTTGGGCCATCAATCCATTGGTTTTAAGGAAGGTGGAGCATCAAGGTGGGGTGCTTTAGGTGTTTGGGGAATCAGTTGACAAAGACTTTGTCAAATATAGTTTTTCAGACTTTGTCAACTTCGGTTTGACGGTTCAGCAGGACTTGGAAGTGCTATATTTCTCCACAATTAGCATTTTGGCCCATGGAGAAGTAGTAACATTCATACTTTTCAAAGGTGCAGAGGCATTGAACATGGTGTTGAAGAGCGACATGATGGCAGAGTGAAAATTCCTCATGTCTTATTTTTCTGCATAACCCTGAATTTCAGCAGTCTTTACAAGCCACCAGTTATTATTGATCTGTGGGATCCAGATTTGTATTTTCCAGGTGTGTTCTGGCTTGGTGTTTCTGTGCTTGGTATTCCAGGTGCTCAACATTATTAGTCTTCGTCACTTCGTCAAGATCTGCTCTTTATTAGGGGCTGACTGACATGTTGTTAAAGTCTGGTAGAGCTCATTTTTGAGTGCCAACTGAAACCGTTGGGTGAAAATGGGGTTCTGCAGGGTGATACACATCAAGTCTTTTGTTGAAGAGCAGGAGAATTTAACCATCATATTGCATTTAACCATTGATTTAAACAATTTTGCCTTATTTACATATTTTACAGATATTAATTACATATCTTTCTGTGTTGTTAAGTGAATGTGCAATGAATTTTAATTTTGCTATCTTTCCATGAATTTTAATGATCATAATTTACATAAATATATTTTTAAGCTCAGAGTGGTGAACTCATTTATACTGTATACTGTAATAATTCACTGACAGGTGAGATTTTGCAGTAGGTGAACTATACAGCTAAGAACTTATTTTATCATTGTTCAGGTACTTATTAAAATCATATATTTTATTAGTACTAATCACCATTCTCAACACAGTTGCTTGAAATTTTCATACTTTAACAACAATAAATTCAAAATATTAATGATTATTGAATAGACTAATCAGTAAAATTGTAACTTTAAAACTTTTTTCATGAAGATAATGAAATTATAAACTTATAAATTCTGAAAAGTGTACTTGTATGTAACAAAACACTGCTTATCTGGTGCAAACTTGCATATCTGAATAGATTTTTTATTTAGATAAATATTGGGTTCTTGATGTTTGAGAGAAAGAGTCCATTGTGTCCAAATATCAGTTTTATCTGCAGCAAAGAAAAGGCGACTCCAGGATGCTAACCATAATACACTTTTTTTAAGTCATCTTTTGTCCAGTGTCTGTGTTCTTTTGCCCATTTTAACATTTTCTTTTTATATGCCGGTTTCAGATATGTTTTTTTTTTTTTTTTTTTTTGGAATCTCAGCCTCTTTATCCAGCTTTTCACTTTTAGAGATGACACCAGTATTTGGAGTGTATCTGTGGAATAAACCAATTGAAGACCTGTAAGGTGTTTTGTTTTTCAGACCTAAGATTCTGATTTACTTATCCTCATGCAGTTGTGCATTTGGGCCTTCCTTTTTTTTTTTCTGTCCTTTTTAGATCCAACTTGCCATCTTCTCTCAAGACAGTAATAAATAAATTTGTTTGAAATCTTCAGTTTCCTGGCAATTTGCAGAATAGAATAAACTTCATTTTGCAAAAAAGAGTGACATGTTTTTTGAGAAAGTTGTTGCATTTTGGCCTTGCAAACTAATAAAAGACAATTTACTTGTTTTATGGAATAGAATAATGGTTTTCATTGGTGCTAATGCAATTACAGAGGGTTCTTTAATAACAAATTAGCATTTAAACATGACTAATTAAGGATAAGCTAAATGGGTATACAATTAGCACACCAAAGAAATGTCTGCTAAAAATGGGACTTTGATTGCATTTGAATAATAAATTAAAAATCTGTGCTGGTAATGTCTTGGCTGTATTTTTAAATCAATATAATAATTTGTTGATAAAAAGGTATCAGTTTCAATCAAACTTCTAAACCTTTAAATGCCTAGTATATGTGCTTTGACACAAGTTTAAAATAATCATCTTACCTTTAATAAGAGATGTTAAACAGAGAAATTGCCAAAGTGTGTGCATTTGCATTTAAAAATATACAGTACATGCCTTTGTTATTTTCAGCTCATCTATTGGTGGTAAAATGCAAGCATTAGTAGACCAAGTCAACAGAATAAAATCTCATTTTTAATCTCAATTTTATTTAAAAACCAAGTACTTTACCATTTTATAAATCTTCAGGTGTCGTATGAAAATAACCTCATCATGGTAGTTACAGAAAGTAGAGTGGATGCTGTATTAAATAATTCTTTTTTTTTTTTCTTTTTTCCTTGCAAACTAAAATCAAATGAAACGCTTGCCTTTTACAGGATTCTTTAAGCAAACAGTCACAGATTTAGATACTTTTTAAATTAATATATTCATTAAGTTGTGAGCTCACTATATATTGCTCACAAAGTGGTAGGCAGCTGTATAGAGAACAAACTATATTCACGTTTATACTGTATGTTTATATTTAACAATGTAACTGCTGAACTTTGAGTAACAAAAGGGTGACTCTACTTAAAAGAAAATATATACCCATTGCCTTTATACAGTGTAGAGAAATAAAACAAACATCAGATTGTATCATAATAATAATAGTGAAACAAAATAAATGGTAATCCTCTCTTGAAAACTCTTTTGTAAGGTAAATTTCCGTAGCAATAAATTATTAGCATTAATTTATGTTGATGCTGATTTAAATTCTTTTTAATAGTTTATTTAAAGAGCAAGATCTGTATTCAAAATTTCCAACATTTAGAGATTAAACTTGGTACTGACTGTTTTATTAGCTTTATTTCCTAGGATGTGTTTTGTTTTTAGTATCATTTCTCCCAACATGAGGAATGATTAAACTCAAATCTAAAAGCAAATAGCAAAACTTTCACACTACCAACACAGTGAAATAACTTGTGTTAATATATAATCTGAAATAAAATAAATTATCATATCCTTGAAAACATTCCCTAGTCCTTTTTCTTTGTGGAAAAATCAGGGTTGGGGAAGTGCCCACTCTTAACAGGACTTTGTTTTTCAGAAATGTAGATGGTTGGAGTAAGAATATTCAGATGTGGAGTGTCCCCATTTGGACAGTTGCATTAAAAATAGTCGGTGCCTTTTGGTTACAGATTGAGCACATAACTACATCGTATTTACAAATGAGAATATTTTGTATTGCACACATCAGCTTCTGGTACTGATTACATTTTTAATTGGTTTGTTTAACTTAAATAATAGCATAATACAGACGTGGTAAGAGTGTTGCCTCTCATGATGTGAATGTACAATATTTAGTTTTGGCTAACCTCTTTATCAGTGAAATTAGTTGCAGTGCACAATATAGTAATATGAATTAATCCTTTTGAATTGGAAAACCTTTATAATTTCATGGTCTCGCATACATTGCACTTTCACTAGAGATGAATGTAAATTTGTCCTTGTTGAAAAGGAATTCTGATCTGATACATTTTTTCCAACTATTGTCTTAATTATGTGTCTGTTGTTTTTTTTTTTACTTCTTGTGAGTGAGCATGAATTGATTAGTAGTGAAGGCAGTATAGTGTTGCATGCTGCGCTGAGGGATCATGTATATACATTCAGTTATAAATTACTAATTTCAGTTTTTTTCCAGGATAAAGACCCAGGTCATCAACTTTTCTTACAATATTCATGTGCCTTTTCTCTCAGTTTTTCTTTATAAAAAGCTCTACAAAGTATTTTGTTTTGTAGAAAATAATACTATGTAATTAACATAAGAGTGTCACAAGTTGGGCACCCTTTACCCCCGGCTGTTGCACAGGTCTTTTAAATTACTATCATCTAACGTAATAACTAGAAAGAGCCCTTTTTACGTTTAGCAGTGTAAGTAATACACAGTAAATAACTGTCAGTATTTTATTTGAACCTCTGAAACCTTCTATGCACAAAGGAACTCTTGTTGAGCTTAAGGAGCAATGTATGAAAGTGTCTTAAGTCATTTTAAAACAATTACTATTAAAAAACAGAGCTACAATACTCATTATATTGTATATTTGATTGGTTTACTTCTCTTACTGATGGAACAAGTACAGGTAGTCTCTCCCTAACAAACTGTTCCAATACTAACCTTTGTGTCTTGTTTTATCCTCATCTATCTAGCTACTTCCCTGTAATGACCTTTTGTTTGTTCCATTCCCCTTCCTCTTCTTCTGTCCACTTTCTAGATGTACTCCAACAGAGTTATTTTAGGTGATGACTTCATTGCACTGCAGCCGTTATCCAGGGCCAGGAATCATCTTGGAAAAATTAGGTAGAGTAGGAGAGATAGCTATTTTACTACCTGCATGTAAAAAATGAATAAATTCTGGGGAGTATGTGGTTTAACCCTGTGAACATAAATGACTTGATTATCTGTACTCAACTGTGTTATCAATTTTTTGTATTGTTGACATGTTTTTATTTTATAAAAATTAAGCAGTTTTTTTTTTTAATATGTAAAATACAATTTTCTGTGGTTATCAGAAAAGCTGATTTCACTACCCACTATTTTTGACTCATGTTGGCTTATCTCTGCCTGCCCCTATGCAACAAACTAGATGCACATTGCTTCTCTGTTGCTGAACAAACATGCTTGCCTAGTCGATTTCATTTATTGTGGTATTAATAAATGAACACCCAAGCATTCAGCACCTCTTTTTGTTCATTTTTTTAACTACTAAGGGGTAATCATACTTTGTAATGAAATACTGGGTATGTTATGTGTATGCGGTTGTGCATGTAGACCCCCACCTGGATAGCCGTACATAAATATGGTATATTTGTTGTGCTTTGCCAGATTTAAATAAGCATGAATTATTTGTTCTAAAAATATGCATTTACATATAATTATTAATCTTGCAATGTTTAGATTTTCCAGAAAATGCTCAAACTTAATTCGATCACCCCCTATCCATTGGCTTGATATTGGCTGTTATCGGGGGTGTAAAGGGGCCACACAGTCATATACACATTTTTGAATGCAGATATGTAACTGGAGATTTTGAAAAAAATGTTGCATGTTCATACTGTATGATCAGAAGAGCATAGTTTTCAAAACATGAAAGCTAGGTCACCTTTGGCTCTACTTCTCAAAAGTGAGCTGTTAAATGTTGATGTTGAGTTGTCTCCAGCTAACTCAAATGACAGTACTAAAAGTAATACTGACACAGATGTGACATGAATTGTTTAAGCAAACATTTACATAAAGGTTACTGGATCTTTTTTGTTCAAAAATAGATTGTTTCTTATTTTAAATGTCAGCATTATTCTTCATGGAATAGCAGTTTGAGTAATTAATTACCAAATCATTGAATCATACTAAAGACTTGTATTAGTAAGTCTAACCACTCTGCCTCAGGGCAGTGATGACATTGTTTTATTTTCAAGTGGTGACTGTCAACCATTATGTTGCCCATTGTCAATTCCACCTTAGATTTTATTGTGGCAGCATTTAGTCACTTTGTCCCCTTTTACTTTTAAACCTTATTTAGACCTCACGCCTGAATTACCTGAACATGTACAATTTCACATTACTTCATATTTTTTGTATTTAATACCAATTCCAGTAGCCCATACAAAGTGGATTAATTTTTTGTATCAAAATATATATGGTGAAAGGTATGCTCTTTCTGTTCTGGCTGGACACTTTATGTATGGTTGTTTAAAGAGTGTGTTGCAGGCCTGTAAAATATATAATAACAGAGAACAGAACCAGTATTAAACAATTTGTATTTACATTTGTAACCGTGTTTTACTACTGGGGTTTGTTTTAACAACTTCTAAATTGCAGGCCTGTAGTTCTGTACACCTCTTTCTAGTTCTTACAATAAGATGCATGTTTGTTCCCCCACCCATAACTGTAAACTGAAGTGTCATTCTCAGAAACACTGCATTTTTTGCATGAATAAAAGTTTTAAGCTTTAAACAGCAGTCTAATGCACAAAGAGCTTATAAAAGCATGCATTGTACTTGTATTAAACTGAAGGAACTGTATTTCTCTATTGCTGAGGTGCCGACTGAACTATAGTTCATAGTGTGTCATGCATGGTTTATGTATACTGTACATTATGTTCCCCCAATGAAATGTTAACTTTTCCTTTGGAATGCACATGATAAATGCCAGAAAACAAATTCACTTTTAATGTCTAACTATTAATATAGACCTTATTGCTGATGTGTATGTGATTGACATTACTTCTTTCAGAGCCATCTGCACTGTCCCTTATGGGTTTTAGCATAATTATGAGACTTACTGCTTTTTTATCCTTCTAGATGGAAGAGGATAAGAGTTCAGTCAGCTCAGAATATGACTTTGCTGAAAGCAGGAACAGAAAGGAGGACAATAGGCAACTGCTAACA
Source organism: Polypterus bichir lapradei (assembly GCA_026402145.1). Taxonomy (NCBI): domain Eukaryota; kingdom Metazoa; phylum Chordata; class Cladistia; order Polypteriformes; family Polypteridae; genus Polypterus; species Polypterus bichir. The sequence continues at coordinate 96,971,329 of JANRMT010062854.1, read as the reverse complement.
GATTTGTCCAGTCACCATTGCATTTCTAAGAAACCCTAGGTAGTACTCCCTATAGTTCTTTGTGTCCAGACATTTGGCTTTCATCTTCCACTACCATCCCATTCCATCTGCCTTGTTTAAAAAAAATAAAAAGAGAGAACATCTCAGCATTGTGCCTGTTAAAGTCAGTTTTCAAATGCAAGTACATGTCTGCAACTTTTGTTACATTTTCCACGTGTTTATAGTGCAGATGTCAGTTTTTAAACTTGTTTCTCATTTCACTCAAAGAAATAGTGTGCTGTTAGAGCAATTACCATTTCTCCATGACTTTTTATTCAAGCTTATTTGAGTTCTCACCTACCACTGTTTCTGATAGAAATATTGTTTCTTGCTTTGCCAAAACTCTGACTGGAATAGGCTATGGCCTCCCCATGTCCCAGAATTAGAATAAGCGGGTTTATTAATGTTATAGCTTGATTTTTTTTTCCCCAGTGGATGGAGATGGACAGACGGATAGATGGATGGATGGATGGATTGTGTAATAATTTGCCTATTGAGATGTAAATAGTATTCTTAGTCTTCAGAATAATTATAATACTGAGTATTATTTATTTTATTATTGACAATATCTCTAATTTATTTACTATATATCAATATTTATCCTCCAGACATGGATGAAAATTATTGACACCCTTTCACTTTAAAAACAAAATTTTTGTTTTTTCAACTCAGCTGAAATTGACAAATGTTTGGTTTCCTCAATTGTTCATATCACATTTAATACAGCTGAAACTTTGCTTTTTATTGACTGAATATACTCTTTTAAATAGTTACGCAAATAAAAATGGCATGGACAAAAACATTTAATCCAATATATTGCAATACAGCCTTTGGAGGCAACAATTGCTATCAAGTGCTTGCTGAAGCTTTGAGTGAGATATTTACATTTCTCACTGGTCATTTTGCCCACTCTTCTTACATTTTCTCTGGTTTGATGAGTGCTCTCTCCCCACTGCGTTTTTCAGCTCTTTCTGCAATGGTTCTGTGGGATATGTGGACATATCAAAATTTGATCATTATATAAACAATATCTTTAGGTAAAGGTGATGCAATTAGAAAAAAAAGAAAAATTTACATTTTAATAGTTCATTCAGTGGAAAATGAATAGATATGTAATTTTCGACTATGGAATAAGTAAGTACCATATTGACTCTAATAATTGTTTGCAAGGTCCACTTTCAGTTGAGCTTCAATCTTCTGACCAATGGTCCCTAATTATCTTCAGGCATCTGCTGGTGCAATGAATAATTCATACTGCATTCTCTAATGGAGAGGTTATAGGGCTTTGATAAAGCAAAGCAGTCTAAAACCATAATATTTTCACTGTAATGCTTTACAGTTAATATCAGTTTCTTCTGGTCAAATGTTGTTTTTTGTTTCATGGCTTACATGCATGTATGGGAAAAAAAATTAGCCATTGTTTACATAGATGTGCTCTGGAAGAGCAGGTTTACTGCCAAAATTTACAGGTAAATATTCCAACATTTACAAAATATAAAGTACCACACTGTTGTTTTATGCAGCATTTCATCTTTATTAAGGCATGCACCTTCGATCCTGACTTTGTTGAAAATAACTTTCTGTACATTTTTATTCTACAAAAAAAATTTTGGATTTTACTCTCAACGTTTACTAATAATTTCTGCTAGAAATGTACAGTATTCAGGTGTCAATGTAGTTATGTAATTTGTACAACTGGGTAGGATATTGAAAGCATCTTTCAGGGATTTAGCTTCCATTTAACCACTAACTTATTTTGCCAGTGGACTTCTGCTCAGTGTGTGTACTGTTAATATCATTGCATAAGAGGATAGACATGCAGTGACTGGTAAGATTGACCACTGTATGTTTATCCTAGTGCACAGATACAAGAAGACCTCCTCTGTCATTCAGATAAATTTGTTGAACAAAAGATGTACTTGCCATTCTGAAAAATAATTTTATTTGAAAGATAATGAGCAAAACTAAGATGGTAGTCATCTTAAAATGTGTGTCATTATATGAAATTAATTTGATTTTAAAGTACAAAATGGGACCTTTACCCACGTTAAATAGAAATAAGTTTAATCAAAAACAACTTTTCATTTTTATATACAGTATCTTGTATTAAATGCTTATGGTAACACATATGTTCTGTTGTGTAGTCTTTAAAATATTGATCATTTTCGTATAAAGTGATAATTGGACACAGTGAATATATTTAATAAAAATTTGTTTTGTGTAGTTTGTTTCTGGGTAGTGCAGTTTTTCAGTGATTAGAAGTACTGCTTCACCCCTTTCACAAGTCTGAGCTCCAGTTAGGTCACTGACTTTATTTTGTGTGGATTTTGTCTGGAAAACATCAGTAAACTGGTAACTCTAAATTAGCCTGAGATAAAATGGCATCCAGTTCAAAGTTAGTTCCCGTCATATGATTTGTAAATAAGGGACAGGCTTCAGTTTCCATAACACTGTATTGGATTAAGTCGACATAGAAAATCAGTGAATGATATTTGCATTTTTCAAAATTGATTGTTTAAGATGGAAAATGAACCATCCTTAATAACAATCATAAAAAACAGAAATACACATTTTGCCCAAGTTTCACAATCCATAGTTAATTCTCTGCAAATAATAAGCATTAAAATGACACATAATGTTTAATTACATAAAAAATAATGCAAGGATACAGTTTCCAAAAATGTTTTATTTATTTATAATGCTTGTAGTAACTTGTGTAATTGTTAAGTAAAAACTGTAAACTGTGTGTTTACATTGAATTGTTTAACGCAGTTTTGTTTGGTAATAGAAGTATATCATTTTGTTTGGGAGACAGTTGCATGCAGAGCCTCTTAACTATCTGACCTGCATTCTTGAACACCTGTTGTTACAGCATTGATATTTATAGTATGTTTAGGTACCCTTGTTTCTTGGTTAAGGTACATGCTAAATCTATCACTGACTTTGACGTTTAGTGTATGAACAAAGCATGTTGCCAAGACCTAGCTTACTGGATTCCGGAAATTAGCAGCTACAATATTTTGTGCAATGTCATGAGTTGTGAGTCCCCGTATTTACACAGCAGCAATTAGCCTATTGGCAAGACCTTGAGCTCTGTCCATAGGTGGACCATTTTGTATCTATACAACCTTCATTTTCTTCTGACTTAGTCTATGAAATTTTCACATTATTACAACATCTTGGTTGTTAGCTCAGGGTAAAGTCAGCTGTGAGTACGAACGTAGTGGGTTTTCAGCTCTTTTCTTCTAATAAATATTAGTCTACAGTTGGTGATATGACAGGGGCTGTAAATGAAAGGTGTTATCCTTCCTCAAGATAATTGATTAGTTGTTGTTCACTTGTCTTGCTCTATCGTTGTGTATATCCTGTTTAACTTCTTTTCACCTTCGGTCTTTAGTTTTTCTTGGCTAATGCTGCTGGTATTTTAGATTTCTACAGTCCTGCCTTGCAAGCAGCATGCTTTTGTTGTATCTTTTTATATTTCAGCACTGTATTAGGCATTTGACTGCAAACCTCATGACCTTTTTTGCTTACAATGCCACCAGTTCAAACTGTGATTTCTATATACAGAATCATTTTCCTCAAATGTATCTTTCTGCTTGTAGATCTTCAAAGCAATTTTATGTCTAACTTAAATACTGAACCCTTTCAGTTTATAAGAACAATACGTCTCAAAGTAAGTAAATTTTAGGCTTTGCAGTGCAGAAAAACAGTTAAATGTCCTATTGCAAATTTAAATGAATCGTAAAACTTATTTGGTTCTTCGGTTTAAATAGTAATTATGAGTTAGTCAAATGACAGTTAATTGTACAGATAAGTTAACATGAGACCTTGCACTATGATTTTGCATCTTCCAGGGTCCTGCAAGGGTAGTATGTTTTATTGCCTTGAAATACTATTTCTTTTCTATCCACAAGATGAAATAGAGAGCTCTTAGACAAGCTGAGCATGTTCACACTTACAGTCACGTCACCTGGGGTATTCTACAAAGTGTGATTAAACTGATGTAACAATACACAACTTTTTGTAGTAGGGTATGTCATATTTGACAACTGCAGTCATGGATTTCATCATTTTCTGAGAGCCAGTAACGTTGTGCCTGATGGAGCCACTGCTGGTCAAAGGGTTAACTGCTGCAGCAATGTCAGCACCCATCCCTGCCCTTTTCTTTCTTTTTTTGCATTCTGTAATGGTATGTAAAATAACATCTGCCCTTTTTTACACTCTGTTATGATATGTAAAATACAAGACATCAAACAAATGGAAATCCCTTCAGTTTGTGAGGTCCACTGCCCCTGTGCTGCCTGACAGAGCTGGCATTGTACCGGTGCTGTGTGAAGGTTTAATACCTGCAATGTGTTCAGCTGCAGTCTCTACTCTTTTCTCCTTTTTCCATTCTGTTTTAGTACACAAGACTAGACATTAATGGAAAAGTTTGCGCACTCACATATCTATAGCATATGTCAGACTTGGCAGTGACTGCATCACACGGAGTCACTTTAGAAGAGACTACTGTGTAAAACTGCATACGATTGTAGCAAAGCTTACTGTGAATAGTAGCAAACTTGGCACACAGAGAATAAATAATAAAGTAGATGTGCCATTTTTCAAATAAAAAGTATAAGACTGTCCGTGCTGATGATATGTGTAAATATAAAACTTTAAGAAGATGTATTATTGTTTTTTTTGCAACACTGCAAATATGATAAGAAAGCAGGTTAGCTAATGAATTTCACTGGTGCACCTACCACATGTTTGCACTAAACAAATATGTGTAATTAAACTTAGAAATCCATCTTGTCAAAAGGTTGATAATAAAAATTGCTGAATTACTACTTAACTCTCTGCTGTGCCCTTAAGTATCATAGTTCATTTGGTACAGTCGTGGATGACTCTAGGTGCCTAGTTCTGCAAGTGGATTTGACTAGGATATTCGTCTTTGGCCAGGCAGGTATGCAAATAAAAACTACTCGGAGCACTTGGTTCGATTACAGCGGGTACAGATTCAGTTTCACTGTAACCAGTAATTTCCCACTGAAGTCTGAATGACACCTCTTTCAAAAAAATCCTGCAAGCCCTTACAGCTGGGAGTTGAAGTCCTTACTATATAGATGTAGTGTCACTTTCTTACTTTGTGATTGACATAACAAGTTTGATGTACTCAAATTGTCTACATGTAATTAAGGCAACAAACAGCCCCTTTTGTACTAATTTATAGCTTACTTTTTAATGTTCTATTTATTTATTTTCTTCTAAAAAGATATTTATGGCCAAAAGCACCATGTTCCATCAGCTGCCATCCCTCAGCAACCGTCAGAAAAATCATCATAAATAAGGTTAAAAAGTGTTTACTTACTGTACCTCACAAGGAACTGGGTACTACCCCAGTAAGCTCTCAGTTGCCAGGTTTTGCAAAGATCAATTTGATGTTTGTAGAGAATGATTTTCTTTGTTGTGTTAGACTAAAGTGCAGTCCAAGGATTCCTGCCTTGCACATGATGCTTACTGAAAAATAGGTTCTGGCCTTCCCAAGAGCCTGTTCTAAGTTAGGTGGTTTAGAACATTTGGCAAAACAGCTCATATCTGTCCTTAACCCTTGCAAGGTTGAAGAAACTTTAAATCATATTTATATATTCATGCAATCATCCATCTTCCTAACTCACAAGGGCAGAGTTATGGGGCAGCTGGAGCCTATCCAGACATTCATCAGGCGCAAGCAGAAACAACCCCTGCAAAGGGTGCAGGTGTAGGTGAACACACACACCCTCCCCCTCAAGCACACACTAAGGCAAATTCAGTATCATCAGTTCTTCAAATCTTTGTGTCTTTGGACTATGGGAGAAACTCTGAGCACTCCGAGGAAACTCATTTTGACCCACATGCAAACACCTGGGACTCTTTACTAAAAAGCATGGATTTCCTTTCCTGCTATGGACTCCTACATTGTCCAGGGATTTATGCCTTACGCACGATGCTTGTTGCAATAGCCTCTGGCTTTCCCTTAGCCCTGTTTGAGATAAGCAGGTTTTAGAAGATGGGTGGATTTCCTTCCCTTAATGTGGAAATCACATAAGATGTTGTCTCATGCCACGACAGAAGATTCTAAAAGTTACTGCACCTTATCAAATATCTAGTAAGTTCTAAGTGTGAAAGTAACATCTATATGAGTCCAAGACCCAAGGTTTCCCATCAGACCGATGCTTAGAGCATTACATGCCTCTGCTAGCTTGACTTCTTCAAATAGTGCATCCTACCATTTCTTCACCAGGTAAATAATGAACCCAGCCGTCCATATGATCTAAAAGAAAAGATGATTCATCAGACCAGGCCACCATCTTACATTACTTCATGGTCCTACTGTGATGGCAGGCACTTTTGGCTGTGGAGAGGGGTCAGAATGGGAACTCTGGTGTGCAGCTACATAGTCCCACAATGCAATGCTCTCTGTGTTCTGACAACTGTCTTTCATGGCTAGCATTAAGTTTTTCAGCAATTTGTGCTACTGTAGCATTTCTGTCGACAGTTCACCAGTTTTTTTTTCTTGGACCATTTTTGGTAGATACTGACAACTGCATATCTGGGGCACACCTATAAGACCTGCCATTTTGGAGATGCTCTAAACCAGTTATCTAGCTATCACATTTTAGTCCTTGTCAAAGTTGATCAGATCCTTCCACTTGCCCATTTTTCCTACTTCCAACAAACCATCTTCAGGAACTGACTGTTAGCTTGCTGCATCATATATGTCATCGCTTGACAGGTGCCATTGTAACAAGATAATCAATATTATTCACTTCACCTGTCAGTGGTTTTAATATTGTGGCTGATTGGTGCGTACAACTATTTTAAAGCTGCTGTTACTATTTGTATTTACAAGTCCCCCGCTCTCCCCCAACCAAAAAAAATCGTACTTATTTTTCTATCTAGACTACATGCTTCATATGTACTGAAATTTTCCTGTCCATGTCACTTTGCCATTAACCTTGTTTTGTGACATTCCCACTCTGTGAATAAAGTATAAGGTAATCTGAGAAAATTTTGTGATGAATTATAGCTTTTTCATGTAGTGATTTCTTTTAGTAACTAGTAATGAGTAGTGCTTGGAAATCAACAACCTTTCTGGTTGCATATACAATAGGTTTCTTTATTTGGGGGAGTAAGGCTGTTCAAATAAAGTTTAAAATAAAGCAGTAATTTTATTCAGATGCTTATTGAATCCTCATTGTTTGAGTTTTAGATTAATTTTTCATGTGCCAGGTATCATCACATGGCAATTATGTTAATGTTTTGTTATAATATAATTTTTCAAATGGTGAAAACTGTAAGAAGTAGTGGTTGTAAATTTAATGTGTGTATGTGTGTGTGTATATGTATGTATATATATATATATATATATATATATATATAATATAATATATTTATTTTTTTTTTCATTTTCTAATATAGAAATCTTTGATTCTTAGTAGAGTCAACTATTAGAACATTAATAGAAATGCACATTCTGTTAGAGTAAGGCTTCATTTTATATATAGAATAGATGCTAATTTTTGGGATCACTTTTCATTCCATGTGTCATGTATATTAATATTATCATATGATGATAAAATAACAATTAGTTGTCATTATTGTCTCAATAGAATGGATAATGTTGCATGACTTGGTATAACATGCTAAAGACAAATAAAAATATATTCTAAAATATATTCACTGTAGAAAATGCTGGCTGAGGATTCTTTATGTGTGTGAAACTTAAAATGAAAATTTTATTAAGTAAACATTCATGTGCCATAATTTGTTTTTTACCTTTTTACATGCATGGTACCTCATAATTCCAGAAATACTGTGTCACCTCCATGATTTTTGTAATTTACATTTTCTCCACTTGCCTGTATGTGTTTTCTCTGGATACTCTGGCTATTCCAAAGTACCTTCACAACCTAAAAACTCTCTCTTTGGTGCGAATGAGTGTAAGAGGTATGTGATTGAGTACAATGTTGACACTGCTTGGAAACTCCCTGTAATAAAGCAGGCTAAGAAAATGCATGAATTCATAAAACTGGAGGATGGTGAATAATCACTTGTTTCATGATTAGAGTTTTGGCAGACTATCACCCTTTACCCTATGTCTCTGTTTTTCACCCTCACAGCTTAACAGAAATGGAATCGGCATTAGCTGCTTGGATTCAATGTGCTGTTTCTCAGATGGTGAGAAAGCTTGCGCTCCAGTTGGAAGAATGCTGGATCGAATGATTGGAAGGTGCAGCCCCACGCGAGTCGGCAGGTGTGGAATTTCTCTCAATAGTCTTTGCTGCAGAAGGATTTCTTATAGGCTAGAAAATGAAGAACCAACAGCTGTAGATGTCTGAATAGCGTAAAAGGTTTGATCTAGTGTAGGTCAAACTTTGGATTTTGATCGCAAGATCAGTGCAATGCATTGAAAATTTAAATCCAAGAAAACAAGTGGATTTTTGTTTTGGGTTATTTGTAATTTTTATTGAGGTAATTTCTAATTTCATTTTTAGCATTGCCCAAAGGAATCCTGTGTCTCTCTGGTCTGTTATTTATTGTTTAGCCCTTTATTCACATTGCTATTTGGTGTAAAATCATCACTGTGAATGATTTATATTACTTTCAGTGTCTTCTGGATTCCACTTTTCTGTAAGGATGCAAAAGGTTTATTGTTTACAGTATACATGATAAATTCAGATTGTCAGATATGCTTTTCAGTTTCAAAAGTAAAAATCTATTAATTTTATTCCCAAATTAGGGATTATTCTACATTTTGCAAATTATCATGAAGATTATAAAATTATGAAATTAAACCTTTTGCAATTGTCTGTCAAATTAAGAATGCACTATTTCTTTCCCATTTTGTGTCAGTTTCACTTTTATAATAATGCCATAGACAAGTTATTATTTTTTAATGTTTTCTATTTGATAACTGCCTTTTGGCTTCCAAAATGTTAATATTTTACACTCTGGTGAACCCTGCATTTTTAAAAAGCCTAGTGATTCAATTCTCCGCCTTTCATTTATGTTGGTCCACAGTTATTTCTTCATTGTGTCATAGTTAAAACTGGTGCTTAAATCTGGTTGAAAGTTTTCATTGCTGCCAATGTCTATTTCAGAGGCTGATTTCCATTGTATACTGCAACTTTATCCATTCGCATGTGGACTGGAAAAAACTGTAAGCGAGGAATAAAAAGTTGCAGTATGCACTTGACTCCCTTGAAAAATGTAGACAACGTTTGTTGTGTGTAAGAAAATTTGGTTTATACTCAGATAATGGTGTGATTGTTTGTTCTGTTAATGCCTATTAATGCAGTATAGTTTCATAGCATTGCAGACATTTTAAATTACAATCAAAACAACTTAAACAGAAAGTATAATATGTGCAAGAAATATGTAAGGAAGGAATTGATTGTATATTGAAAAGGAAAATTGCAAAAATTAAAGCATAGATACCGGCCTGTTCACATGTAGACGGCACTGTACATCAAGATGTATTGGCATATTGTCTTCGCTTATCAAAAGAATCTTTTAAGATTGCAGTGAAAAGAATATAGCCAAATAAATAAGTTCCCTCAACAGCAGTCCTATGAATTAATTTTGCATTTGATCATGTTAATTTTAAAAAAATGCAGGCAATTAAGGTGAAATGAGCATCCACTCAAATTTGGAGCTACAGTTGTTCTTAAAGTGGACAACATGCTTTCATAAGAACAGTGTATTATTTGTCAGTGATAGCCTTAGTCACTAAAAATTGCTATTTTTTAAACTATTAAAATGTTCAGAACTAAAGAACAAGGTCAGGGTAAACTCACTGTAACAATGTTTCAAGCAACTTTTGAGAAATATGTAATCGCAGACCTCTTCTGCATCCTAAGACTAAGTCCAGAAATAGGGATCCTCCAGTCAGGTGTGTTAAGGCTGATCACTGATTTCATGTTACTTGATCGGCTGATTCCAATTTTTTTTTCCCTTTATCCCTTTTAAATGTTTACAATAAGCTACTGTATAACCAGACGCAGAGAACCCTTATATTCCATATTAAAGTGTTAACTTTGGTATTTTTATAATTAAACTGTAGACCACAGGTGTTAACTTTTGGTTTTTTTTTTATTAACAAAATTACATTTGATATACTTATAGCTCAGGGATCATAAAATACTTAAAATAGGTAACATTTCCTTACATTAATTAATTTAAAAAATATTTACCCAAAATACAAATGGCATTAAAGAAATAGAAAAGCTTTTCATAATTACAAGCTGTCATATTGTTTTTTGTAATGTACTTATCTGAAAAGGTTTAAGTAAAAAAAAGTAGTTTTCAGCCAAAAAATATTATATACAGGGAGAGTCAAAATTATGTTAACACTAATGGTACTGCTATGTATATTATACTTATGTACAATTTATGTGCCATATATGGCACATGTGTTAAACACGATGGCGAACAGGTTGAGACATTTCTTGTGAGTCATCTTGCACATATGAAGTATGTTTTGTGAATAAATTGTTTCCACCATTGAAATGTTAACAAAATTTTTTACTCTTCCTGTATATTTTCAGACAATCAATTAATTGATATTGGCAATTAACCACTGCTTAAAAGTAAATATACATGCACTTATGGGTATCATTAATCATTTTAAATCATTAATTGCACTACGCTGTTTGCTGTTAAAATATACTACATTTATACAGGTGTATCACCTAAGCATTCATAATTCTTGAAGCGTAATTATAAATATGGATTACCATTTTAATTATTTACTACTTGTTTCTTACCAAAACTAATGCTGCATGACACACAACAACAAATAATAAACACAGTACAGTTCTTAAAAAAGCATATTGTTTACTAAGCAGCAGTTTCAAATTGATCTTTATCTTTTATTTATCCAATTAAAACTGTAAGCTACCGCACTTAAAACTCACTATGTAAACTCAAATGTCTGTTTCAATTTAAAGAACAAAATAAAAAGGTCTGAATTTACGGAAGTAGTTTTTCTTGCTGTTTTTCGAATTGCACATGACGGCTTCTCAGTTTATTTCTCCACTTTCTTTAGTGTAATATTCCTCTCACTCTCTGAGAAGCCTCCACTTGCTACTCTTTGTTTACAGTGCAGGAAGTTTGCTGCAAAAAAAAAAAAATCTTGCTCAACTACCGTAATACCTTGCATAAAGGATCACTACAACTAAATTACCTTAAAGTTTTGGGAAGCAGGGGATGAAAATGTTTTTAAGATTGGTCAATTTGCCAATCACCAATGAAGTTTTTTTTTTAGTAAAAATTGGACAATTTTGATTGGAGCATCCCTATACAGAATGTTCAGTTAGGCAAGGAGTTAAATTTTAGTCTAGGAATCTACCTCTGATTAGATTGGTTGTAATGAAAAATATGCTGGCATAGGCCAAAGGGTTCACTTGGGCACCACAAAATTAAAGGCTTTTGTATAGTGGGTTTCAGTGTCATAACCACCATAAACACCACTTTACAAAACACTTTTCCTTTTTTTTTTTTTGTTTTGTATGCTGGTCCTCACTCCAAATTAAAATGAACATTTCATGTTACGCATCATGTGTAATGATTGTGATGTCTTATACTTATCTGTAAAAAACTAAATTGTATATCTAATGGGACTGTCAGCCTTGTGGGCTTTTTTGTAAGCTGTGTGACTAGATGCTTCAGTGTCCGGGGGTTACTCTCTCTTTCTCTCCCTCCTTTGATTTCTTTTTCACATTCACTTTCTATGACTATATGGAGAAACTCTGGATTCCTAAAAATTATCAAAACAATTGTGCATATTTTTTTTATTTAATATTTAGAAATAGATAGCACTGTTAAAGAAAATACATTTATCTATGCCACCCAAATTGCTCAGCTTATTAAGATTGTTGAGTGGTTTTGTATAAGTAAAACTACTGCCCTGTCCTTTTTTTTGTATCAGTATTTTTAAATAGGTTCCATGATTTGGTCTAATAATGTTAGTGCAATTTATAGTTACATTTTTTAATATTAGAAGTGAATTTAGCATACGTTAATTTATTACATTTATACCATAACTTAAAAAAAATATATATTTTGGTGATGTCTTATGCAAGTCTAGAGGATCCTAAGTTGAAAATCCACACCATTTTATCTACAATGTGAAACAAAAGATATTAAAGAAAGTGTATTATGTACAGCTTTATAAAAGTTTCCCATTAAATTGCTAGAAACCTAATATAATTAAAAATAGTATTTTTGTATACATTTTATAAACAATAACATTTTTAGCCACCTACCTTCATCATTGGTTGGAGACTGTAATTATTGTTATGTCAGACATTTATTACTGTACATATACATCAGCAACTCAAAGACCCAAAACAAAAATACATAGATTTTTCTTCATACTTTTTAAGTATGAGACTCATTTATTGATTTTTCATATTTAATACTTGGTTATTTTTACCCCATATAAACATTGCATGAATGTGGGAAAATATATATAAATATATGGAGTCTGTCTATATGTGTAAAGTTGTAAATATATATTTTTATTATTTTTAAAAGTAGCTAATTTTGCACTTCTTTGGGCTCCTGGAAAGAAACAGAGCCAAAACTCCAGATAAAACCAGTCTTTGTTTTCAGTAAGCAAGAGATTCCTAATTAAATAATTGTAGTTGAAAACTTGGTAGTATGTGACTAGCAGCTACCCTGGAGCATTGATAGCTTTGTGCAAGTGATATATTCATGGTGCCTTCTCCAAAAAAACAAAAAACACGTCCGTTAGAAAGGGCTGCAGAACTTTGCAGTTTGTAGCATAGATGAAAGGTGGATGTATAAGCATATTTCTTAAACATAATAGGCAGTCAATAGAAGCCATATTTTATATGCTTTTTATATGATGTATATAGTAACTTTCCACATTTTTACATTAAAACAATTTTGGCAGTAGTGGACAAGATAGACTTTTCCATATTTTTGTGTATCTTGCAGACCAGTTATTTTTACTATTAAATGTGTAGGTGAAATCAATTATAATGATTAAATTATGTTTGTTTTAGGTATCTTTAGGGGTGTTGTTATACAATTTTTCTATTTGGTGCAAGAAAGACCTTCAGTGAAGTGTGTTTCCATTGTACCTTTCATCCTTCCAGTGGCTACTGTGATTTTAATTTGATGCCACTGAATCATGGGAGTGGTGCAGCTCTAGAAGTCGCACCTGCATCAAATATGTCAGAATCTGAAATGCCTTAAAACTGTGTTTTTTTTGGACATGTATATTCCTTTTACAAAACTATAATTTGATACAAATTATGTACTTATTTTACGGACTGCATCACATGGTACTGATGAGATTTACCTGTTCAAACCTAGCTGTTCTGTATGCTTTTACTACTTTAGTAACTTGTGAGTCAAAGTGGAGTAAAAGTCTTATGTTCTATGTTTGTGAATGTCCGTGCACTGTCGTTATACACTTCTATGTGTTTGTATGTGAATGTCTGTGTTTGTTGTTTATCGGTGGGTCTGTTTAGATACTTAGTGTGTCCCCTACAGTGCATTTGTAATCTTTTTTTTCCCATCTGTCTGATGTCTTCTCTAACAAAGCATTGCAAATGCATTCACTTTTTTGTTGCTTCTTCTTCATTTGTTTTTCTTTAGCATTTTAAGGAAGTTATTTTGGCATCTAAATGCATGACGTTATCCCTTTTATTTTCCTTTTTAAGTTCCCATGCTTTTTGTTTGTGTTCATTTTTATTATTGCTTTTAGATCTTGGAGCACCTCGGACCCCTACTATTCAAATGACAGAAGCATCCTGACCCTTTCTCAAGTGGAGGCCACTCCTTGCTAATATTTTAAGGACAGCACCACCCATCTATGTGAATCTTGCCTTGTTGTAGTGTCACTACAATGCTGCCCCTTCCCCATGCTAACCTGTATCTGCCTTCAGCTAACAACCACCTCTGGAGCCGCAGAAATTGCAAAAACTCTCGCTGTTAACTTCATTTAATTTCAATGAGTAAACAAAAAACTCTTGATGAACTTTGTTCACTGCTTTCAGTTTACACAGATAGTATTTTTATTTTGCCCAGTTCTGATTAAGCCCATTCCCCAAAATATTTTTTTTTTTTGCCCCATGCTTCTCAGCCTTATTTTGTCATTAATGCTTTAATTTATAAATATGTCTCATCATGTTTTTTAAGCAGTTACTAATCATTGTCCTTGTAAGCCATTTTCTCTGTTCACTGTGTTCTGTAAATATCTGAAAATGACCAAATTAGCTTGCTATCAGTAATTGAACCTGCAGTCTACTAAGTGGAGAGAAGTATCATGGTATTCATTTATCTGCTGCAGTGTTTTGTAAAGCTCAGTATTCCATTTAAAAGCTAAGCAAAAGCCAAATACCAAAGTCAGTAGGCCTGGAGAAAATGGCTTCTTCTATATGTGCTTTTTAATAGATGGCAACTTTTTTTCTACATTTTCAGATCTTTCTGCTTTATTAATGCTGTCAATGTGCATTCAAATATCATGGCATAAAATACACATCAGTGAATCCAAACCTTGCTAAACAGGAAATGTTTTTACACAGGTCTTTCTTGACTTAAAAGAAATTTTTATTCTTGCTAAGTCTGCCAGAACAGCAGCACACCACGTTGCATTTCATACGTGATTTTATTTCTACATTAAGTACCCAAGAAATAAAATAAGTGCAAAAACTGAGCAGCATAGTGGCTAAAACCTTGCCTCCTTTATCACAACAGTAACATTGCATCTGTTTATAAATGAATGTTTGGGAGGAGAGCAATGTATGCAAAAGGGAGAGGGGCTACAAAATGAAGGTTTCCTTGGCATTAGAAATCATTACAGGCATAAAAACATTTTGCTCTGTAAGGAAAATTTCAAAATGGTGCTTACAAAAAGTGAAAGGCGCAGTGTTGTGAATTTAGACTTCAGCTGCTGAATGAAGTCATTGTTCATCTGGGCTATTTTTACTTGCCTAATGTGGAGTCTTTATTATACGATAAATAAAGCACCCAGGTTCTGACTTCTTACAATTTCTGTTCACTATGAAATTGTATGTGTGTGCATGCAGGTGTGTATATGTTAAAGCATTTAATAAAAGCTGTGGCACATGAAATGTGTTTTAAAATTTTAGTTTCTGTTATTTTTAATTCTTTATTCTCGTGCATCATGAATATTTATTTTGCTAAAGCATAATTTATTGAAATGCAGTAGTTTTTAAATATTTCTTTAGCAATAAGAACCATGTGAGCAAAGAATTTCAGACCTCGGACACTGTCTGCCTCTGTATTTATTTAATACCCCCTTTGTGAATTTGTTTACAGTTTACAATTAAAGGCAATGTAGTCTGTAAATTGTATTATTCTGTAAGTGATGCTTGTTTTACTGCTTATGTTTTTGGAAAATTTATATTTACAGAATAAAATGTATTTTAAAAATTGAATGGGTATTGTCCTGGGTACATCATTTGTGCAAAATAAAACTACTGGTAACTATAAAGATTAGATATTGTAAAGTATACTATAAAATTGTATATTATTATTATTATTCAGTGTTGGATTGGTTTATGTGTACATGTGCTTACAAGTGTTATTTATGTGTAAAGTTTTCAGAGTAATTATGTACAGTATGGTGTTTTTTTTTTTTTCAAATTAGAGGTATAATCAAAAGGTTTTGAGCCTGACATACTACTGGGTTTTTTTTTGTTTATTTTTTACTGCTAAAATGGATTTTCTGAAGTGATGTCCTTCAGAATATTGGAAACTTAAGCAAATACTGTACAGAAGCTCTAAGTAGATTTGTCAAATCAAAATAGCAGTAGCAATGGACCCAAAAGCACAGTGACTTTGCTTATAATGAAACTGTAAAAACCCACACAGATCGGTTTTGTGCATAGACATCACGGGCTATCGGTTGGACCCTCGGGCATTCAGCTGACAGCACTACCATCAGCAAAGGTGTTAATGAAGTGGTTACAACTTTGCAAGGGAAGAAACCAAATCTTATGTTGATGAAATCTATGTAAAAACTGAGTGCAGAAGAAACAACAAAATACATCCAAATTGTTAACATTTATTTATTAGTTGCATTTTCAGATTAAGGAAGAAGACAAAAAAGATTCATAGAAAAATATAACATTTAGAAAGAACAAAAAAGTGGACTTGCTCAGCCCCAGCATTCAATCTCTGGCTGGGACAGGCCAAATACTTCACCTACGTTACATGTGATTTCTTTATTCTACCTACTGTGGAAAATACAGCTGTGACGTTACTCGACAGCCAGGTCACCCCAAACCATCTCCATTGTGTACACATTTCCCCTTTTGTGGAAATTTCTGTTGTGAACCTTCCACCGCAAAAAGGAAAATTTTTCAGTAGGGTTTTGAAATAGAATACTGTACAGTGAAAGAAAGACATTTAAGAATTAAGGATTATCATTCATTGAACCATGTCCCTTATTTATGCTGTGATGAAATGATATCCCTTATGATAGGCCACAGTGAACACCACACAGTACTATAGACTTAATGACACACTTTAATGTAGACAACCCACATTTTTGGAAAAATGTCTCACTTGTTCACCTATCTTACTCTGTCAGTGTTCTGTTGGAATCGTACATAATTTTTTTTTCTTTTTGCTGAAACTACCCTGCAAAACCTTAACTTTAACGTGAAGAATCAACACTTATAGGTGACAATGAAGGAGCAGAGCATCCAGTCATAAAATCAAACTTTGTAGATGTCCTGTCAGAAATACTGATCCCAACTGCAATATTTTTTTTATTTTATTGATTTTATTTAAATCACACAACATTCCATACAAATAAATCAAAAACAAATCAACCCCCACCCCTGAGAAAGAGAACTAAGCCAGCAGAGTAAAACTTAAAGCTATTAAAAATAAGTAAATAGATGAATGAATAAGTGAATAAAGATAAATGGAGAAGAAAAAAGGGGTGGAGAGAATCTGCTTCCTCAGTGCTTTAAAAGTTTATTCTAAAATGTTATTGATTAGATCCTGCCGGGTTTTGAAAAAGTTCTGCACAGATCCATTAAGTGAGAATTTGATTTTTTTCCAGTTTCAAATAATATAAAACATAAGTTACCCACTGACTTAAAAGAGGAGAGTTAGGATTCTTCCAATTGAGCAAGATAAGTCTACGTCCCAATAGTGTAGTGAAGGCAATCACAGTTTGTCCTTCTCTGCTTTAAGCCCATCTGGGAGTACACCAAACACAGCTGTTAATGGGTTAGGAGGGATTGTGACACCAAGGCTGTCGGATAATCATTTAAAGATTTTGGTCCAGAATAATAATAATTTGGTGCAAGTCCAGAACATGTGGCCCAGTTAGGCCGTAGCTTGATTGTAGCATTCGCAGGTTGGATCTTGCCCTGGAAACATTTTGGACAATTTTAAAGGAGATAGATGTGCTCGATATATAATTGAGATGAGATGAATAATTGTATGCTTTGCGAATATGGAGCTTGAATGAATTCTCTGCATTGCTACCTTCCACTCCTTTTCTGAGATGTTGAGTGAGAGATCCTTTTCCCACTGCCCTCTTGGATCTTTGAAAGGGAGGGACTCTAGAATGGTTTTACAGTGGGGCAAAAAAGTATTTAGTCAGCCACCAATTGTGCAAGTT
>JANRMT010062854.1:96923616-96943625 GCA_026402145.1 Polypterus bichir lapradei | reverse complement strand
TGCTTGCTTGCTTGCCTGCTTGCAGCGGCCATCATGAATGGAATTCTGGTAACCCGTGGCATGTCTTGTGCACGCACAATAAAATAACAAAGGCAGACTAAAGCTCCACAAAGAGAGAGGAGGACATGACATTCGCTGTTGTTGATGAAGGAAGGGGTAATAAAAAATTTTAAAAAGTGTACTGATGGCAATCAATCTGTAAATACATGGGGAGACCATGCAGACTCCTTGTGGAACTTGGCGCTGTGAAGCAGGACTGACAGCCCACTCTGCCTGGGTTAAAATATCTGCACTGAACTTCAAGCTGGCTAGCCTCAGGTGTGTGTGTGTGTTTGCCATGTGACGGCCTGGCTCCCTGTCCTGGTGGTGTTCGTCCCTTGTGCCCTACAGCTGACCCTGACCCTGCCCTGAATAAGCAGGTTAGGATGGATGGATGGATGCCTATATCGTCTGTTCAGTTCCTGCCATTTCAAGCTCAACATTCTCTCTCAGTGAAGCCTACACATAGTCGACCTTTTAAAATGGCTGAATCTCACAACAATGGTTTTTTTTTAACTTTTCTTATAGCGACACGGATGTTTACAACATGTGTTGTATCTCAAGACACAGATCAACACTCTGTATGTAACAATTTTGGCTTGAAAAATAGGCATAATCTGTAAGTTTTAAGGCTTTTCTTTATAACAGAACCCTGGTACCATTCACCTTCATTATAAAGTGCAGGAGCAGGCTAATTTTTTTTTTTTTTAATCAGAAAAATATGCTTCATTTTAGAACACAATTTAATTTGACAAACTAACGGAGACTATGATATGAAATGAAAAACTTGTGGGTTAAGGGTGAGGAATCTTCCTGATCCTGAAGCCTAAAAATACTGCTTGAACAATAAGTTCTTCAACAGCAATGGCTGACTTCTCAGTAAGAAGCTGAGGCGGCACTCCAGGACTGACAGTGCAGACCCCCGATTTGAGCTGCTGGACCTACGGCTACGGTGTGAAGCCCCCTTTGGTTTGGGTCTGACGAGGCCAAACTGCAAGCTTGTCAGGCTGAAAGAAAAGCTGCTGCTGCCGACCACCAGTCTGAGCTCCTGTTTCTGTGTTAGAAATGTGGGGAGGGTTTTTAGTTCAGGTTCCTCCCCACATCTCAGGGGTGGATGGAATTCAGAAGAGTTGTTAATACAGCAAAGAAAGAAAACTGGAACGGTCCGCAAAGAATGTTCCGGTATTCAAAGTAACACCATTCTTACTGCTTTACAGAGTTTAGCGGTTTAGTTTAGCAGTTCTGCATCTTTGCCCTATAGACGCTTTCCCACCACAGGAACTTTTTTGAAACAGTAGTAGCATTCCCAGCCCAGGAAGTCAGCTATTTATAATTCCCAGTATTTCGTACGTATTGTTTGTTCAACCAGGAACTACTGTGGCTAATGAATTGTCCTGATTGGTTGGTCTCAAGCACTGGTGCCATGTTTTTCAACCTGAATTTCATTACAGTATTAATGAATGCCCATTTAATGAATAACGTTAATGTGTTACCTTCTCCTTGCATGATCCTGAGTCTCTGCAATCCGACGTGAAAGTTGTCTTCTCTTCTGCACTCTCGGTTTCCTTTCATTTTTAACAGTGTCGACTAATTCCTTAAATCAATTCTCTGAAACAGCAAAAAATGAATTTACTATAACATACAGCACAAGAACTAACAACACCTCGTTCTCTATTGTTGTGGTGGTACTGCTGCTCATTGAAATGACGTCAACAGCTTAGCCTGCGACTTTTGCACATCAAATGTTTTGCATAAATTGTACGGTTCCTGTTGTGTGGTGGGAACAAAGTAGTGCAAGGTCTGCGTTACACGGGGGGCTCATTTTGATTCCTCCATTGAGAATGGCAGCATTCTCATTCCTTTGTTATGGCTTTTCTTTAAGGGGAGCCATTCAATCCGAGAGGAAGTTACTTGTGTACCAGCTCAATGACAGATCTGACAAAATAAATGAAATCACCTGGGAAAGTGAATGGGAACTTCAGCCACCGTCAGTCACCACAATAGCTACATACTGTACAGTAGACCCCACTGGTCTACAAAATCAGCAATCTCTGAGAGATTCAATCATTCAGTGTTATGGTGTTGGCTGGAGATACCATCTAGTACACCCCTTCACAGTGCTCAGGGGGTTGTCCGTGCGTTTCTAGCCATTCACTGAGCCCTTGTGCCCTGCATATGTCATCCTAAAGAATACGTTAGCAGCAGGTTGGAAATGCTCCATCATAAGATGACCACTCAGGCTGTAAAAAAATAACATAAAATGGCAACTAGTGCCTTCCAACCTGTATGCATCTCCTAACGTGGTGCACTCGTGTACTCCTTTAATGCTCAGCAGATGACTAAATGTATTTATTGACGCACACAAGCACATTACAGACATAACAGAGGATTTATGTGCCGCCTGACTGTTCTTTCCCCCTTGTGTTTCTGAACCCCGGAGTTGGCACTCGGACTCAGTCCCGGGGGTCTACTGGGGCTGCAGGTTTTTGTTCTTTTGACTCCTAGCCCACTTAATCAAGCTGCTATTTCCATTTGCTGTGTTTTGGAGTCAACGCAGAAATGACAAAACGAAATCTGGCAAATTTCTATTAGAATTTATCAAGCGTTTATGTCTGCTGCATAGTGATAGCGTTTTTTTTTTTTTTTTTTTTTTTTGTGGATTTTCATCATCATGACTTTTATTCCAGATGTTCTAGTTATTTAATCCTTTATTTGCTATTAAGCAGTTAGGGGGTCTGATGCTGAAGGTGTTGCGTCCTTTCAGCATTTAATAGTTAAAGGAGGAAAGTATGCAAACTAACAGGAAAACAGTAAGAGAGTTAACCATTTAAAGTTATAGCAAAGTACAAATGCTTCTAAATTGAATATATAAGCTTAACGTGTGTTTGTTCAGGAGGTAGATCCACCCTGTAGTACCCATCTCTGGTAGATTTTACCCAGATTTGCCATTTGTACAGGGTAACACAACAGTCTAGCTTATGTCTGAAAATTCTTTCCCTTGGGGAGCTTTCTTTAGTGATCGCTCCTGCACTTTACCCTCCCGAGCAGCCCACGGTACCCCTGTAAATGCAAAAATGACACTGCGGTGCTTTTGTGAATGCAGAATAAGAGAAGAGAAAAAAGACCAGAAATCAATTTGAAAAATGATGACTAGCATACTGTAGCTAGTTGGAAGAAAAACCTGCAACCAGAGGGCCAAGTGTGAGCACCACTGCAAAAGCCCCTGCGTCAGCCGCATAGCTCTCCCCTCTGACCAACATCAGACATCAGCTTCACCACTAACCCTCATGAAGACCCTCTGAAATTTGGCCAGTCTTCATCAGTTAAGTGTTGGTCAAACACACCCCAACAATCAATCATTCATCCATCCATCCATCCATCCTTCCACTCATTCATTCATTCGTTCATTCCCCCCCTCTTTCCAGACTGAGACATTATCTTCTTCAAGCCTTGGTGATTAACCTAATGAGCAACGTCATCTGTCCCGCATGTTTCTATGTGACCTTAATGTGGGTCAGTTAATGATTGCTTTATTTTAATCACCTCTGGGTAGGAACAACCAATCTAGTCAAGCGTTTCTTTAGGGTGTCAGTTACTTGTGTATTGCTGTCAAGACTAAGATTAGACTTCCTCAGTGCTAATAGCAGTAGAGTGTTGTACCGTGTTAGCCATAGATTGACACCTTTTATTGGCTAACTAAATAGATTACAAATGCAAGCTTTAGAGGCAGCTAAGGCCCCTTCATTAGGCAAGGTGCCTCGAAAGCTTGCATTTGGAATCTATTTAGTTAGCCAATAAAAGGTGTCATTTCACCCTACTTTCCCCTGTGTCAGTGTTACTAATGAATGTTGACATGTCACACTTCTAAGCCATGCATTGGCTTGCAGAAGCAGACCAAATGCAATTAAGCCCCATTCTGAAACTGTTTTATTCCAGCAAGAAATAATGGCAATGTGAATAGCAACAGCTCGAATGGCTGATGTTGAGTGCGTTGGTCCTTTACAAAATTTGGCAAAGCTACCCAGTTAAGCTGGTAGTGAACATCCTTGCCAATGGTGTTTCCACATTCCACATTCTATGAATGTGAAAATCATTTATTAAGTGTGCACTGTCATTGTAAGGTTCAGAAATAAGTTCACTTAACTCAGCCAAGCCCAGACAGAATACAAGCTTGTATTTCAAATATGGTCGATTCTGTCTGAATGCTTGCTGTTAGCATGACATAAAATATACATAAATTTACATGCATGGCAGAATAGTATAAAAATTAAATAAAAACATCTGGCAAGGCTTCAGATAAAGGACTTGTGTCTCTGTTACTATTTCAGTGTTTGATAATCTGATCAGCTAGGATTATCATTATTAACTCTTATTAACTGCTATTGTGTAGCTCTGGGGTACACAATTCCAATCCTGCAGGTTTTCATTCTAACCCTAATTTCTTAATTAGTAGAGATGGGAAACTGATACCGAAGTGTCGAAGCTTGTGTCAATCAATCTAAAGTGTAGTGAGTCAAATCACTGTGTCAGAGCTTGTGTCAAAACACCACTGTCATATGACCCGTGACGTTTCAAGCTTCAACTGTCATCAGTGCTTCACAGCACGCTTTATTGGTTTGACGTCTTTGGCACTAAATTAACGGGTGGCCTATAGAAAATGCACCATTCTCATTGGTTAAAACAATTTTGGGTTATGAGGAGAGAGAGATTTGGAGATCTTTGGTGACAGATGGCAACTAACAGCAGAAAATGGTGTTCAAAAGTTATAGTATAAATGGACAAGGACCTTAGCAGAATAAGATGAACAGACTTTTCTGACCTCTTACTGGTGATATGAGCCTGAAACAGTTGAGTGCTGCTTCACATGCACTCTTGAGAGCTTGCCTTGACCTCAGTTAACCACCAGATGTCACTCTTCATACTGGGGCCGAGGCTACAAAGCTTCAAATCTTTTTCGGCACAAATAGAAAGAAAGCCTCAAAGCTTCATGAGGCTTCATTTTCCCATCACTATTAATTAGCGGCCAGCATTTTCTATTTAACATCTTTTGCCTTAAATTTAATTGAGTTGCTATTTAAGACCCCAAGTCATTAATTGTTTCTTTTTTCCTTGATTAGCAGCCAAACAAAAGTGAGATGCAAAAATGAGCCAACACATGACCAGTTAACCTGTGTCCATCATACAATATTTGAAAATATATAAAGAATGGTGAAGGTCTCAGTAATGTTGATCTGTTCAGGTCCAAAAAACATTTTAACAGTAGCCTTCGAAAGTCAGGTTTGGAAATGTTTGGTGTGACAGAATGAGAGCCTCAACAAGCCATGGAATTAAACAACAACAACAGACTTAAATTAATAACAAGAATTGGCTTCTAACTAAGGAATTAAATGGAGATGGGGCCCTGACTTAGCTGGTCATGTGTTGGCTCACTTCACATCTTCACATTTTTAAGGAAAAAAAAGTACTCATGTGTTATGACCAAGCAACACGACCCTGATAGCGCTCCCTGCCAAAGATGGAAAACAAAACTCAATGGTGATGACCCTCAATGTTATACTTAACAACATTAGAAACTTTGCAACCAAAGTGCTATTTCAAAAGAAATTAAAAATCAAATTCTTGTTCTTGCTTTGTAAACAAACGAGTGTAAAAACCAATGAGGTTTTTCTCTTGCCTGTGGCGGAGTTATAACACACAAGTAGCAGAAAAAAAGAATCAATTCAGAGGGCACAGTCTTAAAAAAAGCAAGGCAGTTAAAATAAAGGGTAAAGAAGTCAATGAAAAACAGAAAATGGTCACTGATTGAGAAATCGGCAGGAAAGAAAACCTGCTGCCACGGCCCCCCTCAAGGATCACAGGTGGACATCTCTGGTGTAGAGGAACACATTTTATAAGAATTGTTTTTTAATGTATAAATTATTAATACAAGCATTTCATGTTGAGAATCAAACTTAAATATTCCTAATCATGTATCATGTATATTCCTAATCCTTTATATGTAGGCTGCAATGCTGATTTCTGACAGTTGTATTGCTCAGTACTTCAAATGTATGGAAGAGTATTTAAGACAACATAAAAAAATAACAAATGCAATAAGCGATAATAAATAAACAAAAACATAATAAGAACATAAATAATTAAATCTTTCATGTTGTTGCTAACTTCTGTATGTATTTAATGAATTCTTAATTTATTTTATTTTAGTCAAACCACACACACAACATGAAATGTGCCTTGAAATGAAAACCGTCGTTTTCAACCATCGGAGTCAAGAGGGAGGGCTGTAGTGAGTACTGTGTTTTGATTGGTTGAATGGTCAGCCATCAAGTGCCACATTCAAGGGCAGACACTTCAGATGCACACTTCTGAGAAAATAAGGAATTCAGAGCTTCCTGAATTAAAATATCCACTTCACAAGGAAATTTCAGGCAACTGGTGTCCTCCACAGACGCAGACAGTCACAATGTTGAGCATACAGTTTGCTTGCCTCATAAGCACATCTGCGCTACAGACGATTCACCAATCAAAAACACAATACTCACTACAGCCTACCATCTCAACTTTGATAGCTGAAAATGACAAGTTATGTGTGGTGTGAATGAAATAAACAAATGAAGAAATAATGAAATCAATACAGAAAGAAATATGCGAAAATAAACCACAACAAATTTTGTTATTTATAGTCATTTTATAATACATTTACATATTTGTGTATTTATTTGCTTATTTAATTTTGAACAAACTATGCCTCCATTCAATTCCTCCCATACATGGATTATGGTCAAACTCAGCACTGAAAAGTAACATCAGGAGTGCAAAAACAGAACACAAGGTGGAGGCAAAGGCTGGCAGAAGAGTCCAAATTAGCCTCAGTATTGTATTCTGTGGCCAAGAGAGCAACTGATCCCAGTTGTACCACCGATTAAACACATAACATCAAAGTAAACAAATGGCACTGCAACACAAGTGTTGTCTAAA
Source organism: Polypterus bichir lapradei (assembly GCA_026402145.1). Lineage (NCBI taxonomy): Eukaryota > Metazoa > Chordata > Cladistia > Polypteriformes > Polypteridae > Polypterus > Polypterus bichir. The sequence goes on along the minus strand of JANRMT010062854.1, from coordinate 96,936,608 downwards.
GAATGCTTTTGTTTAAACTATTGTTTCCTGGAAACGAGATTAGATTTTTAATGTCAATATTTGCATTAACCAAAAAAAAATTAGGATTTGTCATTTTATTTCGAGAGACAGAGGGGCTTTTTTCTCTCATATTTGTACCTATTGCTATTCCGATAGGCCCAGCCCTCTGCACAACTCTTAATTGGGTTAAGTAACTTTGAGAATGTGTGTGTGTATTTTCTATATATAACTGAAGACTAATGCAGAAGTACCCAGAGGACAGTATGAACCTTGGCAAACACTTATATATATATATATATATACACCCCAGTGTACACCTACATACATACACATATTGTGATGGACAGCTGGGACACCTTCTTAAGGGAAGGAGCTTGCACAGCGCAATACCTCAATACCTCCCCCAGGACAACAGAGGGTTGCCACTGCGTTGAAGCATGGAAATTCAACATTGCCAGGGCCCATGGCCACTACCAGGGGGCGCAAGGGGAATGGCTAAGTAGCCGGGTGCCCTATAAGAGGAGCCAGCTACCACTACCCCGGGAGCCAGAGTCGGGAGGAAAGGAACAAAGCTTAAGGGAGAAGCGGAGATGGAAGAAAGTGTGAGAGATAGAAGAAGGGACTGTGTGCTGTATTGGTGCTTGTTGTACTGTGCTACAGTTGGGAGACAAAAGAAAGGCATTTCCCACTTTGAATAAAGCCTGTGTTATGCTGATACCTGTGTCTCTGCCCATCTGTGTTGGACTGGGGTGTCAAGTGCGCTCCCAGGTCTGCACTGTATGTTTATATATATATATACACACACACACACACACACACACACACATATATATATTTTATATATATATATATATATATGTATGTATTACAAGCTACAAGGATATTTTTGGAGAGTGAATAAGTTTGATTTCTTATTATCCCCATCACAACTGGAAAGTTTGCCAGGAATTCTTTGACCCCATCCTGTTTTAGCGCTACTCACCATTTTTTGGAACATCACAGTCTGCAAACTGAAGACAATTTTAAGCTTTAATAAATCCATATAATTACACAGTAATTATAACAAAGTTCCACTTTGCTCCCCCCCTTTCTTTGAGCAGAACTGACAAATGAGAAAGGGTGTAGGAACTGTAAACATTTCAGAACAATTAATCAATGAATTTTTTTTTCCAAAATGTCAAATGATAACAGTACAAAAGAAAGCAAGCACAGACTTCAAACAAAAGTAACGCTGCGCACATTCTACTTTGGCCCATCATCAAACAAAGCAGACCAGAATATACGAATAGTCGTGAATCTGCCTCTAGAAGGTTTCAAAAGAAAACTTTTGAAAGAAATCAGGATGAATGTCAATAGGGTATTTTGAGACCTTACAGCATAAAGGTCTGCGGAAAAACAAACATTTCTAGCACTATACAAAGTGAACAGTTTTGCATTTCTCCATTTAAAAATCAGCAATACACAGCAGCCACTGACATTACTCCAGTCTCTCACTAGCACTCTCTGGAGTGTGCAGAATTGTTTTCCTTCTTTCCTTAAGATTTTATCAACCACCTTTTTTTTTTTTTTTATTTTACTTTTTTATTGGTACCCAACGCTTAATCCCACATTTTGGTAGCTTTCCTTTTTCTTCTTCTCATTCACCTGCTTTATTTTCTAGATAGGCTGCCTTTCACAACCACACTATTTGTAGTTTGGGTCAATTTGGAATGTGGCACTTGACACTTTCCTAGTATCTCTTGCTTTAGTTTTACTGAGTTTTAAACAATACCAATCTTTCCCTCACAGCAGCTGATGCTGGTCTCATGCTGCTGATTGACAAACACAGACTATTTATGTTTGAACATCTGAAAGCCAGTAGATAGGTCCATATATTTTTAATAGCATGACACATGGAGGATGCCTGTCTAACATACAGTTTGACATTGAGGAGAAGAAGAACTCAAATTGGCATAAAGCAGTCCGAGAACCAAATAACAGTTTGTAAACCATTTCCTTGCTATGACTAGATGAACAATATTTTTTTGATCACTTAGCCGGTTCCATCTGCACCATTACAGGTTGGAGAACAGCATTTGTGACTAGTGGTTAAATTCCTGGACAGAAGTTAAAAGGTGGTTCACAATTAACATACTTAATGTAACAAAAACACATCTACGTTAACTATGAAACTGAAAGCTGTTCAACTATTTGAGATGGACCAGCATCCTATTACTGCCATTAATGAGTCACCTACAACACTTCAGGGTCTAAGCTGTGAACACCAGCCTAGCAAAGTCATGTTGCCAGTGATGACTGGATTGGGACACAGCTGTGGTCTCACACTGTAGCCATCAACTGGCAAACAAATAGTTGGCATCAATAATTAAACCTTGTGCCAACCAGCAGCCTGATCAGCTTTTAGACTACTTGAAGTTACTAACCTTACATGTGTCTCTTGGGAGACACCTTTTAAGGTCAAGGTGACACAGCACATCAATACAACCTGTTCAGACCATCCCAGTCTCCTCAAGCACTGTGACAGAATTTGTTTCAAAGTAGCTGTGGATTATCTGTAAATCTGTTTTCAATTTAAATTCATGGTAAATGACATTTGATTTAATGGAACTGATTTTTAAGTTGTGCTTTAAAAAGACAACAGTTTGAGGTACTAGAGGTACACTTGGCACCTCTGTGTCAAAGCACTCAGCTACAGGAAACATAACCAATGTACATAATGAAAACTCAAAGGCTTTTTGGGTATGCAGGTTTTGAGAACACCAGAAGCCTTCACTGATGTTTCTTCTAAGGCATTATAAAAGACAAAACACTTCAGCTTAATGTATTGGTAAGTTAAATTACACATGTACTCCAAATTCTATCACTGAATTAATACAAGTTGTATCAAAATACAGAGTTTTATCATTATTATTTTTTTTTTTTCCATTTTAAGGCTTCTCAGAACTTAGGGTTAGAAAACTGAAAATTGTTGCAAAATGTAAAAAATTCCAGTATGATGAATATGAAGAAACTAAAGGTTTTCTTAATTTTACCATGAAATACAATTAATAAAAAGGGATGAGAATTAAACTCTTTCTACAATTACTTGACTTTTTTGATTCAACATATTATACTCTTAATGAAACTGCACTATAATTTTTAGTAGCATTTCTAAACTCAAAATAGCATTTAAAAATGTTTGACTTATAATCCTATTCAGTATTTTCAGAATAACTTTGACCCAAAAACTAAAAAAAAAAAAAAAATTCAAATTCAAACATTAAACTCGGCAGATACTCTTCTAACAAACCAAAAATAACAAAACGTTTAAAGGCAAATGATGAATTTAATTCAAGTGTGCTGTCTTCTTTATTTCCACACGAGAAATACCATGGTCAGTTAAGAATCCATTGTTTCAAACTATGATCCTCTTGGAAATAATAAAAACACATCATACGCTTCGTGCTGGTCTGTCACGTCCAGGCTTAAAAAATGAAACCAAAGTGGAAAAGTGATACGAGGAATAAAAATTAACAACATAAAGTTGTGTGACATTCATTAACAGACAGACCCTTGTGTGGATTAAGACATGTGCTGTGCTTAATGTCAACTGCTTCAAAACAAAAAAATATGAAGATTGGTAAAAAGAGAAGTCGAGGATGATCCAAAATGGGAAATTGTCTCCAGGTGTTTGAAACAGGTACAAATGGAGGTCCCTCACTAAAGAAAGAAGTCCACACCACCATCAGATGACTGATAAAGATATGTCTTTGAACTTCTTGTGTTTTCTTAGCCCTCACAAGATGAGGGAACATTGATCTTCAGCTCTGTCCCAACATCAGCTCTTAGCTGACTGTGCAATTGTATGATTTTTATTTGTACAAAACACATACTGTACGTTCTAGAAGGTTCCAAAGACTACTAGACTGTTGTACTTTTTGTTCCAATCTGAGGTCGTGCAAACTCCACAAAATCATCAATAAGGACAGGCCATGCACCTAGAAACAATTGAAAATAACTATTGTTAACAAAAAGTAGCATTTATATGTGCATGATTCAGCTTATTAAAAGATATACATTGTATATTTTTTCAATAACACAACAAAATCATTTTTAATTGTCTGCTGTTCATTTCCTGTTAGTTTTTAATTTAGTATTCTAACTCAGCATAGAAAAATAGATCTGAAAAATGACTACAATATTTTATTGTATAGACCACTCATGTTACTGAACTGTTGAATTGACAAAAGTCAAATGTGTATTAAAAACAAATAATATAACTATCACTATTATCCATCCTCCTCCTAGAAAAAAAAAATATTTTAATTTATACCAAAATAAACACATAGCTTATTCTGTAAAAAATATTCACTTGGCATTGTGAACACTAGGGCTTGAATTTCAGTTCAGGATTATGGGAACAGTGCCTTTTATTTAAACATTGGGTAAGGTTTATTTTAATAAATTGGGAAACTCTTAGTCTTACAACACTATTACTGCTTTTATATAATTTTTTAATTAGATCAGAAACACAAATACTGTACATGATTCTAACATGCTTTGAGAAAGCAATAATGTGACCAATCAAATGTGAGTTGAAATCGATTTAGTAGTGTCAAACATTTAAACTGAGAAGGCTGAAATGACAAAGATATTATTTGCTTTTTTATTACAAAACTATACAGTGGTGTGAAAAACTATTTGCCCCCTTCCTGATTTCTTATTCTTTTGCATGTTTGTCACACAAAATGTTTCTGATCATCAAACACATGTAACCATTAGTCAAATATAACACAAGTAAACACAAAATGCAGTTTTTAAAATGATGGTTTTTATTATTTAGGGAGAAAAAAAAATCCAAACCTACATGGCCCTGTGTGAAAACGTAATTGCCCCCTGAACCTAATAACTGGTTGTGCCACCCTTAGCAGCAATAACTGCAATCAAGCGTTTGCGATAATTTGCAATGAGTCTTTTACAGCGCTCTGGAGGAATTTTGGCCCACTCATCTTTGCAGAATTGTTGTAATTCAGCTTTATTTGAGGGTTTTCTAGCATGAACCGCCTTTTTAAGGTCATGCCATAGCATCTCAATTGGATTCAGGTCAGGACTTTGACTAGGCCACTCCAAAGTCTTCATTTTGTTTTTCTTCAGCCATTCAGAGGTGGATTTGCTGGTGTGTTTTGGGTCATTGTCCTGTTGCAGCACCCAAGATCGCTTCAGCTTGAGTTGACGAACAGATGGCTGGACATTCTCCTTCAGGATTTTTTGGTAGACAGTAGAATTCATGGTTCCATCTATCACAGCAAGCCTTCCAGGTCCTGAAACAGCAAAACAACCCCAGACCATCACACTACCACCACCATATTTTACTGTTGGTATGATGTTCTTTTTCTGAAATGCTGTGTTCCTTTTACGCCAGATGTAACGGGACATTTGCCTTCCAAAAAGTTCAACTTTTGTCTCATCAGTCCACAAGGTATTTTTCCCAAATGTCTTGGCAATCATTTAGATGTTTCTTAGCAAAATTGAGACGAGCCCTAATGTTCTTTTTGCTTAACAGTGGTTTGCGTCTTGGAAATCTGCCATGCAGGCCGTTTTTGCCCAGTCTCTTTCTTATGGTGGAGTCGTGAACACTAACCTTAATTGAGGCAAGTGAGGCCTGCAGTTCTTTAGACGTTGTCCTGGGGTAATTTGTGACCTCTCGAATGAGTCGTCTCTGCGCTCTTGGGGTAATTTTGGTCGGCCGGCCACTCCTGGGAAGGTTCACCACTGTTCCATGTTTTTGCCATTTGTGGATAATGGCTCTCACTGTGGTTTGCTGGAGTCCCAAAGCTTTAGAAATGGCTTTATAACCTTTACCAGACTGATAGATCTCAATTAATTCTGTTCTCATTTGTTCCTGAATTTCTTTGGATCTTGGCATGATGTCTAGCTTTTGAGGTGCTTTTGGTCTACTTCTCTGTGTCAGGCAGCTCCTATTTAAGTGATTTCTTGATTGAAACAGGTGTCGTAGTAATCAGGCCTGGGGTTGGCTACGGAAATTGAACTCAGGTGTGATACACCACAGTTAGGTTATTTTTTAACAAGGGGGCAATTACTTTTTCACACAGGGCCATGTAGGTTTGGATTTTTTTTCTCCCTAAATAATAAAAACCATCATTTAAAAACTGCATTTTGTGTTTACTTGTGTTATATTTGACTAATGGTTACATGTGTTTGATGATCAGAAACATTTTGTGTGACAAACATGCAAAAGAATCAGAAATCAGGAAGGGGGCAAATAGTTTTTCATACCACTGTACATAACTTTGATAAAGGAAGAGAGATATTGCAGTCATCCTCCAACTATAATGAACACAGCTACAGTTGTCTATACAACCATCAATCTTCTAAGAAACTTTTCCACTTCAGGGTCAAAAGAAGTAGGATCACAGGATGTGAGGCAGAAACTAATCTTGGACTGGGCACCATACTCGTACACATCCTCCCCTACTTATTTAAGGCTAATTTAACATCATCTGATTAACTGACTTTGGATTATGTGAGGAAAAATAAGACATTACACAAATGGAGACTTGTAGGGTACTGAAAGAAAAAGAAGTCCTGAATGAGGTCAAATATACTTGATGCATCATATTAACAGAAAGTCACCTACAGGGTACTGGAGGTATGTGATAGATATTTATTAATTTTATTATTATAAATACAGTACTGCTTATGTTTTATCAGTTGTACACCCTACAAAATGTTTAATTATCCATAATTTGTTATCATCTGTTCTGCTATAGTAGTCAAAATACCACACACAAGCAAACTGCTCAAAGTTTTCCAGCCTGCTAATTAAAACTATACTACTGTGTTATTTACAGTCTAAGGCTTTACGGTCAACTAAAGGGTCTAGACTATAATAAAACCCTTTTTAAAGGCATATTTTTCAAGTAAAGCTTCAGTTAAATTAAAATCAGTTAAAGCCAAATAGTGGTTACTATTCAAAATGAAATATTCAAATATTGTCAATTTAATTTCAGTAAATGTAATTTGTTGCTTTTGTGAAATGTTTCCCTTTTACTTAATACTTGTCTTTTTAAATTCAACTATGTAATTATGAATAATATGTATGATGATCTGAATGATTAAGCTTCACACAAATGTATAAAAAAATGTGACCCAACAAAGGCTGCAACAGTTAGGGTTGACAAACTAAGAAAGCATAACCTTCACTCATTGCTACTCATGGCAACCTAAGAACTAATAAATGTACAGATAAAAAAAAAATTAATTTTGTATAACTAATGGTAAACAAGTACAGTAGACCCCCGCGAAGTTGCGGTTCAGAGTTCGCGGCCTCAGTCATTCGCGGATTTTTCCTTAGAACCTAACTAATAATTGTTAGTGGAAACCGCAAATATCCTCCGCAATTTTTATGGCTTTTTTTGTGGCAATATTGTACTGTAGAGAGAACCGCGACTTGGGATGGTGAAAGTAGCCAATAGAATTTGAAACAGCAACTCCCAGCAGTCCCTGTAGTGGCTCTGATTGGTCTTCTGCTGAGGGTGCTGGGGCTGTTGAGGTCAAAGGATGTCAGTGCGGCATTCAAAAAGGAGGCCGGTGACCAAAAGCAAAAAAAAAAAGTTTTTGTAATTAGTGTTTCAAGTTCCTGTCTGTCTGCCTTCTGTTGGGTTACCTGTACTTATTAATTTTGCCCTGGATTGTTTCATGCACCTGGACTGTCTGCCATCTTCCTGTGTACATGAGGACTGTAAGTGGATTCATGGCTATCCTGCAAAGAAAGGAGCGCTCCTGAACCCGCTCACCCATCTTCACCATTTCAGGAACTAGCCATAGGACTATATGTACATTCTCATTCAACTTGCGGATCTCTGGACTATCTATTTTCATCATTACATTTCATCCGTTGCCCTTTTTAATGATTTACTGTGTGGGTTTTGTATGTGCTTTGTTGTATTTAATGTGTAATCGTCATAAGGGGAACAGGGGTGGTATCGTTTTCATTACATTCTTTATTTGCTGTTTGATTACCGGTTTGCTTTGTTTTTGTCTCTGCTTGTGAGTGCGCACAGGTCGGGTCAAGGCTGAAATCTCCACCATAAAAATAAATAAATCACCGTCTTCTAGATTGTGGCTTCTCGCAAGACGCTACACTTACTTAAAAGCCTGAACTGTACCTGTCCTTTTTGGCTGATTGCTTTGTTTCTCTCTCCTCCCTCAGACATTCTCTGCTGCTGTTGGGGGTTGTGCTCCCCTATGATGTTTGTCTGTTCTTTAATCAATAACTAACTGCATACTGAGCTCCTTTTACTTCTGAAAGAGACAAGTTTGTTTTAAGTGTTTGAATAAAGTTCCTGTCTCTACAGTCACCTGTGTTTCTGTGCATTTTTGTGACCCAAGTGTGACACCCTGCAAGCCTTACTGTCCCTGGGATTGAGCCGCTGCACTAGACAAGCCTGAGAGCGTCAGCGCTTACCTCTGTGTGCTTGTGTGCTGCCTGTTCAAGCACAGTTGGCTAGGTGATTTTTTTTTTTCATCCATGGCGTCAGTTGCACTTTGTACATATTGTTCCAGTAGTTTTTAAAGTCGTTTTTACAGTTCATTAGCAGTGTGTAAAATGATCAGTGTTGCAGTAATTTTGGTGCTCTTTGTATGAAAAAAATGTGTTCCATTAAAATGTCACTTTTTCTTTGTTAATTGTGACATTTACTTAAAGTGCAGCAAAAAAGTATTTGGTGTCCAGGGAGGCATTAACACCCAAGTATGTGGCAGTTTAAGGGTTAAAGCCCCAAGACGCCACCGAAACAAGCTGCACCGTCTAAGGCTTTTGGCAATGAAAACACGCTTGCATGAATTACAGTACATATAGCGGTAACATCGGTATTTTACATTCTAGCACTGCAGGAGACATAGTACAGTATACAGGTTTACCTTTACATTCTTTATTTTTGGGTAATGTATTAAGCTGATTTTGAAATTAAAGTATTTTGGGGGCATATTTAGGGTTTAAACTATGAAAATAGGTATTATTTTTTAACCACATTCAAAATTCGCGGTGTTTCACAATTCGTGGGTGCTCTAGGAACATAACCCCCGCGAACTTTGGGGGTGTACTGTATATCCTGCCAGTCTTAACATTTAGCACTGATCATGCTTGGCCATTTCAAAATTACTGTACATTCTGATAAAGTAATGCTGTATCTATCGTGCATAACAGGTTCCCTTCAATAGTAAGGTTGCACAAGCTAAATATATTTTGCACACTTCTTATGTAAGCAGACAGTCTTACCTTCTTCATCATAATTTGACATGTCATCAGCTATCATTGTGCTAAAATCTAACAGGAGGTTCCAGGTATCTTTTGGAATTGATCTTTTATGATGTTCCTACAATAAAAAAAAAGTGTGTCTAGTTTTCATAACTCATAAGAAAACATTAATTTATAAAAAACATGATTAAAAAGCACGGTACTGACTCAAATATTCTTAAAATATCAGAAATTAATTAAAAAAAAAAAGACAAAAATGTGTCCAAAAATCTCACAGAACTATTAAATCCCCTTTGAATACACAAAACTGTAAATCAACCATGTATAGAGCTAATGTGTTGAACTATAGTTCATAATTTAAAATAGTATTAACTCAACTCCAAAAACAGAGCATATAGCAGGCAAATTTAAACTCAGTGATCTGTATATGCGCATACTGTATAAAGACTGCTTTTTCTCAAGAGTTATTTATTTAAGTAAATTTCCATTCACTCCACCCCACTATCACAAATACAGTTGTGCCAGAAGCATTAAAACTGTGTTTCTACTGCCAACAACCCCACCAAATGTTATTCCTGGGTTTTATTCCAGTCATTCCCTGCCACAAACTGAAGTTCTTAATATCTAGACAGCAAGTGCTCCAAGAACTGCCAATCTATAGTCAAAGAAATGATTCAAGGTCAATGTTTTACTTTTCTGAATAACTTAGAAAAAATGCTAATTTCTGCAATTAAATTTAGTGTACAGGTCACCTTATTTTGAAGTTTCCTTATTCTAATGAGAATATTACATTAGCACTTGGGTAACTTATGTGTTTTGCCTTTTTTTGCCACGCAGCTACTTGCATTCTACTGCAGCTTTACACAACTGAATTGACCAGGAATATTATGGAGGATTAATCGTACAGTGCCTTATACATCAATTACAATATCCGTATCAATCTCTGATGGCCAATTCACAATGTCATCACTATCACTGGTTCAACTAATGGTTCAGTTTCAGTTTGTTCTAAAGCTGCCTTTAAAGGTTCTTATTTATATGCCATTGTTTTTGGTTGAAGGCTCCACCCCGTTCATGAATATAGATGTGTTATCTTAGAGAGGAAAAACGCATAGAAATATTCATGCGTTTTTTGCAACATTATGTCATCCACTAGACGGCAGAAGAATACTGTCCTGATAGTTATTTGGGCGCATAACTGTAAAAGCGGATCATTACTGTCAACTTAATTCTGACTCTGGAATAACTAATTTCATAGAATTCTGAGCATGAGGAACGATCAGGGGTAATGCTAAGGGGGTTAACTATATAGAGGCACCTACCTTGTTCGTATTAGGGTTGCTGCGGTTAATTAATGTTATCTATGGGCAGGCAAAAATCTTAGCAATCCTACAGCAAAGACAGCACATATAACTGGCAGCTGTACAATAAGCACTGTCACAACTAAGCAATTGGATAGACAGCTTCAGTTAGCTGAGGAGAGGTAGACTGTGCTGCTTATAATTCCCAGCATCCTAAATATGCCACACATCCATGCCATCTCAGGGAGTACAGTTGCTGGGAGGGGGAAGTGACACTCTTATTAATCCTTCAGCAAAGACAGCACGTCTCTGCAGAGGCATCAATATTCAGTTAGTGGTGGGATTTTCGTTCCATCATTATGCCTTTACCAACTCCACTGTGTCATTATCAAAAAACTATAGGATGTTTAAGCATAAGGTCAACATATTTTACGTATCTGTGGTTCATTTTAGTTTAAATTATTTGTGTCTTCTGATTTAAGTACTGGTATATTGCATCAGTGTCATTTTATAAATAAGTCTGAAACATTTCTCTGTAAAATAAGTAATAAACATCAGACATTCCAATATTTCCACTAAGTGACATTTTCCATGCAAACTGTAAATAGCATGCAAAACTGGGTTAAGGACACTGGTGGGAACAGAACTCATTCATAACCCAAGAGACTCCTTTATAAGTGTTGTAACTCATGTGTATCTATTGTTTTTTTAAACTACACATTCCATAAATAAAAACAGTGTACATTGATTTGGATTATAAACAGCAATGGCATATTGTCTAAAAATGCTACCACAACTGAAAGAAAGGCATGACAATATGACAAAAAAAAAATACCAGTTATGTAAAGACAGTTCATGCTTGCACAAGATGACGCAGATGAATTCATCATTACACACAAAGTGAAATACATGATTTGTATTGTTTGTTTGCCAGTCACCATGAAAAGGACATTTACCTATCAAATTTTCACCAGCATTTTTTATGCAGGAGTAGGTAAGACTTTCAATTGTGAGACCATTTGTCATGCACAAATACTTGTCAGCTATATTTTTTAATTTTGTAACATTATTTCACTATTCAGCTTATCAAATCAAAATCAGATACAGATTTTACGAGATCCCAGGATTATCAAGGCAGCAAGTGCATTTTCTAGGGTTTTCAAAGATTTCTAAGGGTCTTAACAATCCTGTGACAGCTAGGGCGAGTAGGTTATCTGCAAAAACACTACTTAATGGTTGGGAATGTCTTTTTAAAATAAACAGTGGTACAAATTAAGCCCAAGTACATTTTGATCTGGTGTCAAAACTTCCTTAGTGCTGGACATCTTAATAATGAAAATTCAGCATTCAACTAAAATAGCCTTGACTGAGGGTATGTAGTTTAAGAAAACACAAATAACTACAGTATCTCATTTCTACACCAGTATCAAACAGATAAAGATAAACAGCAGATCACTGTCAACAAAAGCTACAGAAAATAGTGACTGAATAGAAAGAACTTATTACTGGACAAAAAAGACAGAAGCATTTATTTTTAAATTTCTCAGAAACGTAGTGTGTATAAAGGCTGTTACACATTTCCATTTGTATTGAACAATAGCAGAAAGACAGTTAATTTAATTATGTGATCAGATTTAAAAATATGATTTGAAAAAAACAGAAGTAAAACAGGATTTGTAAGGCAGAGTGTAAGAACTGAATTAATTAGACAGAGAATACTAAATATGCATAGACTAAAACAGAGATTTCAAGCAATTATGTAGTATATTAAAGTGTTAAAATCAGAAGCATTTGTTAAACAACACATTTTTAAATATTACAGTAAAATGATTTTAAAAAAGGGTGGCATGATGGGAGATCTTGTTCAGATTTATTTCTTACCCAGGCACTAATGTTAATAGAACAGGTTCTAGCTCCCTCAGCATTGAATTGAATTAATCAGATTATCAGATTAGAAATTCATATATAGATGATTCTTAAGTTATAATTAATAATAATGGGATTATGATTTACTTACAGAATGCAGTTAAATGTTTCATATACAATAAGCATGACAAAGTTTCAAAATTTAACCTGTGAAGCTATATCAAAAAAATTCCTTTTCTAAAAGTAAGTAGAGTAGCATTTGCTAAAAATTAAATCATATGTCTATATGTTTCCTTTAATAACTAAAAAATTTACAATTAACTATAGATTAACAATGTAAAAAAATGTGATTCTGTAACTTACCAACAAAAACCTATTCCAGAGGTCTAAGAATTTGAATCTTCCTGCAAGTACTAAATTCCAATATGCAATTGCCATTTCTAAATCTGCAAAAATAAAATGTTAATTAAATAATATAGGTTTGGAGCTGAATAAATAAAGTGGATGGATGGATGGATGGATAGATAGATAGATAGATAGATAGATAGATAGATAGATAGATAGAT
>JANRMT010062854.1:96887015-96923606 GCA_026402145.1 Polypterus bichir lapradei | reverse complement strand
GATAGATAGATAGATAGATAGATAGATAGATAGATAGATAGATAGATAGATAGATAGATAGATGTTCTAAAACATACCTAAACCTTTCTGTCCAGGATTCTTTGCAAAATTAAATGTAAACTGATAAAAGTCTTTAAATTTCCCATGGTCTTTTAATTCTTGTTCCATTTTGGGCAGCTGTGCTTTTAGTTTTTCTATACTGTCACATCTTGAGGAAACAAAAAAAAAATATTAGTAATTCCATTATGTTATTTTCTAACTTCCATTAAAACATTTACATGCATAATAGATTTTCTCAGATACAACATTAATGCTCAAAGTTTAATAATGTAAACTATAGAATAGAATTAACTTTTTACTTTTTCAAAGCGTAACTTACATCAATATTTTTATGTACTTAGAATTACAAGTCATAAGAAAGTTATCAAAAATCTACTGAAGCAAATAAGCAGAACTGTTTAGCAAATAAACTTCAGTTCAGTTATATAAAGAGATGCATTGTAGTTATATTGTTGATATGTAACGTACCCTTGTTCTGCCATTCCCTCCAAAAATTCCTGTTTGGAAAATTCACACTGTGTGGCAGCTTTAAATTTCCAAGCAATAATGAGTACACTTATACTTGCTGGGTCCAATCCAAGGTCATCACAAAACTGTTGTATTCCATCTATACCAATTTTGTTATCATCCTGAGGATCTACACAAATAAAAATTATTATTATTTCATTTCAATTTACTTTGAACATTAGTCCATACCTTGAAATATGCAACTGTAAAACAAGAATAGACTTATTTCTACCTTTACAGTACTGTATTTGTTCAGATTTTAACTATTTAGGGCATCTGTATCTGGGAGAAAGGTAGGTTAAAAAGTCAATTAAACTTAAATCTACCACAGAGTTATTTGAACAAAAATGGGGGCCATTTAAATTAACTGTAATGAGATGTTCATGTTATGAAACACATTTTCAAAAGGGTTTTGGGAATGCATTAACTCTTTCTTAAAGCAGTGTTACTGCTTAAAGTTGGTTACTTGGCTTATTTACTTTAGTAACAATAATATGACTGGCATGGAAAAAGAAGGAAGCCTCAATTATTTTAAGTTTAATTTAATGATTATATATAAAACACAGGGAACTATTACATTTACTTGTACTTTTAATAATTAGGTACACTAAATATTAGAAACTTTCTACTTCTCATGGGTAAATTTTACTTTTACTTAAGTCATATTCCAGAAAGGTACTGTTGGAAACTTTATGCAACACTGCCAGTTCTTGACTACACACTTTAAATCAGTAGTAATGTTACTTTAACTTTTTCAAAAGAAATTAATTGTCTATGTTTATGCTGTTCACTTCCTCTGACCAAATTTAAAATTACAATATTTTCAACACGCATTGTATTTTTTCTCTGCACTATCAATAACAACAAAAACAGATTTGAATATAATCTTCGAATTAGAATGAAGATCCACATTCATAACCTAAATCTTAATTTGGCTATGATTACATTTATCAGAACCTGACATGTGAAAATGCTTAGACTGGATTTTTGAAACTGAAATAGTTCCCATATTCTCCTTTGCATTTGCAAAATGTGCCTAAACCAAACAATATAGAAGAAGTGTTTGATAATAACCATTACAAAAGATGTAGAGGTGGTAAGTCAATGTGGATGGATAAATGTTTCCAAAATAAAATTGCATTTAGGAAAAAAAAAAACATCTTTGAATACAATGCTCTTTTTGTTGTATGTAAATGCACCAATAAATTTAACTCCACAGGCAGTATTATTAAAAAATGTTCAATGACTCTCTCTTGCATTAAATCCTTATTAATTTCTTGGCTGGAAAATTCTAAGTAAAAGAAGATTTTTTCAAGCAACAAGACTGTCCACCACTTAGAACAGAGATCAGGTGGAAATAATGAATGGGTCCATTTGTAATTTGAATTCATTCTACAGCTCATAACAACAACTACTTTCTCTTAGTGTCTTACTTCTTTCAGTTTTTTGCACATGTAGGGTCAAGGGGGTACACCTTCACTCCCACAGTGTACAATTTTTATTTTTTTTAAAAACAGAAGTTTCTATCAGCTTCTAATTATTGTATAATCCTACTGAAAACTGTCACTTCTGAATAGATGTATGCTGGTAAAGACAAAGAAATACTTAAGCTGTTGAAAAGTGAAAAATGTAGTGTGACAAAAGTAGTTAATGCCATAGACATCTAAGAACTTATATCCACATACTCTAAAGTCTCCCAGCATACATGGATTAATCATGGCTTAGATGCTAGATAATGTATAAACACTGTTTTAGTTCAATTTTTTTTTTTTTTTAATTTTATTGCATTCCATACAAATCAATCAAGTTTTACATGAAGAAAATTTGAGTTAAAAACAAATCGATCCCCACCCCTAAGAGAGAGAGCAAGCCAAATAGCATGAAATACACACAGAGCGGCACTAATAAAAATAATTTAGTTCCTATTCCAAATATCAATAACGCACATCTCTGCACCTCCGAAACATTAAATATGGCACTATTAAATGTTAGAGCTTTAACTAACAAAACTTTTTTTATCAACGATCTTATTAGTGATAAAAATGCACCTCCGGATTACAGTTTTACTCGTGCAGACCGCCAGGGGAAAAAGGGAAGCGGATTGGCTAACATTTACTCGAGCCGATTAAAATGTAAAGATGTCAGTTTTGGTAAGTTCAAGTTCTTTGAGTATCTCGCCGTTGTTATCCAAGGAGATTCTCAAGTTCTAGTATTATCCGTGTATAGACCTCCAAAATTCAACGCGTCTTTTTTTGAGGAATTCTCTGACTTAATGTCAATTTTAATTACTAACTATGACACACTCCTAATAGTTGGTGACTTTAATTTTCATATAGATAATCAGTGTGATCTAAAAGTAAAAGAATTTATGAACCTTCTGGATTCTTTTGATTTGAGCCAGCTCGTAAATCAGCCTACACATAAAGCAGGTCATACATTAGACTTAGTGATTACTAAAGGACTGAAAGTTGATATAAAGAAGATCATTGATATTGGTCTATCAGACCATTTTCTTCTACTTTTTAATATAGAAATAATGATAAAAAACACTCATGAGAAGCATATTGTTAAAAAACGCTTCTTTGACTCAGCAGCAGCTTTAAAACTTACAAACATTCTAAGCAATCAGTCTGTTTATAGTGCCAACTATAATAGCGAGGATAATGTAAATAGTAAGGTGGAAAACTTTAATTCTAAAGTGAGAGCTGCTGTTGACATAGTTGCACCTGAAAAGACAGTGAAAAAATCTTCTAGCATTGTTATACCATGGAAGACCCAAAGAGTGTCAGATTTAAAGAGAACATGCCGCAGAGCTGAGCGTAAATGGAGGAAGACTAAACTAACTATCCACTATGAAATATTAAAAGTCAAAATAACAGAATACAATAACACTGTCCGTCTTGAGAGACGCAGTTATTTCTCCAAGATTATAAATAACAATGCTAGTAATCCCAGAGTCTTATTTTCTACAATTGATCACCTACTAAACCCAGGTAACTCAAAGGAATGCCTCCTAAGTACTTCCAGTAAAACCTGTGAGGCTATCGCTGTATTTTTCAATCAAAAAATTAATGATATTAGAAATAACATAGTATATCCCTCCAACACTAAGGATCCTCCTAAACCCCAGCATTCTGTTATAAACAAATTAAACTCTTTCACTAGGATAGATTTACCTGATTTACAAAAAATAATATCTCAATTAAAATCCTCCACCTGCGTCCTTGACCCAATACCAACAAGGCTTTTCAAAGAAGTATCGGGCGTGCTAATTGACAATATTCTTGACATAGTAAATTCGTCATTAGATACGGGGGTCTTCCCAGACTGTCTTAAGACTGCTGTAGTTAAACCCCTTCTTAAGAAACATAATCTTGACCCCTCGGCTCTTGAAAATTTTAGACCCATCTCTAACCTGCCTTTCTTAAGCAAAGTTCTGGAGAAAGCAGTCATTATGCAGTTAAATGACCACCTAAATAAACATGCTATTCTTGATAAATTTCAGTCGGGTTTTAGAACAAATCACAGCACAGAAACTGCACTTGTTAAAGTAGTAAATGATTTGCGAGTGAACGCAGACAGAGGCCATATATCTGTTCTCATCCTCTTAGATCTGAGTGCTGCATTTGACACCATTGATCATAATATTCTTAGAAATTGTTTTAGTCAATGGGTGGGCCTCTCTGGCAGTGTCTTAAATTGGTTTGAATCCTACCTGACAGGGAGAAAATTTTTTGTTAGTTGTGGTAATTACAACTCGAAGACACATGATATACGATATGGTGTTCCACAAGGCTCTATCCTGGGTCCGCTGTTATTCTCAATCTACATGCTTCCGTTAGGTAAGATTATCTCAGGGCACAACGTGAGCTACCACAGCTATGCTGATGACACACAGCTGTACTTATCAATAGCACCTGATGACCCCGATTCTATTGATTCACTAACACAATGTCTGACTTGTATCTCAGAATGGATGAATAGTAACTTTCTCAAGTTAAATAAAGAGAAAACTGCAATCTTAGTGATTAGCAATAATGGATACAATGAGGCTATTAGAAATAAACTGGATACATTTGGATTAAAAGTCAAGACGGAGGTAAAAAGCTTAGGGGTAATTGTTGACTGTAATCTGAATTTTAAATCGCATATTAATCAGATCACTAGGACAGCATTTTTTCACTTAAGAAACATAAGTAAAGTTAGACCACTTATATCACTGAAAGATGCTGAGAAATTAGTTCACGCGTTTGTTTTCAGTCGACTAGATTACTGTAACGCACTCCTCTCAGGACTACCCAAGAAAGACATAAATTGTTTGCAACTAGTGCAGAATGCAGCTGCTAGAATCCTAACTAGGAAAAGAAAATCCGAACACATTTCTCCAGTTTTGATGTCACTACACTGGTTACCTGTGTCATTCAGGATTGACTTTAAAATTCTGCTTATGGTTTATAAAGCCTTAAATAATCTCGCCCCATCTTATATATCGGAAAGTCTGACACCTTATATTCCAAATCGTAACCTCAGATCCTCAAATGAGTGTCTCCTTAGAATTCCAAGAACAAAACTTAAAAGAAGTGGTGAGGCGGCCTTCTGCTGCTATGCACCTAAAATCTGGAATAGCCTGCCAATAGGAATTCGCCAGGCTAATACAGTAGAGCACTTTAAAAAACTGCTAAAAACACATTACTTTAACATGGCCTTTTTATAACTTCAATTTAACTTAATTTAACTTAATCCTGATACTCTATATGTTCAATTTCCTCATAATAACTATTCAGGGTGGCTCTAAAATCCGTACTGACCCCTACTCTCTTTTCTGTTTCTTTTTCCGGTTTCTTTGTGGTGGTGGCCTGCGCCACCTCCACCTACTCAAAGCTTCATGATGCTCCAACAATGATGGATGGATTAAAAGGCAGAATTCTACATGACCATCATCATCAAGCCCTTCTGTGAGAACCCTAAATCCAAAGAGGACTGTTTCATTTATGTTAGGTAGAATGCCCAGAGGGGACTGGACGGTCTCATGGTCTGGAATCCCTACAGATTTTATTTTTTTTCTCCAGCCGTCTGGAGTTTTTTTTTGTTTTTTCTGTCCCCCCTGGCCATTGGACCTTACTCTTATTCGATGTTAATTAATGTTGATTTATTTTGTTTCTTATTGTGTCTTTTATTTTTCTATTCTTTATTATGTAAAGCACTTTGAGCTACTGTTTGTATGAAAATGTGCTATATAAATAAATGTTGTTGTTGAAATTTAAGACCTGTAGACATACCTAAATTAACAGATTCTCTGTGCTTTATGAGATTATTTTAAAATATTACTGATTAGATCCTGCCATGTTTTGAAAAAAGTCTGTACGGATCCTCTAACTGAGTATTTGATTTTTTCCAATTTCAAATAGTATAACACATCAGTTTCCCACTGACTTAAAAGAGGAGAGTTTGGGTTCTTCCAGTTTATCAGGATAAGTTTGCATGCCAAAAGTGTAGTGAATGCAATCACAATTTGTTTGTCTTTCTCCACGTTATACCCATCTGGAAGAACACCAAAAACAGCTGTTAATGGGTTAGGAGGGATTGTGAGTCCAAGGCTGTCTGAAAGGTAATTAAAAATTTTGGTCCAGAATAATGTTATTTTGGTGCAGGCCGAGAACATATGACCCAGTGAGGCTGGGACTTGGTTGCAGCGTTCGCAGGTTGGATCATGCCCTGGAAACATTTTGGAGAGTTTTAGTCGAGACAGATGTGCTCGATATATAATTTTGAGTTATATAATTGTATGCTTTGCGCATATGTAGCTCGAGTGAATTCTCTGCATTGCTACTTTCCACTCCTTTTCTGATATATTAATTGAGAGATCTTTTTCCCAGTGACCTCCTTGGAAAGGGAGGGATTGTAAAATGATTTTATATATTGTAGAGATGGTGTCTACGTCCTTGAGATTGAGCAATATTTTTTCCAGCATGGATGTGGGTGCAAGATGAGGAAAATCTGGGAGGTTCTGTTTAACAAAGTTCCTGATTTGAAGAGTTTTACTAAAGTTTTAGTTCAATTTTAGTAGCCAGAGTTGGATGGATAGACGACCCTTTTGATTTTTGACTATCATGGTCAAACTTTATACTTTGTTGAAATACTAGATAAACCGAATGATGAAAATGTTATTGTGTTGCTATAATCAGCAAGCTGCACACTATGATCATATGCCCTCAAAATAAAATTTTCTGGGTGAAAAATAATCAAGACATAATCAGATGTGGGGTCTCATCTATAAAGATGTGTGTAGAATGACCTTAAATTTATATGGATGATTATTTACTAAAGGTTTCCATAAATGATTTGTAAAATACTCGTACACATGAATAAATGTTCATAAATCCTATTCACTAATGGCTTCTTTAAAAGATCACAAATGACCTTAAACTTGTGCACATGTGAATGAGCATGTTGTCTCAACCCTAATAACTCTCTCAAATATCTTTATTTGGTAGGATTATCTCTTGAAAAGGCCAGCGATTGGGGTGATAATTTAAATGTTGATTGAAAGTTGGTGTTTCCTATTCACATAAAGTGTGTTCATTCACTGATGGTACTCATTTCGCAAAATGTGTACTGCACTGGTAAATTTTGGGGAATCCATCTTCTGCTCACATCTACTCTTAATAGGACCTTGATCTTTTTTTATCATAGGAAAAACTAATGAAAAGCCTTCATGACAATAGGCTTTTCTTTTACTAAGAATAGTCTGAAATACTCCCAATCTGTCTATAAGTTGTTTCTTAAAGATCCCTGCTACAAGGAATCCATGTACAAAGAACATCTGTACCTTAACTGAAACAGCTGAACTACATAGCTGACCTTTCAACGTTGCAGAGCTGCTGCTGGCAGAGCTGGCAGAGAGCCATAAGGACTGCAACTGGTAGCCAAATGTGGCATGAGAAGAAGTCTAATCAACCTCTAAAAGTGCACTCTCTGTGCAACATGCCACTGGTGAAATCCTCTAGTGAAGCAAGTGCAGCCACGGCCCACTATGCTTCAAATATTTTTTTCCATATATAAAGTAAATACACCACCCTAATTGGTGATTAAAGATGCTAGACCACTGAGGTTAATGTTACATTTTAAGCAAACGATATCTGAAATAATGAGAAACAGTTTGTGCTTCATAATAGCCCTAGCAAACTCAAGGCATTGTATCATTGTGCAAGTTTGTGTTTAAGTGGAATTAAACAGTACTTCTATTGCATGCTCTGATTTGTCATTCTGTATTGTTCTTCAGCTGACTTATATCAATACGTGAATACATTTAAATTTTGGTTGCCCAATTTTGTCTTATTGCTTTAAGGTTCTGACACCTGATATTAGCTAAACCTCATGTACTGTATTGTTTTTATATTTGTCTACTTCTCTCTTTGCATTTGCATAAATTTTGCTTTACTATGCATAAGTCTCCCAACTGAAAAACACTGAGTGAGCAGTAGCCTATGCCAATGTGCGTAACAAGCAGCTTGTAGACACACTTTTAATAATGTAAAACATATATGTAATTACATTTGAAGGTCCACTTCAGGTTTGATATGTAGTCCACTTTTCACATATAGACAAAGCCATAGAATTTAGGATCAAATCTCTTTGCAATGACAAAGAAATACTTAAGCTGTTGAAAAGTAAAAAATGTAGTGTGAAAAAAGTAATTAAAGCCATAGACATCTAAGAACTGCCTCTGGTTCAAGATAGTAAATATGGGGAGTGGGGTATTTCTGTACATTTTCATTGCTGCCAACTTCTGTTTTTAAACATGGACTTGTAACTGAATTAAACGTATTATTTCAATTATAAATTTACAATATCATGTTCACTAAAAATTTCACATCAGAGCTTATTTACTTCAAGGCATATTTATTTCTTACATTAATTTAACAATTATGTGTATATGTCATTTTCTTACTTATTTTTAGATACCTTGGTTGTTTAATCCATTTCTTGCTAACAATTAAAAAGTGGAAAATATTGTGATACAACTGCTTCCCTTTAGTATTGCTTGTCATTTGCATAAGTTTGCTATATTAATGGCAGCTGTTTAAATAAAATTTAGAGAGAAAACTTCACAGAAAAAAAGATGTACAAATGAAAATGAAAAAGACACTTTGATATTTAAATATATCCACTCATTTTGTAAAACCACTTATCCACTTTAGGAATTGAATACATGCAAACCACATATTGAAGTAAATTTTGACCACAGAAAAGGGACAGCTATTCAAAAAAATAAATTTATGTAGAAGGAGTAATCAGAAAATATGCCTTTTAATGACAGGTAAATAGCTGACACAGATGCAAATGATTATGAATGTCATACAAGCAAAGCTACTCAACCATCATTTACACTAAAGTACTAATCATCAGCAAGCAATAATTTAGATATCTCAAAATAAGCAATATCAGAAAAATGATTTTGAACTGATGCAAAGAAGATACAATGTTTGATGTTGAATGAGTTTTGAGGTTTCATTTTTGCCTCACTTTAGTATTTTTATGGAGTCAATTTTCTCTCCAAGGGGCCACTTTAAGAAAGCAACAAAACAATCTGTAATTGTTTAAAAATCTGTTCCTTTTAACCCATATGAGTGTAAGTGTTGATTTGAAAACAATACTTCATAGTGTTAAATTAACTATTCAGGACATATTAAAAACAGTTTAATATATTGTTACAAGTACAAGTAAACTCTTACAGAGACAGATTGACAAAAATCAGTTTACTTATCTCAAAACATTAAAAATTGTCACCATTAATTGAAAAAATACAGTTTTAATATTGTATGTATTCTTATATCACTATTCTGAGGAGACTCGCAATTATGAATTTCATTGTATTATGTACACTGGAAAATAAACTTAATATATTTAAAACTTATCAAGTCAAATGGATAAAAGGCTGAGAAAATGTCTCTTTCATGTTTTTCTACATGCACAACAGAATACCTGAAATAATAGTTTAAAATACTTATTATTTATTGAAATCTCCTCATGTGAGGTACTTTATTTGCCACTTGATTTGCAATGAGGGCAAAGCCAAATGAATGCAGTGTATATTTTCTGTGAAGAATTCCTCCTTCAGCCCTTGCCACTGCTGTCTTAAAGCCTGATATTACCCAGTAGTAGCAATAATTCAATTTTAAGAATAAGAAACTTTCAAGGAAAAACAAATTGAGAAATGCATTGCTGTATTTGTTTAAAATTAATATGTACATCAGACTTCTGTTTGATCCCTGTATGTAAAATAAGTATGATTTCTGAATAATTGTAGACAACCAGAGCAAATCTGGATTATTCTTTCTGACAATAGCCTGACTTGCAAACACTTGTGCTACACATTTGCAAAATAAGTTTATTTATTTAGAAATGTACTGTTTAGGTCAAATAAGATACAAGCTAATGTGATTACAATCACGTGTTTAATAAAACTCACTCATGCTCAGTCACTCCCAAATCCAAAAACGTATTCTCCTCATGCAGAATTCCCCTTACTGCTTGGACAATAGTCTCTGTACTCCCACACATTAGCTCTGTACATTGCAGGAAGATGGCTGCTGCAATTATTCTTATTATGTCATGAATGTAGAGACACAGATTTCTGTTGAGGAATATCTATGGCTATGTTATCACCAGCAACTAAAGATACAACTGCAGTCCTGCAATTTAAACTACCGCTAAATTGTGTCATTCATGACTTTGGAAGGTGCATTTCACATTTTAAATAAACATTACATATGATGTAACCATCAATACCTTTGGTAGTATGAGTGTTAGGGCAGTTCACTCTGTGAAAAATCATTAGGTCTATAAAATATTTGTACTTTAAATTAAAAATATCTTTTTTCAAAATCATATACACAGCTTTATGAGATTTCTCAATAAATTCTTTGCTTAAATTCACACCCATTTGATGGACTCTGCATAATCTTTTCAGTGTTTCTCTCTATTGGGGAATTTTGGTTATCTTTAGATTTCATGGTGAAAGTAGTCATTCTAAAATAATTGCAACCCTCAGTGTATGGACTGGTCTTATTTTTTTATTTTGACATATTTTGCTAAAAATCTTATTGATAGGACCACCAACAATAACCCAACTGTTTTGTTTGAGCTATTCAAACTGAAGGTGACAGCTATTTTGCCTTACATGTTTAACAACTTGTAGCAGCTTCTTCCTCGGTGATGAATACATTATATGGCATAGATGGATTTTTTTGAAAAAATATTTATCAACAAATCTCTGTGTTTTGTTTATTCATTTTTATAATGATATTGTATGCTCATTTTTACTAGTGCTTCTTGCAGTATACTTACTGATGGCAAGTCATTTTGCCACCTATCAATGACAGAGTAGATTTTCAACTGAATAATATGCAGAGGGGGAGTATTGTCACTTCAAAATTTTAAGTGCAAAACTAGACACGCACACTTGTGTCTAGTGGGAAAGTATGTAAAATGGCAAAGGAAAAACTCATATAAACAAAGAAATAACAGCATGAATAATTCAAACAGAATGAAATTAAAAGCAGAATTTGGCTGATGTAAAAACCTACAAGCAACTGAGGGTTTACAAGACCAAAATTGAGCATTTCTGGAATAATCAGTGAAAAGAAATCAAATTATAATAATTTAAAAGAGTATATTAAGGATAGGGTAGGTTTAGGATTTGAAAGGAAGACTAAATTTATAGGTATATTTATATATTTTTATAGCCGATTTGTACTGTAGTTTCCAAGAACAAGGGCAAAAGTGGTTCTTACATATTATAATCAGACTATTTCATAAGACATTTACATTTGCTGACAAGCAAGAAAACCTTTTTCAAGTGTTTAAATGTCACAGGAACACACAGAAAGCCTGTCTGAATATAGTGTTCATATACCTCATTGTAATATATTGCCACACCACTGCTATATGAGAATATGGTTAACACCCATGTATCACTTTCACATATTGTTCAAAAATTAACACAGTTGTCTCTGAAAATTACATATTGACTGTTCAAAGATTTACCTGCACTGCTACCAAAAGAAGGAGCTGTGCTATTGCACCCAACTTTCTGAGATGGTATCTGTGGGGGAAAGGGGCTATATAAATAATATATCATTACTGTACTCTTATAAAATGTATTGGGGGAAGACTGTGCCTTTTCCACACAATTGTCACAATTAGAAATGCTTTTAATTGCTGGGTTCAAGCATCTAGGCCTGTAAACTAGGGTGAGTTTACAGATTGACCACACTAGGATTCCTGATCTGATCTCAATGTACAAGCAAATCCACTTTAAAGGTACACTATTGTCAATCACTTCAATAAACAATTAATCCCTAATACTGATTGTTTATAAATGTTTAAAATAGAGATGGGTGTTTGAAATAACTCTACAGAATAATATCACATAAGCTATTACACTTGTAAATCGCTGCAAGGTCCGTAAATCACTCTGCATCTCCAACACTGAACCTGGAAGCAGATTTGTACGCAGTTCGCTGTAAGGTATCCACCTGGCCCTTACAAATATTTTTAGTTTGGCAGGAATCCTTCATTCAGTACCACAATTATATGGACAGGTTTTTAAAACATCTTTATTTTTAAAGCCCCCCAATTAATAAACAATCCAGTTTAAAATACGTACATTATTTATATCTTAACTTCCCTGCAAATATTATACAATGGGTGTTGTCTGTAGATTCCAACTGCCATCAATACCTCAGAAACATTTCATCATATGTTCTGTGGCTACCCTCTTCGTATCTGCACTCTGATCTGCCAGATCTAGTCAATCTCCCATTCATTCTACTAACATTTCCTTTATGTCACAAACATTTCTCCTACTTAAAATATGTATTCTTCACTCCCATTCAGCAGAGGCACGTCTACTGCAAAATCAGCATTAACCTCTCACTGAATATTTTCAGACTCTATCGTTAACTTTTTGGAAAGCTTTGTTCTACAATTTATTTATACTTGAACTTTCAGTGGCTTAGATGATCGAATGCCCACTCCAGTTCTAAGAAGTGGCAATCTGCTGGGCATGCAGTCTAGAGATGGATGGCAAATAACCAACATCATGATCTTAATCCTTGATTTCTCATTCTCATATTTCATGTGCTCATTTTTTTTATTCTCCTCTGAGGTCTGCAGTATGTGTTGCACCTCTAACTCTGGTTTGTTCAGGCATCTCTAGCTCCAAAACTCCTAATAACTATATTTGGTTCATATCAAGGTATGATGGATGGGGTCCTTGCAGAGGGATTTGACACTTTACTATTTTAAAATGTATTGTTAATGCTTTGTTCTTTGTGCTTACTAGGTTTTCAAAAATGCTCCCAAAAAATAAATAAATAAAACTTTCAAGGAGAAGGGGTACTACAAATTTGAGATTTAATACCCATGTCAATAAAAATTTGAAGTAAACAAGTGTTACAAGAGATATGTCTCCTGTATTTCTACAATAGGTAGAAAGACAGCTGACAAACAGTGTGGTTTTCATTAGCAGGAAGGTCCTACTTAGTAAGTTCCAATGCCAATGTGTAAGACTTAATTTTAACACACTACTGATCACCTGTAGCCACCGGATTACATATTAATAAAATGTTCAGTCACTATCTTTGCTACTGTTACACTGAAGTGATTTGTTCCAGGGCTGCTTTGGAACTATGGATTAGCAAAAAAATTCATTTGAGTCATAAAAATAAATGTGGCTTTTCTAAATTATGTTTTCTGTAAAGTATCATCACCTTTTTTAAACCACTGTACTCCTTACTATGTTATAATCTCATTGTTTCCTGATAAAGAAGCAGCAGTAATATATATTCTCCCACCTTACTGTCCAAATCATCTGTACTGCTGTTTTTCTCATTGACTGTAATATGAAAACTGCTTGTAAGATATAGCACATCAGGACTAATTGATTGTTTGAGGAGACAGACTGGAACATGAAAACAAAAAAAACAGAAATTAACAGTAACTACTTCTAACATTTTAGCAAGCAGCACTGAAGAAATACTGATAGCATTGTAAACCACACAGAGGAAAAAGCACACAGAAGGAATATAGTGCAGCACTTAAAACCTTGCTAAAACACAAGACACACACAATACTTTTATAGTCAAGCTTTTCAAAAGTAGTGTTTATACTATTACTATAAATTTGGCAATTAAGATCTGTGGGGTTATTTGTTACCCATCACTCAAGGTGTAGTATCAAAAAATGATGGCTTAGTATGCAGTGTGATTTCATATACTAGTACTGTATGTGGTGTGGAACAAATACATAAATGGTTACATCTTCTTATATAATACGCTACCGTGGCTGTTTGCTTGTCTGTCCAGGATTTTAAATCACCTGTTGCTTGCAAACCGTTTCACCTATTGACTTGAAATTTGGTACACATATACTATGTGACGTCTACTATCCGCTTTCGGGTGATGATTTGTATTACTCTTTTTATATTTTTTTTTAGTTTATTGTAGAATCAACTTTCAGCAGCGCACAGCAGGGCGGCCATGCGACACATGCGTATGGGCGCTGTTCTCATTCCCTACAACTTTGCTAATCATTCTTGAGGCAGATTGAAGACTTAAATGCCAGCTTAAGTGAAAAATTAAAGAAAACGTACTAAGTAATTGCAACACAAAAACTAACTTAATCAGTTTTAATGCAAAAAGATGCCGGCAAAAGAAGAGAAGCAGCAGGCCGCTAGGGTGGAGAAAAGAGGAGCTGCTCAGAAAGCAGCAAGCGCATCAACCTCTGAGCAAATGAATGCTAAACGTACAGAGAAAGAGTATGAAAACTAGGAATGCTCAAGTCAAGTGTATTCACTGCATGTTATCGTGCAGTACGCTGTTACTGGTATCTAATAAATGACACACACAGTCTTGAACATATACATTAACAGTCATATCTCCAACAATTCAAATAAAGGAAATTCTGCAATTTACCATCAGAAATGATATACAGATAATGGTTTATGCAGCACTTTTTTATGCACCACCTGGTCCATAAAAGAAAGCATTTAGCCACCAAAGGAACTCAGCTTACCTCTGTATCTATTGTAGAGCTGTTCTAACCTTTTTCTGTCCAATGTTCCTTTAAGGTTTTCCCGAATATAAAGTTCTGGATTTTGGAAAAAATTGTCTGTAGCAACATCTAATTTCCAGTCATTCTGAGATAAACAGCTCACTGCAGTCTTTTCACTAGATTGTGTGAAGATCATAAATTGGCGAACTTTATCCTTTTGAGAGGACTTCAGCTTGTTCTATAAACAGACAAATTAAAAGTTATTAGAACAAAAGAGCTGCCTTTTTCCGACAGTGCCAATAACATCAATAAACCAAATATACAAACTATACTTTTACCTAAAATATAATATTGCAATTAAATAATTACCTTTACACAAATTGATTTACCAACATTGTACATGTAAACAATTGAAGTTAAATTCAACAATTTTTTAGTGATTTCATGCACATGTATTAACTCTTTTGAACAGTAACACAGGAACAATTCAAAACACAGAACAGCACTAGGGGTAGGATACCATTTTCATGGGTTACCTTGAACGAGCTATTCAGATTAATCTGTGATTTAATCACAAAAATATTATTTTGAATTCAGTTCAAATACTTTTTAGCTGTGGTTTTCATCAACCAAAGAGTTTATGTTTTATTGGCTGGCTTATATCAATATAACACTGTGACATACTTTCAACATTTCGATGAGCCGATACCTGAATAAAATAGGGCTATTCTCAGAACAAATGGGACAGCATATTGCTATTATGCAAATGTACATGCTAAAAGTCACCTCTTGCACTTTTGACTTACTTTCACACAACAAAGTGTGCCACAATACTAATCTGAGCTAACCAATAAATGTGTGTTTAACATGTTGAAGAGGGAAACAAAAATCTTAATATATGTACTACAACACAGCAAGACACCAGTCAGAACCTCAAAAAACCCACTGAAGACATTCAACAGTGTGGTGGACAATGGATGAGTCAAAATAATGATAAATCATGACACACATCTGGAAACCAAAGCCAAGACACCACTACAGTCACTACACCAGGCCAATACGGTAGCAAACACTGCTGCACTTTCCCAGCAAAAACCTTCAACTATAGCAGTGGTCAGTTCAACAAGCAATGCTTAGAGGAAGCGGTAAAAACGGGTGACTATCCAAAGAGGAGACGGCCGCTGTGAAACAAAGAGATTGGGTGTGTATTACTATACCAGACCAAATGGACAAAAAAGTATTAAACAAAAAAAAAAGAGGTCTATGCTAATTACTTAATTAATTAACCCATCTTGAATGGGAAGTAGTAGGAAATAATTCATACAAGCCTTATAAGCAAAGTATTTGAATTTTGTTTTTTTTTTTCGACTTATACAATTTCTTGCATTAGGAATTTGTTAGTTTTCGCATAACCCTTGGGGTCAGAGTGCAGGGTCAGCCATTGTACAGCACCCTTGGAGCAATTGAAGGTTAAGGGCCTTGCACAAGGGCCCAGCAGAGTAGGATCTCTTTTGGCAGTGACGGGGATTAGAACTGGGAATCTTCGGCATACCAGCGCAGATCCTTAGCCATTTCTTCAGTATTTCTCTGGAAAATGCAGAAAGACTAATTCTGTATATGTAACTGCAGCAGCAGCAACAAGAATTTAGTAGTTAAATGCATATGTGGAAACCATTCTAAGATACTCAACCTCTAAATGTGGAGTTGCGACCTTTTTGCAAGAATAAACTTCTAGTCCAATTCCCACAGCCTGCAGGAACAGTGTACATAGCAACATGAAAACCTCAATTGTATATATACATCAAGAAAACACAACTGTATAATTTAAACCATTATTCCATCATCCATTACCCGGCTGGGACACCAGTGGAATAGAAGGACCAGGGGAGAGAGCATCACTGAGGCAATACCTCCCCTGGGACACTAGAGGGCAGCCCTCTTGGGCAGCTGTGGCATCAGGGATGCCCACAGGGCACACTGGGAACTGGAGTTTGGTGCAGCCCTGTTGGGTTCTGTGGGGGCCAAAACGGGGAGCTGCATAACCCTATACAGGATTTCCACCACACCTGGGAGTGATTCCAGGTAATCCTGATGAACCACCTGCAGCACTCCCAGGTACTGAATAAAAGGGGCTGCCTCACTCCATTCGAGAAGCCAGAGTCAGGATGAGGTGGAAGAAGCTTGCCGGGAGAGGGGTGGAGGCGGAGGAAGAAGGAAAGGAAAAGAAAAGGACTGTGTTGATTATTGATGCTTTGGACTATATTGTGCCGAGGGGAGCGAAAGAAAAGCACTCCCCAACTGTAAATAAAATGTGTTGTGTGACAAAGTCGTGTCCTGTCTGTCTGTGTCAGGTTAGGGCAGCTGTATTTGCCCCAGAGCTTCACACAGTATATACTGCATGTCACTGCAGCTGCATTACAAATACAACATTTCAAAACTAGACTTTATCCATATATTTTATATTTAAAGCTGGGAATTTATAAAAAATACTTTTTATCTTCAGAGTTATGGGCCAGCTTGACAAATGAAACAAAATCTTTCAATTCAACAAAAAAAAAAATTATAAATCTTGTTTATAAAAAGTTAAGACTAAAACTAGCATGAAGAAGAAAATTTGAAAAATTAACAAGACTAGGGGACTCTGTCCTCTGCTTGCTTCGTTCGCCAACCCCTGTGCGGGCTCTGTTTCATGTTGTGTTAGAGGTATTTGCTGCGTTATACGTTTTCATTCTGTTTGGCTTTGAAATTAACACACAAATACTTTTTAAACTTATACTTTTACAGTAAAACTTCAGTAAAAACAATATTTGGAATTAACTCTTCGTCAATATCGCAATGAATTTTGATTCTGTTTAAAGTTATATCGTGACAATACAATGTATAACTGCCTGTGAGTAAATATTATTTATTTCTCTTTAATAAATAAACCGACTGTTTTGAATGTTTGTCCCTGTGATTTTTTAATTGTCATAGCAAAAGCTATTCTAACGGGAAACTGTAAGCATTTTAATATGAATGGCATATCAACATGGCATATCAACATCTCCTTTGGTGTCTAATGCTATCCGCGGAAGATGTACTACATTACCTTTCTTGTCGCCTGTTAAAATTTTACATGTCAGAATTGTTTGACCAATTTTGAATACAACTAATCTTGTCCTATTGCATAGCCCATCATTCAGACATAAATTACGCAATAACATTATGATACAGCCTTCTTTCAACAGTAATTCAGCTGGTGGAAGACCGGACGGTGTTTATGGTTGTAGATATTCTACCGGAAATTGTAAGTTCATGTTTTCATCTTCTGTACAATCACTACCACCTGTTTCAGCATAGTCTATTGATACACATTTAACCAATTTGCCGTGTGACTGATCGACAATTTTCACGTTATTTGTTTGTCTTCATCATGTCTCGATGCTAGGATTGCCCAAGTACTCATTTCTTCTGTTGGTAACCCTTTGGGATGAAATTCTTCAATAAGATTTGGACATAATAAGCTTTTATTGGGAACTTAAAGTGAGGAAAGCATTAAAATTTATAAGAGCTGACAGCGCAGAAACTGTCTCTGACAAAAGCATTCACACGAATGAGAGGTGAGAGGACCGTGGGCATGGGCCGTTAACTGTAGATGGTTGAGAGGACAGCGGGACTTGAAAAAATCTCTTGGCAATAGTCACATCTCACGGGACTTTAAAAAATCTCTTAGAAATAGTCTCAAGTCAAGCTATTATTTTATAATAGATAAAAAATAAGAATGTTCAGATTTACTAAGTGCCACATAGGAAGTAATTCACTACAAATCTGTTGCCACAGTAGTGCTTTGCAAAATTCCTAAGTGAAATGCAGATTTTCAATATCAAAATACATTTACATATATATTTTAAACTGAGATTTGTGTAAAAACAAAAACACTGTGGTGAAGTACATAGATTCCACAAGGAAACTGTAGAATTTGCATACATTATGTCCACAATGTCCATTAACATTTCTTTACATTTCCGAAAAATGACCCCAAATTTATGTGATCAAATTTTTTTTTTTTTAAAAAAGCTTAAGCAAACAGCTTATCCTTTCTAGGGCAGCAAGGATATCTTTTAAGTTAACAAACAAGATCTATCTATGAAGCTACTGATGAAACTTTTCATATGATTAATTGCATACTTTGATATCAACAGAACATAATTAACAATGTCAAGAATCAGTAGGTAAAACAAATGTTTCATCAAAATTAGCTACTAAAATAAACAAAAATACATTGTTCACACTTCTGAGATGTAAAAGAAATTGACGTTCGAAAGGCATCAAAATGGTCAAGCAGAACAATAATATTTCGAAGTCAACTCACAGAGGACCTTTAGCACACAAATAAAATTGTGTGTAAAAATCTGGTTCTCTTTAAAAATTGTGCCTTCTCTACTATGCCCAAGAAGATGAGAGGGCTTTTTTCTTTTAGTTTTGAAATCTCATGGTGATGGTAAAGGACTGCCACTGAGTAAACTGACATTTCCAACATACTGTTTTGTTACATGTGCCCTACTGATGACAAGACATGACCAGCAGCACAAGAATTCTTAAAAATAATTATTAGAAATCAGTAAGTAAAATGGGCAGTAATATCAAGCGACACTCATGTCCAAGTTTAGTGTTCAGCTTGTGTGTGACCATGTTTTTGCTAACAGTCACAGCCTCTGCTTCAAGTTAGCCCACTTTTCACTTCAGCAAACAGACTGCGAAAAAGCAGGTTAACCTAGGTTGAAGTGCTTGTGATTATTACATTTACATTCGGTGTTGTCTTCTATATGAACTGAAAAATTCTTAACCTTCTCAGGACAAGAATCCGGTTGATATACACTGAACCAAGCTATGTTGGGAAATAATCTTTGCCCAAATATTAAACTACACACTCTCCTAATCAAGGAAAAAAGTACTTTATTACAGTATTTCACTAACAATATTTAAATCTTGCTGTAGTTACATCTTCAAAATAAAAAAAACTAATAATTAATGTGTTTAATCTTTCTGGTGGTATTTACTTCTACTATACTATTCTACAAGCACATTAATTTATCAATTCCTTCCCTCCAGGCAAATCATACAACTTTAGAGAGTGAGTGAGCAAACCATGCAAAATAGTTTAACTAATACCTATCTACTCTGCATCTAGCCAGAGCAAACAAGGATTGAAATTTATAAGAAAAAAAGCAGAAATAGTATTTAATGCGTCTTCTTTAAAGCTCAGTCAAACGATCATTGCACAGCATTTCAATGTTTTTCGGCATAATGTGTACACATTTCAAAAAGCAGAATGTGACCAAAAAGCTCACTCTAAGTCTACATTATGCATGCTTTTCAGATAAGAATGAAGAAACAAACCCTTAGTAGATGCTGTACACGATTTCAGCACCTCGTCTGACTATTTCTGCTACTCCTGATATTTCTAAAGCTGCTTTTTAATCTGTCCTAAATCATTATACAAACCGTGAATACGCATACGTGTCCTGGTAATTATTGTTGTTATATGCATTCAGTTCCCTAAGGTAAAACAACAGTATCTTTAAAAATCTTCCGACAGATCTTTTACTAAATTGTTCACATCTATAAAATTGTTCCGTTTTGGCTATACATCAAGAAATAAGTAAAAGGAACAGTTTAAATCAAACGAATAATTATTATACATCCATAAAAAGACTTTCGCTTTTACAAAGGCTAGGCGACGTGAGAGAAATGACAGCTTTGAGAGTTTGAGGCGATCGCCAGGATTTGTCAAGCCTGGCAAAAGTTTTTGCGGCGCAACTTCCCTGTGTGCAATTGGTATTGTGATCACCGTTTCGCCACCACGTTTTAACGAAAATAGGGTACCGTTGCAAAGCAGAGCTCACATACATCACGTAGATTTATGTTCACTTCAGACCCAACCCAATGTAATGTCACATCTCGTCAGACCCGGCACTCCACCGCTATTATAACCCCCCTTCCCCTTTATGAATAAAAGGCAACATCAAAAGGCACTGACATCAGTCACGCTCTCCTTATTTTATCGAAACATGCAGCTGCATCGCAAACGATTCGGTTTCAATACTGCTTTTCATACTGTAAAAATGTAAGCCCTAAACAACGACAGTCTATACCACTAGGCCTCGCGAATCACCGACTCTCGAGTGCTACCGCCTGCAGCGACTCATTCGTCTCTATCAGGCTGGGCTTTGAGGAAAAGGGGGGACCCGGCATCTTCAGCCTTTAGTGTTACAGTTGCCAACAATGAATTTAAACCGAGCACTCTTTTTTATTTTATTTTTCTCTGTAACAAACCTTCAACCCTCTTGAATTACGCTAAAATATGCACGTTTATATTTGGGTTCGTTCTTTCCGTCCCTTACATTGAAAGGCATGTCCCATGAGTACATTCTAGAAAGAAAGAGAACGACGGCTATATTTTTCACTTACCATGTTTGTCTATAATTGACAAGACTCTCCTCGACTTCACAGTCTGTTCCTGTTCCTGCTCATGCGCACTGCCTACCGCCAGATCCACCGATGGCAGCGGCGTGCAGTGAGAGCAACAACCGCGTTAGTGCCAACTGCTTGCCGAGTGCCACCGGGCTGGAACCTGCTGGCACCTGTGTGTGTGTGTGTGTGTGTGTGTGCGCGCGGGGCACTAAACAAAAACGCGGCTCACGCTCCCGCGGCCTGGACCCACACACACGATCGTGCAACACAAACTGAATTAGCACATTCGATCGCTTTCTCTTGTGCTGCCAACTTTACGCTAACGTCTACCGCTTTAGGTTGAGAACTTTTGAAAAATTAAATGTCAACTTATACCGCCACTTTAATCCCCTTTGCCGATTCCGGTGACAGTTTGGGATAACTACTATCGCGTTTGATGGCAGAAAGTGAAAGCGCGGAGGCACGGAAAAGGGAATGCTGTGGGCATAGAACACTTTGTTTGGTATTGCACTGTGACATAAAGGAAACTTTAGTGAAAACGCAGTTTTTATATTTAAGTTATTGACGCCATGCTAGGTTACAATATGGATTTAAAATTAAAAGTGGTACTTTGCTTAGACATACCATGGAGTTATTATCGAAAAAGAGAGTTAAATATATTTTAATCTTGTTGAATTTCCTTGCAGCAGCCCTTTTTTTTTAGATTTACTTAAAATTACAAAAAAAGAACGCATCATAAGAACATATGCCTTTGCAAAGTTATATAATTATTTCATCAGTTTCTTAATTCACAAAATTCAATAGAGGGTAACGGGACTAGGGTTTACCATAGCAGGCAGTGTACATATTTATACCATTTTTATTAAAATAACTGTGGAATGAATGTAATTTATATATAATATTTTAAATGTAAAAGTTATTTTAACAATTATATTGGAACTAAAGTTTTTAATTTAAGAAGTCTGAGTTAGTGTAAGGCACACTAATTTGGGGTGTTCATAAGAAATGAAACCATTTACTTCATAAGGTAGAAGTACATTATAAACAAGAAGAGTCATGTCATTTTCTAACCCACATAAATTGTGGACAGGATCACAGGGGAGCTGGAGCCTAACCTAACAAGCACAGAGCACAAAGCAGAAACAGCATTCCAGTCCATCACAGGGTAAGCACATCCACACTAGGACCAGTTTAGTGACAGCAGTGCACTTAACCTGCATATCTTTGGACCGTGGGAGGAAACCAGAACACCACGAGGACACCCACACGGAGAACATGCAAACACCACACAGAGAGGACCCAGGATGTGAATGCCTGTCTCATTTCTGTGAGTCAACAGCACTACCCCTGCACCACTAGGATGACAGACAAGAATAGTTTAGTCAAATATTTGAAATACAGGGCTATTCAAAATGAAAGAGCAGATTTCAAAAATTTATTTCAAACAAATTGTGTAAGACAGAAACACATTCTGCACATCACTGGATAGAGGAAAGCTCAAAGTTTGGTCCTATGATCCTTGAGGTTGCATGCGCTTAACATGAGCATCATGTGTAGCGTGACAAACATCAAAAGGGTAGACCATTTCTTGCTGCACAACTGGTCCCTAGTTACTGAATTCACAGCTTCATTAATTCAATGTTGCAAATCTTGAAGAGGATAGGTGGAACAAGCACTCTTTCTTTAATGTACCCCCATAGATAAAAATCGCAGGGGGTAAGGTCTGGAGACCTGGGAGGCCATAAATGTTTAGCAAGGACTTGTTGTCCACCTCTTCCAATCCATCGTCCTTCGCAAATTGCAGTACACAAAATGATTTATCTTGTGGTGTTGTCACCATTTTACTATAAATGAGAAACAGCGCTCTCATGTGTGCTTCAGTTTAAACTCTTAAGTCTAAATATTCTCGATTGTAACAGACATTTGTGATAGACGTCCTTAAAAAATGACCAAAAATCAAACATAATATCATATTCGTAATCACTGACATTGAACTTATATTAGAAAGCTGTCATTTTTAACTTTCTGGGGGTGGTTCTTAGAGAGCTAGGAGCACAGGTAAAGAATCAGATATCAAACTTTTTATCATATTTGTAATCAGCAACCTCAAAATAGCCTAAAACAACACTCCACACACATATATTACGGATCTCTATTTTTTCAAAACTCTGTGAAAAGGAGTAAATCTGACTCCACCTATCTCATTAGAGACTGAACCCCTGTGGTTGGTTGATGTGGTATGCACAACTTCAAGTCCTTCTGATCATTTTTGCTGAAGATACCTATTGATTTGCTCTTTATCATATGGATGTCATTTCCTGCACAATATGCGGTTCAAAAATGAACTACAAATTATCAGGTGTGGAGGATCAAAAATAGGGGAAAACCTGAAATATTCTTGACATCTTGCATAACTAGACATCAACATGCTTCAAAGAGTATGTCATATTTTGAGGCTTTTCTTGTACAGGTGAGTCAGGAGGCGCTGGACAAAAAAAAACTGGTGGTTTCAAAGTATCCATATGAAAGTAATTCTTATGAACACAAAATGCCAAAACAACCTAGTTTAGCTTGGACAAGAGTAGCCGAAGCGAACATTTATTGAATTGCTGCAGATGAACATAGCTGTTATTTGTCTGTTCACTCGATGTCTGCGTGAAAATTGCTCATACCTGTCGCATGCTGAGCAGACATCCACTTGAGTCCATCATCAAATAGTGTACATTGTTTTAGCATTTACAAGTATTTTCCATTCGCATTTAACAGAATCTAATTGTTAAAACATATTCTAATGCCAGTGGTTAGTCTGGTTGGTCACTTGGCAAGCTGAATTAACATTTAGTGATACTGTATCGCAAAATGAATTTCAGACTCTGAAAATGCAGATTAGTTTTTAAGATGTCTGAAATATATTTGAGATATCTCTTGAAACAGATGTATTTCCAGATATCTGTAACTGTTTCTGAGATATCTATTAATGCATTTTGAGATATCGCTGTGTTAATACGACTTGCCATACTCTCTATTTAACTGAGAAAGTAGGTAGAGACATGCTGCTTTTGAAGCATGTCTTGAATAAAAAATCACCTTCATCTCTTAAAAAATTCTTAGAGCCAAAATATGAAAATATTCTGAGATTTTTCTGGTCAGTTTTTCATTAGCGCGTCTTTATAAATACAAATTCATATATTTTACGTGTCCTCCTCTATACCGTGTTTACTAGGTTATATACCAATATTTTAATAAAATCTTTATCAGAACTCCATTATGTGATGAGATAACCCAAATGGTAGACACACTCATTTGTTTGGGCTATTCACCTCAATATTGGAATTCTAATGCAGACTTTAGTTAAATTACCTTGCCAAAACCAGTCCCAAACCTCATTTCAAAAAAGAGCAGACTCCATGTTGGTAAACAGGGGGAAAATGATATCAATGCCATGCAAGGTGCAGTTTGTAGTAAAACTAAGGCTAGGTCATCCCTATTGTAAGCAATATGCAAAAACCTCACCTGATTGCTGCAAATTGTTTGCAAGAGCTAGTGCATTAAGAGTGGGCACCCTTAAATAAACCATTGCATCTAGAAATACAAAAGTAACAGAGGAAGATAATCACTACAGTCAGTGTTGAAAGTTTAACAAGAAAGTGCAGGGAAGCTGCTAAAAAGATGCAAGGGCCACATTCCGTGTGTATAAGAAACTAGAAATAAAGAAGAAAAGGCAAAGGAACTTAGTACTGGATGCAACATATACTATTGTGAAACGTAGTTAAGAAAGGAAGTCAGGGTTGTCCTGGATCTGGAGAAACAACAGAAAATAATACATGGAAAATGTTTTATCAATTTAGACTCCACATAAATAATGTTCTAAAAAGGTAAAAGATATTTTCTGGAAAGAACCTGAAGAAGGTATGTAAAAGATTCATAAAAGTATAAATTGTCATTGCCAGCGACCCATGTAAAGATGTAAAGAGATGGATATAAGGCTGTAAAGTGAGAATTTGGTTTTGGCCAGAGGTATGAAGAAGAAAAGTGATGTTGATCTTTGAAACAGCTAATAACCTGTTTTTCTGCCAATACCTAGTTCCAGAGATAACTGATTGCATGATTTTATTTAATAGTGGAAGCAGAGTTCTGAGATTTACTATATTCATGTGCCTCGGTTAAACATGAAAGAATATTATAAACCTGCGGAAATATACCTGGGAATCATGCATTGTTTCGGCATATGACTCTAATGCTGGCTTTTCTAATAGTTGACAGGAAATAACCAAGACAAATGAAGTAAAGTGAAGTGGAGGAAGCTGAATTCAACAGTAGGAGTACCAAACTGCTTTAGGGCAAATTCTGAACAACACCAATTGCAATAGAGGATCATGGACAAATGTGGAATACTGCTGTCCAACAACTTAAAGAATCTGTCAGGAAGCTTTGTGGTGGTCTGTAATTTTCCAGAAATCTCTGAAAGAGAAAAAGCTTATCATGGCAGAAGACCATACATATAGAAAGCTAGGCTGCTCACAAGGGAGGAAGGAAGAAAAGAATATGTCAACAGTAAAAAAAGCTGCCTTTTATTTGGAACTACTGTATATGTTTAACTTGACATTTTGTCTTAGGAAAAGACGATAAACCAGTTGGCACAGAGATATATTGTAAATAGTTAACTGATATTAAAGATGTTCAAAGGATAAAAATGAAGAAGAAATCCTACAGACAAAAAGGCAGTATCATGACAAATGGAAGTAGCACTTCTGCAATTGTTTCATAGATTTGCAAGGCAGCCATTGGAAGAAGCCAGTACAGTATCAAGAAGAAGTGAATGTCAGCAGTGTAAAATAATAAAGGCAAGGGCCTTACCCACAGATCTTTGGAAACAATGTAGGCATA
Organism: Polypterus bichir lapradei; assembly: GCA_026402145.1. Classification (NCBI taxonomy): domain Eukaryota; kingdom Metazoa; phylum Chordata; class Cladistia; order Polypteriformes; family Polypteridae; genus Polypterus; species Polypterus bichir. The sequence continues at coordinate 96,897,641 of JANRMT010062854.1, read as the reverse complement.
GTTGGAATGTAATCCTAAAGATGGAAGAGATATGAAATGAGTGTGCAATGTATTGGTGAACTAATGACTTCTTTACTTCAAGAAAACACTGTATGAAAAAAAAAACGTAGAAAGTGTACTGAGGTTCAAGATACAGTAATCAGAATTTATATCATTATTGTATTATTTTATGATGATACATAAACTACACACACATTTGAGGGACTGTGGAGACAAAGCCAGGAGGAGAAGCACCCTCAGGAGGGAGGGCAGTCACACAGAAGAAGGAGAGAAAGTCACACATGTAGAATACAAGCAACAACACATGGCCATGTCAGAATGCAGAGACCACTAAATGAAACTAAGTTTTGCACATGTGCTGCACGCCCCAGGAGGACAAGAGAAACTGGAACCAATAAAGGAGACATGGAGTTGTGACCTTGGTTAAAAAATGGGAGGACTCTAAAGAGTAGGAAACCAGCAGGTGCCTGAGAGCTCTGTAACCAATCCAAGGACAGCAAGTGGGGAGAGCTGACAAGAAACTACAAAAATGCCAGGCTGACAGAAAATGATAACCAGGCAGGTAAGCTGGGGTCTGGTAGCTCTTTCAAGTGTCATTTTGATACACGAGTTCTGAAAATATTCAAGTAAGGAAGAGGTCAATTTTGAAGTAAGGCTGTTATGCTCACTAATCATGGAATCAGACAGTGGCAAGAATTTTGCTATATTCTATATATGTGACAGTAATAACTCCATAAACCTAGAAACAAGTAGAAGAGTACAAATTTTCAAGAATAAAGGGCTTTGCTCAGAGCTCTCAAATTATCATATTATCACCAAATAAACACAAAGGTAAAAGAACAAAGAAACCACCAGAGAGAAAACCTGGGTAGTTAAGAACTTAATTAAAGAAATGTATTTCATTAATAGAAAAAATAAGAAACAGGTTCTATAAATACAAAGCAAAAAAAAATAAAAGGAAGAAAGTTACGAAGATAATACAAAGCTAATGATAAATTTCAAAACGAAGGGTAAAGGTTTAACGAATCAAAATAAGTACAAAACTAGTGCTATATATCAAAAAGGGAAAAAAATAAAATTAAATACTAAATTTCCACATTTCAAAAATACAAAAAACCAAAACAAAATCGAAGAGTCAAAGTGAAAGACTCTGGCACAATGAGGTTAACCAAGTCATAGGTTTCATACATGGAATTTAGCCAAGGGTAACTACTCCAATTATTCTTGCTAGCAACGTAATAAAAAAGAGACTTTTCTTTTGATGCCATAATTGTTATTCAGCAAAACATACTGCATTTATTCTGGAAAAGATCGTGTTGAGCAAAACTCCCAGTTAAAAAGTGAATGCTGACTTTATCATAAAAAAGCAAATGCTATGAAGAAATGTTCACCAGCCCATTTTCTGACTTAGGGTGCTTTTGAGGCATAAACAAGCTCTGGATGGGGCACCAGTCTATTGCACAATATATCCATGCACATAAATCTTTGAAATTATTTTCTTTACGTTTTGGACTGATTATTGTTTGAATATTGAATGTTGATTGTGTAAATCAGAGTTTTCCAGTCTGCTACAAATTATCAACGTATCATAGTGATGTTAGTGAAGCTGAGCTGCACTGGTGACACCCCCTTCATCACGCCCAATGTGTGGTATTTCATTTATTTTGGTGTTGTTCATGGTGGCACGGAGGTGCAGTGGTAGCGCCGCTGCCTCAAAATAAGGAGACCTGGGTTCATGTCTTAGGTCCACCCTGCGTGAATTTTGCATGTTCTTCCCGTGTCAGTGTGGGTTTCCTTTGGGTGCTCTAGTTTCCTCCCACAGTCCAATGGCATGCAAGTTAGCCTTAGTGTGTTGTTGGGGTGTATGTATGTGTGTGTTCACCCTCTGATGGACTGGGTTTGTTCCTGCCTTGTGCCCTGTGCTACCTGGGATAGACTCCAGCACCATCACAGCCCTGTGACTGACTAGTGAATTTCACTGTAAGGTTTAAACAAAGCATTGCATTTTTAGGAGCGACAAAAAAATATGTTTTAGACTCATTTAACCATGGTTTACTTTTAAAAAAAAATCTACAATCACCCAAGTGGAATTTTCTAAAAATATAAGGTGAGCACCAATATTCTTTTTACAATTTTTTTCTCCTGCTCTTTAGTTAATTTTGTACAAAACATTTGTAGCATCTTCTAAAAATATAAAGTGAGCACAAATATTCTTTGACAAATGTTTTCTCCTGTCAGGTAATCAAAAAAATAATCATGGCTGTTTAGCATGTACCATGTTATTAAAATATGAGCACTGACAAATTTTTCATGAATCAGTTAAAATCATGACAAGATTTATTAGAACTTGGTAGGTCAGGTCAGGAGAAAATTACTTTGTTAATAAATGATTATAAAATTCAAGTATAGTATCTTGAAACTTTTAATAATAACCCTTTCTGCTCACCTGAAATTTTATTTAAGTTAGTGCTTTTTTGTTTTGAGTCTTTGTTTTTGTAATTGTGTGAAGTTCATATCACGTGTATGTTACCTGTTTATGTTATACACTTTAAGGTCAGTTAACAAGGGTTTAAGTTCATGTTTGACAAAATATTCCGTATTTTAAATAACAGTGAAAAGGATTGGCACATTGCCACCTAACCTTGTTTGGATCCTGACAGGCTTCCTTAAGAGTTTACAGTTGTATGCTGTTATTTTTTACTAGTAACACCAAACATATACATGACCTGTGATGGATCTGGTTGGTTGTCCTAGTTGGATGAGCTTCAGACATGAAATGAAACAAGAATAGGCTAAAATAACGCAATGTTACTTGACAAAAAGAAACATTTCTTGGAATGGCAGAAGATGAATGCTCGCTTTTGTCAGTGAAAAAATGAAATCAATGTACTTTAACATGGTGCAGTGAGGCTTAAATGTAGGCTTTCAAGCCTCCTAAATAGTCTCTTCAAAGATGTTCTCTACAAAAGACGTTTTGAACATTGCCAGTTTGAAAGAATCACTCCCACGCCAATATAATTTTAATTTCACCAATGTAATTTTCATTTAATTTCAAAGACTTGTCTCTGTTCAAAAATTTGGAAACTTAAAACAATTCCCCAAACAACTGATAAATGTGATGAGGCGGAGTATAGGAGTTAGGTGTAGAACTTGCAGAAAGAATTGTCTGCAACTTAACATCAGCAAAACGAAGCAACTGGTTATTGACTTTCACTGCCCTAAAGAGCCTCTGAGCCCTGTCACTATTCAGGGAGTGGATGTAGAGGTGATCCACCCTTACAAGTACTTGGGGGTCCTCAACAATGAAAGGTTGGACTTGCCTTCTAACACATTGGAACTATATAAGAAAGGGCAAAGCAAACTCTTTCTTCTTAGGAGATGGCATTCCTTTAATGTGGGAAGTGACATCCTTCACATCTTCTATAACTCTGTGATGGCCAGTGCAACTTTCTACGCTGTGATGTGCTGGGCTGGTAACACCACTTCAAGAGAGTCCCACCGAATTAACAAGCTAATGCAAAGGGTAAACTCTGTTATGGGATGCCCTCTGGACCCCCTGGCGGTAGTAGCAAACGAGAGAATTAAAATAAAACTGAGGGCTATTATGAACAATGTTGCACATCCTCTCTCTGACACACTAACACTGAGGAGTTTCAGCCAACAAAATCATTCAGCAGAAGTGTGTCAAGAAACGCTACTGCGGTGTTCCTTGATACTAACAGCATTGTGTCTGCATAATACCTCACTGTGACTGTGACAGCTAGTCAGAAGTTTTTGTTTCTTTTTAAATTTTCTTCCTTTTTAGCCTGTCTGGTCACTAAATCAAAGTCCTGTGCTGCCACCCGTGACATCTGAATGAAAGCAGATGCCCCAATTTATCATAAGACCCACTGCTTCGAATTCTCTAAGCGAAAGCCAAAAAAACAGAATACAGAACTATTTAAGAACATTCATGTTAGGTCAAATGTCCAGTGGCCTGAAACTTCTACAGATATTGTTTTTTTTTCTCCAGCTTACCTAGACTTTTTTTTCTGTCCACCCTGGCCATCTTAAATAATTGACTGCCATTTAGAAACAAAACAATTCTAGATTTAAGGACTCAGTTTCTCTTAATTATATATCATTCTTAAGTATACTATATGTGTATTATGTATTTGTCTTTTGTATGCTATTTATGAATTAATATTCTAATCTAAATTTAATTTGTTTTACTTTGCACACCCCTCCTTGAACCGTCACCTTATTGTGGTGGAGGGGTTTGCGTGTCCCAATGATCCTAGGAGCTATGTTGTCTGGGGCTTTATGCCCCTGGTAGGGCCACCCAAGGCAAACTGGTCCTAGGTGAGGGATGAGACAAAGAACGGTTCAACAAACCTCCAATGAAGAATAAAAACTGTGGACGATGTTTTCCCTTGCCCGGACGCGGGTCACCGGGGCCTCCCTCTGGAGCCAGGCCTGGGGGTGGGGCTCGATGGCAAGCGCCTGGTGGCCGGGCCTGCACCCATGGGGCTCGGCCGGGCACAGCCCGAAGAGGTAACATGGGTCCTCCTTCCCATGGGCTCACCACCTATGGGAGGGGCCAAGGAGGTCAGGTGCAGTGTGAGTTGGGTGGTGGCCGGAGGCGGGGACCTTGGCGTTCTGATCCTCGGCTACAGAAACTGGCTCTTGGGACGTGGAATGTCACCTCTCTGAAGGGGAAGGAGCCTGAGCTAGTGCGCGAGGTTGAGAGGTTCCGGCTAGATATAGTCAGACTCACCTCGACGCACAGCTTGGACTCTGGAACCAATCTCCTTGAGAGGGGCTGGACTCTCTACCACTCTGGAGTTGCCCCCGGTGAGAGGCGCCGAGCAGGTGTGGGCATACTTATTACCCCCCGACTTGGAGCCTGTGCGTTGGGGTTTACCCCGGTGGACGAGAGGGTGGCCTCCCTCCGCCTTCGGGTGGGGGGAAGGGTCCTGACTGTTGTTTGTGCGTATGCGCCGAACAGCAGTTTGGAGTATCCACCCTTTTTGGAGTCTCTGGAGGTGGTGCTAGAGGGCATACCTTCCAGGGATTCCCTCGTTTTGCTGGGAGACTTCAATGCCCACGTGGGCAATGACAGTGAGACCTGGAAGGGCGTGATTGGGAGGAATGGCCCCCCCGATCTGAACCCGAGCGGTGTTTTGTTATTGGACTTCTGTGCTCGCCACGGATTGTCCATAACGAACACCATGTTCAAGCATAAGGGTGTTCATATGTGCACTTGGCACCAGGACACCCTAGGCCTCAGTTCGATGATCGACTTTGTGGTTGTGTCGTCGGACTTGCGGCCATATGTCTTGGACACTCGGGTGAAGAGAGAGGGGCGGAGCTGTCAACTGATCACCACCTGGTGGTGAGTTGGCTTCGATGGTGGGGGAAGATGCCGGTCGGACCTGGTAGGCCCAAACGTGTTGTGAGGGTCTGCTGGGAACGGCTGGCAGAGTCCCCTGTCCGAAGTAGCTTCAACTCCCACCTTCGGCAGAACTTCGACCATGTCCCGAGGGAGGTGGGGGACATTGAGTCCGAATGTGCCATGTTCCGTGCCTCTATTGTTGAGGTGGCTGACCGGAGCTGTGGCCGTAAGGTGGTCGGTGCCTGTTGCGGCGGCAATCCCCAAACCCGTTGGTGGACACCGGCGGTGAGGGATGCCGTCAAGCTGAAGAAGGAGTCCTATAGGACCTTTTTGTCCTGTGGGTCTCTGGAGGCAGCTGATAGGTACCGGCAGGCCAAGCGGAATGCGGCTTCGGTTGTTGCTGAGGCAAAAACTCGGGCATGGGAGGAGTTTGGAGAGGCCATGGAGAACGACTTTCGGACGGCTTCGAGGAGATTCTGGTCCACTGTCCGGCGCCTCAGGAAGGGGAAGCAGTACAGTGTCAACACTGTATATGGTGGGGATGGTGCGCTGCTGACCTCGACTCAGGACGTTGTGGGTCAGTGGGGGGAGTACTTCGAAGACCTGCTCAATCCCACTAACATGCCTTCCAATGAGGAAGCAGGCCCTGGGGACTCTGAGGTGGGCTGTCCCATCTCTGGGACTGAAGTCACCGAGGTGGTCAAAAAACTCCTTGGTGGCAGGGCCCCGGGGGTGGATGAGATACGCCCAGAGTTCCTTAAGGCTCTGGATGTTGTAGGACTGTCTTGGTTGACACGTCTCTGCAACATCGCATGGGGTGGTGGTCCCCCTCTTTAAAAAGGAGGACCGGAGGGTGTGTTCCAACTATAGAGGGATCACACTCCTCAGCCTCCCTGGAAAAGTCTATTCGGGGGTTCTGGAGAGGAGGGTCCGTCGGATAGTCGAACCTCGGATTCAGGAGGAAAAGTGGTTTTTGTCCTGGTCGCGGAACAGTGGACCAGCTCTACACCCTTAGCAGAGTCCTGGAGGGTGCATGGGAGTTTGCCCAACCAGTCTACATGTGCTTTGTGGACTTGGAAAAGGCGTTCGACCGTGTCCCTCGGGGAGTCCTGTGGGGGGTGCTCCGGGAGTATGGGGTACTGGACCCCCTGATAAGAGCTGTTCAGTCCCTGTACAACCGGTGTCAGAGCTTGGTCCGCATTGCCGGCAATAAGTCGAGCCCGTTTCCAGTGAGAGTTGGACTCCGCCAGGGCTGCCCTTTGTCACCGATTCTGTTCATAACTTTTATGGACAGAATTTCTAGACGCAGCCAGGGTGTTGAAGGGGTCCGGTTTGGTGGACTCAGGATTGGGTCACTGCTTTTTGCAGATGATGTTGTCCTGTTTGCTTCATCAGGCCGTGATCTTCAGCTCTCTCTGGAGAGGTTCGCAGCTGAGTGTGAAGCGGCTCGGATGAGAATCAGCACCTCCAAATCCGAGACCATGGTCCTCAGCCGGAAAAGGGTGGAGTGCCCTCTCAGGGTTGGGGGCGAGATCCTGCCCCAAGTGGAGGAGTTTAAGTATCTCGGGGTCTTGTTCACGAGTGAGGGAAGAATGGATCGTGAGATCGACAGGCGGATCGGTGCGGCTTCCGCAGTGATACGGGCTCTGCATCGGTCTGTCGTGATGAAAAAAGAGCTGAGCTGTAAGGCAAAGCTCTCAATTTACCAGTCGATCTATGTTCCTACCCTCACCTATGGTCATGAGCTATGGGTAGTGACCGAAAGAACGAGATCGCGAATACAAGCGGCTGAAATGAGTTTCCTCCGCAGGGTGTCTGGGCTTTCCCTTAAAGATAGGGTGAGGAGCTCAGTCATCCGGGAGGGGCTCAGAGTAGAGCCGCTGCTCCTCCGCATCGAGAGGAGTCAGATGAGGTGGCTTGGGCATCTGATCAGGATGCCTCCTGGACGCCTCCCTGGTGAGGTGTTCCGGGCACGTCCAACCGGGAGGAGGCCCCGGGGAAGACCCAGGACACGCTGGAGGGACTATGTCTCCCGGCTGCCCTGGGAACGCCTTGGGATTCTCCCGGAAGAGCTGGAAGAAGTGGCCGGGGAGAGGGAAGTCTGGGCTTCTCTCCTTAAGCTGCTACCCCCGCGACCCGACCTCGGATAAGTGGAAGAGGATGGATGGATGGATGGATGGATGGATTACTTTGCACATACCTACTTCTTTGCCGTGATATATAAAGCACTTTGAGCTACATCCTTTGCATTCAAATGTGATACAGAAATAAATGTTGTTGTTGTCCAGACCATATTGTGTGTGTCTGTATATATATATTTATATTTTATATATTTATTTAAAGAGCTTCCATAAAATATCAAATTTCCCCTCGCCCAAAAGTTCAAGTGGGGTTTTCTCCTCCATCCTGTACAGGGGGTTGATTGTATCTGCAGTTCAGCTGTTCTTGGACCTGGGATCCATATATGCTGGTGATGGTTTCATAAATAATATTAAAAAGATTGTGTTACTAATGTTAACTCAGAATGAAGTTGTGACCAAATGTTACTTGGGGTTGTGTCAGGCTAGATGTTTTGGAGGAAGTTGTCAGGTGGGTAAGGCTAAATCATTAACAGTTGATCAACAGACAATTCTTTGTTAGAAAGCTAATTCAAATACCAGTGACTTTCAACAATGGGAAGTATTTACTGTGTAACCTTGAAATGAGCTTAGGGTTTCAAGTAACTCGTATTTCCACAAATGCCCCAGAAGAGACAATCTCCACCCAAAATTCTTAGAGTTGAACCAAGTCATAAAGGCAGGTAAACAGTTAAATTAAGTAAACATGAACTAAGGAGAATTTAAACCATATTATATAAAACAAGATCCAATGCAAAATAGCAAACGTAATATACATAAGAGAGGACACTGCAAAATGAGTTGGGGAACTGAGGCTAATATTATTGCCTAAGTAAGATTTGACATGCCTGGCTGGTCCATGGCCCACTGCACTGAAGTCTTGACTCGGGTAATTCACTGGATGTTCTTACTCTCATATCTTTCTAGGTTTGTACTCCCCCATTCTGTCTCAGAAGTGTCCATCTATAGAATAAATACCTGAGAGAATTTATGAATGACCAATGTCAAGATTTCACAGATATGTCTGTGGAGGTCAGAAGTCTGTTTTTTTTTATATACTTTGTTAAGGGAGATTGTTTTCTTCCTTATGACCCCTGGGGGTCAGAGCACAGGGTCAGCCATTGTGCAGTGCCCCCTGGAGCAATTTTCATGTTAAGGGACTTGCTCAAGGGCCCAAAGAGTAGTATCTCTTCTTGCAGTAACAGCAACAGTAACTGTCAATCTTCCATATAACATCAACTTCTGTATGGACATTGTAGTTCCAGTAAGAACAGTACGCTGCTATGCTAACAACAAGCCATGGATTACAAGTGACATCAAGGGCCTTTTGGACCAGAAGAAAAGGGCTTTTAAAGGTGGTGATCAGCATGAGCTCAAGCGGGTGCAGAAGGAACTCCGAGTCCAGCTCACGGCAGCGAAGGACCAGTACAGGAGAAAGCTGGAGCAGAAGTTGCAGAATAACAGCATGAAGGAAGTGTGGGATGGGATGAAGATCATCACTGGCTGCAGTTTGAAGCGGGGTGCCACCATTGAGAGAGACATGGAGAGAGCAAACCAAATGAACACCTTCTTTAACAGGTTTGACCACCCTAACCCACTCTCACCTTGGAGTACTGCACCCTCCACCCATCCTTCTGCTAATACCAGCATATGAGAGACATCCCCATCCACAATTACAGCAGCCCAGGTGAGCAGAGAGCTGAGGAGACTTCGTGCCAGCAAAGCAGTGGGTCCAGATGGAGTATCACCATGACTGCTGAAGGCCTGTGCATTGGAGCTGGGGAGTCCTCTACAGCGCATCTTCAACCTGAGCCTGGAACAGGGGAGAGTGCTGAGGCTTTGGAAAACATCTTGCATCACCCCAGTCCCAAAGGTATCACATCCTAATGAGCTGAATGACTTCCGGCCTGTCGCTCTGACGTCACATGTGATGAAGACCATGGAGCGGCTGCTGCTTCATCACCTGAGGCCACACGTCTGCCACGCTCTCAGCCCTCTGCAGTTTGCATACCAGGAGAAGGTGGGAGTGGAGGAGGATGCCATCATCTATATGCTACACCAATCCCTCTCCCACTTGGACAGAGGCAGTGGTGCTGTACGAAATATGTTTCTGGACTTCTCTAGCACCTTCAACAACATCCAACCTCTGCTCCTTAGGGACAAGCTGACAGAGATGGGAGTAGATTCATAACTGGTGGCATGGATCGTGGACTATCTTACAGACAGACCTCAGTATCTGAGTCTCGGGAACTGCAGGTCTGACATTGTAGTCAGCAACACAGGAGCGCCATATGGGACTGTACTTTCTCCGGTCCTGTTCAGCCTATATACATCGGACTTCCAATACAACTCGGAGTCCTGCCACGTGCAAAAGTTTGCTGACAACACTGCTATCGTGGGCTGCATCAGGAGTGGGCAGGAGGAGGAGTATAGGAACCTAATGAAGGACTTTGTTAAATGGTGCGACTCACACCACTTACACCTGAACACCAGCAAAACCAAGGAGCTGGTGGTGGATTTTAGTAGACCTAGGCCCCTTCTGGACCCCATGATTATCAGAGGCGACTGTGTGCAGAGGGTACAGACCTATAAATACCTGGGAGTGCAGCTGGATGATAAATTGGACTGGACTGCCAATACTGATGCTCTGTGCAAGAGAGGACAGAGCCGACTATACTTCCTTAGAAGACTGACGTCCTTCAACATCTGCAATAAGATGCTGCAGATGTTCTATCAGATGGTTGTGGCGAGTGTCCTCTTCTACAAGGTGGTGTGCTGGGGAGGCAGCATAAAGAATAGGGACGCCTCATGCCTGGACAAACTGGTGAGGAAGGCAGGCTCTATTATAGGCACGGAGCTGGACAGTTTGACATCCGTGGCAGAGCAACGGGCGCTGAGCAGGCTCCTGTCAATCATGGAGAATGCACTGCATCCACTGAACAGTGTCATCTCCACCCCTGGGTAAACATTAACATTATACAAACTTATTGTCTGTTTTACCTGCATTTTTATCACTCTTTAATTTAATATTTTTTTTATTAGTATGCTGCTGCTGTGGTATGTGAATTTCCCCTTGGGATTAATAAAGTATCTATCTATCTATCTATCTATCTATCTATCTATCTATCTATCTAT
>JANRMT010062854.1:96789406-96887005 GCA_026402145.1 Polypterus bichir lapradei | reverse complement strand
TATCTATCTATCTATCTATCTATCTATCTATCTATCTATCTATCTATCTATCTATCCATATACCAGCACAGAGCCTTGGCCACATTGTCATCATTTTTCTGTAACAGGTTATTGTTATTTTAAAAAAAGTATTAAAAAGTCATGTAAAAATGGACCATGAATCAAATATGTTATAAATTTTCTTTTTGGGTTCAGAGAAGTAGAAAGCAGACTGCATATTATATATGGTTTATCCACATTATAACCAAAATGTAATTTCTCATGGGCTCAGATAGCATTTGGTGGAAATGATGGCAATATATTGCTTAGTTCTGCCTCCTCACAATTCCAGAGGATGGGGTTCATTATCTGCCTGGTCGTTGTGGAGTTCACACTTTCTCTCTGTGTATGCATAGGTTTTCTCCAGAGTACTGTGGATCTTCTCTGACATTTCAATGTGTAAGTTAGATTGATATAAATGTGTAAATGTGTAAATGACTGTTGTTATGTGCTGGAGTGATAGTGATAGAGTCCAGTCCAGTGGTAAATTGGTGTATCCTGCCTTGCTCTCAGTACCCCTGACTTCACAGAAATTTGACTTGTTTAAGAAAACATAAGAGCCTGACATGTCTTAAAGTGCTTAACAGGTTTTAATGCTTCTAGGGTCATTATTACAGCATAGCTACAATATGCTGTAGGACTTCTTCCCAGGAGAATAAAACACAGTGTCATCCCAAATATCAGGATGTGAGTGACTGATAGAGCTTCAGAAATATGTTTACAGGATGCTGGATATTACTGGGCGATTTACACGATCAGTGTTCGCTACCTAGTATCAAGTAATTTAACCTAGTTGTGAAGTTGAGCCATACATAGAATTTACTGTGTGTGACATGTTCCCTTCACAAACAGTGCATTCGCTTGCATATCCCTACAGTGCCACCATAGCATTAGCTTGGGATGGCATGTAGAGAGTAGTCAGCAGAACTGAGAAAAACTCTCTTGACAAAGAAAATCATCGCCACTTGGTTGTCAGGTGCCCTTGAGCTGTTGAACTGTACTACAGAACAGTTTCCACGCTGGAGCTCCAGTTATTGATCTATAAGCAGACGCCTCCACCTTTTTCTTTGCTGGTGGATACTATATTGCAGTCTAAGTGGCGTCTTTTACTGTATGTTACTGTCCATTTAGGTTTCCGTAAAGATCTGTCTGAGAGGTGATTTAGCAGTGTAGTCTGTCCTCTTTGTTCTCAAAGAGGAGGTCAAGTAGACAACTGTCACAGGCTGGCCAGAGTTCCACTTCTCCTCCACCTCCTCCACCTGCAAGACTTCCACTGGTTGTTGCTGCTTCCTGGATTTGTAGTGTCCAGATAAATCTCTTGTGGTCGTTAAAATTATATTGAACTATCTGGGGCATTCAGTTGGATGTTCAGTAAGGTCTGTTGATCATGTAAATCAATAAAGACACTAATGTACAAACTAAGGAAAAAGCAGCTAATTTTCTGTCACCATATGATGCCACCATCATATGTAACAAGTCTTATTTTTTGGTAGATCATTGTGATTAGGGGGCATGTTTTGAAGACAGGTCAGCATCTATGTACAGTACACTTCCTTAAATTTTTAATATTAGTGTTTTTAGCTGGTTAGTTTTCTATGATATGTTGCTCCATGACATCCATTATGAGGGATATAATTCATAGGTATTGTATATATTGAAATTTTTTTTTGATTATTTCATGTGATTTTTATATATTTTTGAGTTCTGAATTGAAAAATGAAAAACTTTTTCTCCACTATGTTACTTTTTTCACAAACACATTTTTTAGCTGTCAATTATAATTCTTTTCTTATTTTCACATTATAGTTAGTTAAATATCAGTATTTTATTTTAATGGTAATTTGGTTGATAAAGTACTTTAATAACAATGAAGAATTTGTCCCGATATATTCAAGCAATGAGTCACAGCCATTCACTAAGGATGAACTAAATGATTTGATAAGAGATCTAGGCCTGTCCAAAGATACGGCAGAGCTCTTGGCGTCCTGATTAAAAGATAACAACTTATTATATCCAGACTCAACATTCTTTTGGTACTGAAATTAAGTAGAAGACTCTGCAGCATATTTCAATAAAGATGGATCCCTGGGTTACTGCACTGACTTTAGTGACCTAGTGCAGAAACATGGTAGAGATTACAATGCAGAAGAATGGAGACTACAGACTCATCTAAAAGAAGTCTAAAAAGAGTACTTTTTCATAATGATAATAAAATATGCATGGGTCGTCACACTACCATTGTATGATTCTACACAACAAACAGTTTGCTGTTGAACTGTAGATGCAGTAGGAATCATAAACTCATTTTTATGGACTGTGACATGCAAGTGTTCCAGAAAACACAGATAATGGCAAAAGTGAGCTGCTATGTTATGTTCAGACTTTGCAGACACTTCTCTGTATTCAGTAAAGTTGCCCTTATGGTCACAATCTCAGCACTCATTATGTCCCCTTGAAACTAAATTCTAAGAAGAGAACAGTGATATTGCATCTGCAGTATTAGACACCTGAGAATATCCCATTTATTCTCACCATTTCATTGTGCTTTGCCACTTAAAGGCATGGACACTTGATATGTTCCACTCTCACCTTGCCAAATATGCTCAGTTGGGCACATGCCCTTAAATTAGGGGTTCTTAACCTTTTTTTTAGTAATACAACCCATTTTTTACTTGCAGCCTACCTCTAAAAAAGTTATACCCCAAAAAATGATTTGCTTTTCCTTAATGCTGAAGTAAGTCATTTAAAAAAGATCTGCATTTTACCATCCATTTCAAAACTGAAAGAATACATTTTCTCCAAAGAATTTCCTTCTTCACAGTAAACTTCTGTGCTACACAAAACAGAATTATTTGCCAATTACAATATAAATAGATTAATTAGTCACAAACAATAGCAAAAAATAACTAACAATTTCACAAAGCTTAAGCTTGTTGGGGGGTTAAATGATAAAAGATGGCAGTTTAATAAATAACTTGTGATCAACAGCCAATCAGGACATGATTTAAAAAATGACCCATAAGAAGGTTTGCTGACCAATGAGTGATCACAGTTTTGTTCTAACACTTAAAGTAAGGATGATTTCCAGCCAGCCAATGAAACCAGGGGTCTCTGCGTGTGTTTGTCTTCAGCAGGTAAACAAGTTGCAGCTTCACTTCTGCCTGGAAATTACACTTGGGTGAACTTATCCAAAAATAATAATAACAAAAAAGCTTTTATAGCATGTCACACCTCATGGTCCTCCACCAAAGGTATCTCAAGACCTAGTAGGGAACAAGGACCAGCAGGGCAACAGGAGAGCTGCTGTTACAAAAATATGTGCATTTATTTTGTAATAAATAGTGTGACAGATTGACGCTTTGCCGTCCTCTTGAACCCTCAGACCACTCGTCAGACACCAGGTAAAAGTCCAAATACTTGATTTATTAGGACAGTAAAGTGCACAAAGCACCCTCTCCTCCCCAATATTCATAAACAAATCAATAATCACTAATCACAAATACAATAAACCAATCCTCCAACACCCTTCCACCCAGCTCAGCTCACTGTCTGGGAGCTGTCACAGTCCTTTTAAAGTCCCTGACCTGGAAGTGTTCCAATCCCCAGTTCATGTGATCCTTATCACTTCCGGGTCAGATAAAAAGTCCTTTTCTTCATCCCGGAAGTATGTCACTTCTGCTGTCGCTCTGCCTATGACGCACTTCCGGGTTATAGGGCACATATGATTCTCTATGCCTCCCTGCAGCATCCTCTGTTGGCCCCTGGGGTATCCAGCAGGTTTGTAGGGGAAAACTCCAAAGTCCATGATTCTCTGCTGGTATCCGGGGCACCTCCATGCTGCAGGGAGAGCTCCATCCTGGGGGTATTGGCCGTGATGACAAGCCGGCCATAGACCACAGTACTCTCCCCCCAGCGAAAAACCATGTTTTGAAGCGTCCAGCCCCGCGAGGGTCGTCTTCCTTCAGGTAGGACTTCTGGTCGGAACTTGGCTGTGCCTTCTGTAGTATTCCCTGGAGAACCTAGGGGGAATTTCATAACGGTAGTCCACCTTATCCCCTGTCCTCCAGGGACAGCTGTGCCAAATATGGCCCGGCCGTCGGCATCCATAACACTACCTTTGTCCTCCCGGAATTCTCCCTCTGCGATGCTGGAAACACTCGGGGAACTCTGTCTCTGCCCCTTTTCTCGCCGAGGAGGGTTTCCCAGCCACCTCTGTGTTTTTTATGCCCTTCTCCTTCTTGTCAGGAGACCCCCGCTTTATTTTTGGGATCTCCTGCTTACTCTGGGGTTTGTCAACAGTTTGGGTCTTTCTATGAGAGAAGAGAGCCCCTTTCCTGTCTGCACCCCTTTTGATTTATTAATTACCCAGGTCGGGGTCTTTAGGACCGAATTGTTCCCAGAGACAGCACCATCCAGCTGCTCCGGCTCGATTGGCCCTTCCCCCGGCCACTCTGTAAACGTTTCGGCCTCTCTTGTAGGGCACGCATCCACTTGGCACCCGCTATGGATTAAACGCGGGCCAGTGTCACTCTGCATCCCTATTTCATTATATACGGCACCTGCTTTACCTACCTGTACCGCTAAATCATATAAGTCGGGAGACTGTCGTCCTAAACGCCGCAAGAATTCATCCACTTTCCGGATGGGCACTTCGGCTGTCTCTCCCAGTTCTCCGACAATCTTTTTAATCGCCATCAGCATCTGCAAAACACTTTTGATGGGCTCGATCAATTTCTCGAGTTCCCATACATTTATAATACTATTTAATTCGGCCGGAGGTAGACTTACTTCCTTGTTCACCTTACCATTCGGCCAGGAGCCAATGAACACGCCCGCTGTCGTCACGTGTTCTGACAGGCTTCGCGGAGGCTTCTGGGATTTGGAGTTCTTTATCTCGGAGGACCGGGTCGCCTCCTTCGGCGGACTGCGGTCTGTCTCTATTAATTTGTTAACCGACCGATCAGCCATTTACCGGCCCTCCTTACCTTCTTGTAGGGTGAGCGGTGCTTCGCTCGCCTCCCCCTTCCCCTTCAGAATCTCCGAGTTCGTCTTCTTGCGGGCAAAGGTAGAAACAACAGGACGCGGACCTTCTCCTTCCCACAATGCACCGGGTTGGGTCTCGTGTCCCTCGCCGGCACCCGACATGCGGAAGTCTTTTGTATTCCCCACCAGCTCGACTGAGAGCGTACCGCTGTCTTTGGAAGAATTGCCTGCCTCCCACAGAGCCTCCGGATGACGTTCTCCGAGGTATGTGCACGGCACTAAATGAGATGTTTTAAAAATATGTTTGTTAAATACGCCGGCACATACCTCGGTGTTTTTCTCTTCCTCCGGAGGCTTCTCCCAAGCTGCGCAGCCGCTCTGTACTCCCTCCCGGGTGTCGGCCATGGCGAGTAGATCTCCTCCGCTGGTGCTGCTACTTGGCTTCAGCTTCTTCTTTCCCATAACGGACTTGGTAAACGTGGGTTCTGGCAATGTTGTTGTGTGACCTGACGCTGTCGTCTTAGGGTTCTGTCCACAGTAAATTTTTTCCAGGTCCTCTGCCAAACGGACGGCCAGAGAATCCTGCCGACTACACCAACTGTGACAGATTGACGCTTTGCCGTCCTCTTGAACCCTCAGACCACTCATCAGACACCAGGTAAAAGTTCAAATACTTGATTTATTAGGACAATAAAGTGCACAAAGCACCCTCTTCTCCCCAATATTCATAAACAAATCAATAATCACTAATCACAAATATAATAAAGCAATCCTCCAACTCCCAGACGCGTTGCCACCCTTCCACCCAGCTCAGCTCGCCGTCTGGGAGCTGTCACAGTCCTTTTAAAGTCCCTGACCTGGAAGTGTTCCAATCCCCAGTTCATGTGATCCTTATCACTTCCAGGTCAGATAAAAAGTCCTTTTCTTCATCCCAGAAGTACGTCACTTCTGCTGTCACTCTGCCTATGACGCACTTCCGGGTTATAGGGCACATATGATTCTCTATACCTCCCTGCAGCGTCCTCTGTTGGCCCCTGGGGTATCCAGCAGGTTTGTAGGGGAAAACTCCAAAGTCCATGATTCCCTGCTGGTATCTGGGGCACCTCCATGCTGCAGGGAGAGCTCCATCTTGTGGCCTGGAGGTATTGGCCGTGGTGACAAGCCGGCCATAGACCACAATAGTTAAAAACAGTGCATGGTGCTCAAAATCAGTAAGTATGCGGAGCAAAAAATAAGCAATCAATGAAAATAGTGACAAAGTGAGCACACAACCTTCACAATAAATAATTACAAAAATTCATTTAATCAAACAAATATTGCACAAATGAGTAAACTAATTGTGCAAAAAATGGAATCTTTTAAGGGTCTCCTCTAACCAACTTATCAGTCTAGAACCATAAATCTCTGTAGCTTTCTACCTTTATATTCAGAAAGTGCAGAATTTTTCACCCAGTGCTGTGTTATCCCCCTTGGATGTGTTGCTGATTGTTGTTTGCTCCTCACAGGTTAATTCACCATCAATTCTCTCCTGGCAAAAGCATCCCAGCAAAGAAGGTGGCATGAAGCCCCTACCAGTCAGATGTCCACCAGCCACCAACTGGCTCACCATGAGTGACACCTGTAAAAAAACTAACTTTTTGTTAAACCAGCTGCTTTTAAGACTCATAAAACAAAACAAATATAAGTTCAGGAACTAAATGCTTGCTTAGTGATGCATCTCATTACATTGCCTGGTGCTGGGGCACTCCTCAGGACAGCTGTGGCATGTGCCTCAGTGTAGCCCCATGACTGGCTTGATGTGTATTGGTATGCCAGTCTCATTAGGGTGAGTGGCTGCCTTCAACATTTAGGCTGATTTTAGAAATGTTTTCATTTTCAAATTCTATTGGTGCATTACTGATCACATACAGGGCTGTATTCTTTCTGTTGCTGTATGCCAGCCGCGTAGCCATTAAGTTTATCATTAAGTCACTCTGGCTTGAATGTTGTCTCATCTGTGCCAACCCCTGGACAAGGCTACAAGCCCTAGATACCAGTGTGGTGAGGCCTGTCATGCCTCCCCTGCCACAATTTTACTAGGGCACATTGCTTTTGCAGTTAGCAGAGAAATTCAAATGACATAAGTTCTAAATAGCTGTCTGAGAATTCTCACGGGATTTCACAGAATAAAGTTTCTGGCTCCAAACCTAAATAGGGTATCTAATAAAAACGAAAAGAGCAAATGATGACTGTTCAACCAGTCTTTTAGGAATTAAATATTTAGAGTTGTTCTAATATTTAATATTACTTATTTTTTGTGTTTTTAAGCAAAGAGAAATTTTACAAAATTCATAGATGAAAATAATTTCAATAACAACATATTTTTTAATTAACCCTTGATTGATGTCACAGACCAGCACAATTTCTCCATTTTTGTCATGTGCTACTTAATCATGCCCATTTAAGAAGTTCTCCCATTTAAAATACAGCTTCAGCATGAAATCATTTGAAATTGTTTATTTCAGATAAACATTCCTACCTCCCGTCCCAGCTCCTGCTGGTCTGATCAGGTATGCATGCCGTTGCCATCTCTTATTTCACTGAGCTTATATTTCAAATGTGTTGACAGCTACAAAACCAACAAACTGTATTCCCTTCTTTATAAATAAACCTGATGCAGTAGCTCTGGAAGCTGAATCTGAAACATTAAAGGATTAAAGCCTCGGAGCAACTTTCAGCCTGTTTACTCATGATATTTAACACATTGTTCCTTGCTAGTATGTTACCAGCGTCATAGTGCTATATGATACTCCATTTTGTCAGAGTAACTCTATTTTCATCACAGACTCTAAGTATATTAGATTATTAAACTATGATTAACCAATCAAGCAGAAAAGATAATATTTGAGTAACATAAAAATATAACGATGTATTCATATTATCATACTGCTTTATTATGGTGCTTTTTATATTACTTGTGAATGCACAGACCATTATGAGCTTCTCTTATCTGAGAGATGACACATTGATGGCAACTGATGGAAAGGAAGCAATTTGAGACAATTGAAATACTTTACTAAATTTCGTGTTCCATTTACCCGGGAAGTCAGAGCTGGGAATGATGTCACACCCGAGGTGACTGCACTCCAGTAAAACATTTGGAAAACTGATATGGATGACTTCAAGAAAGCATTTGTTGTGTTTGCTCATTTGGATTACAGATAACTACTAAACAATGTATTACATGATATTTTGCACGTCCAGATACTGCAGAATGGAGCTGGACTGTGTGTACGACTGATTTAATCAGTCACAAATAAAGGGAAGTGCTAATAAACTGTATAATACTCCAGTGTGTTGTTGTGGTTAAGGTTTTGCACTTCAAACCATGAGGTTGTGGGTTCAAGTCCTGCAACTGACACTGTATGATCATAAGCAAGTCACTTGACCTGCCTGTGCTCCAACTGGAAAACCAAAAGAAGCATAACCAATTGTATCATAAATGTTGTAAGTTGCCTTGGATAAAGGTATCAGCCAAATGCAACGTAAGTAAATGTGTACAGTTTTCACTACTCCATCTTGGAGTTTGACGTCACGGTCAATGAGGATCTCATAGCTTTCTCAGTAGGCAATCTGACTTGCGGGGGTCTTCCAGTTGAAATTTCCCACTGGTAACTTGGAAATTCTGACTTTCCAGTTCAAATGGAATGCAGCCTGACAGCTGCTTTGAAGGTTTGTAAACACACAGGATTATGTGACCGTGTACAGTTAGGTCCATAAATCTTTGGACAGAGACAACTTTTTTCTAATTTTGGTTCTGTACATTACCACAATGAATTTTAAATGAAACAACTCAGATGCAGTTGAAGTGCAGACTTTCAGATTTAATTCAGTGGGGTGAACAAAACGATTGCATAAAAATGTGAGGCAACTAAAGCATTTTTTTAACACAATCCCTTCATTTAAGGGGCTCAAAAATAATTGGACAATTGACTCAAAGGCTATTTCATGGGCAGGTGTGGGCAAGTCCGTCGTTATGTCATTATCAATTAAGCAGATAAAAGGCCTGGAGTTGATCTGAGGTGTGGTGCTTGCATGTGGAAGATTTTGCTGTGAACAGACAACATGCATCAAAGGAGCTCTCCATGCAGGTGAAAGAAGCCATCCTTAAGCTGCGAATACAGAAAAAACCCATCTGAGAAATTGCTACAATATTACGAGTGGCAAAATCTACAGTTTGGTACATCCTGAGAAAGAAAGCAAGCACTGGTGAACTCAGCAACGCAAAAAGACCTGGACGTCCAAGGAAGACAACAGTGGTGGATGATCGCAGAATCATTTCCATGAGGAGAAACTCCTTCACAACAGCCAACCAAGTGAACAACACTCTCCAGGGGGTAGGCGTATCGATATCCAAGTCTACCATAAAGAGAAGACTGCATGAAAGTAAATACAGAGGGTGCACTGCAAGGTGCAAGCCACTCATACGCCTCAAGAATAGAAAGGCTAGATTGGACTTTGCTAAAGAACATCTAAAAAAGCCAGCACAGTTCTGGAAAAACATTCTTTGGACAGATGAAACCAAGATCAACCTCTACCAGAATGATGGCAAGAAAAAAGTATGGAGAAGGCGTGGAACAGCTCATTACCCAAAGCATACCACATCATCTGTAAAACACGGTGGAGGCAGTGTGATGTCTTGGGCATGCATGGCTGCCAGTGGCACTGGGACACTAGTGTTTATTGATGATGTGACACAGGACAGAAGCAGCCGAATGAATTCTGAGGTGTTCAGAGACATACTGTCTGCTCAAATCCAGCTAAATGCAGTCAAATTGATTGGGCGGCGTTTCATGATACAGATGGACAATGACCCAAAACATGCAGCTAAAGCAACCCAGGAGTTTATTAAAGCAAAGAAGTGGAAAATTCTTGAATGGCCAAGTCAGTCACCTGATCTTAACCCAATTGAGGATGCATTTCACTAGTTGAAGACTAAACTTCGGACAGAAAGGCCCACAAACAAACAGCAACTGAAAGCCGCTGCAGTAAAGGCCTGGCAGAGCATTAAAAAGGACGAAACCCAGCATCTGGTGATGTCCATGAGTTCAAGACTTCAGGCTGTCATTGCCAGCAAAGGGTTTTCAACCAAGTATTAGAAATGAACATTTTATTTCCAGTTATTTAATTTGTCCAATTACTTTTGAGCCCCCGAAATGAAGGGATTGTTTTAAAAAAATGCTTTAGTTGTCTCACATTTTTATGCAATCGTTTTGTTCAACCCACTGAAATAAAGCTGAAAGTCTGCACTTCAACTGCATCTGAGTTGTTTCATTTAAAATTCATTGTGGTAATGTACAGAACCAAAAGTAGAAAAAAGTTGTCTCTGTCCAAATATTTATGGACCTAACTGTATGTGTTCACCTTGCAAGCACTTCCATTATTTTTTTTCTTATTTTTCTTTAAAATGTTTCTATTGCTAAACAACAATATGTCAGATGGAAACAAAAGACAAATGGCAAAATAGTTTTGGTTCTTCTGTGTTGAATATATTTATAGGGTCTGGACATACTGTACTACTAACAATACCATATATCACGCATGCGTGTCTGAGGATCACCATCCAATTTCTTCCCTGGTCTGTAATACCATCCCAGGCCAAGAAGGGGCACTGCTTCTAACACCCTTGTCATTTTCTTCCTCTATTGCCTGGAGAACCCGCCCAGTGAGGACAACTGACTCCGCCCCATCCAGTCCCAGAGCTTCAAAAGGATGACCATCCAGAAAGACTCGAGGAGATGATACTGAGAGAGGAGCTCCTAGCTTTAGAATAATCCAATGATAGAACTTAACGAATAGAGGCCTCTTGGCTACGTTGCAATTGTTTTTGATTATTGTTTTTTGTTTCAAATATGTGACTAAATTGAGAGTGCCATGTTGGCACTGCAAACTACTCATGTCTTTATTGACCTATCTTCCCTCAACCACCTTTCACAGTATTATTAAAGAAAATGGTGACTATTGGCATTAATGGTATTTAGACGATTTAAAGAATAATTCTTCTGACAATGCCAAAACAAAAAAGGCTTGAAGATGTGTGGATGAATGGATACATAATTTGAGCACTGCTACTCAGACTGGCATACCAGAAAGACACTAGGGCTACAGGTTATTAATATCCTGATAATTAAAAACATTTTCTCATTTGATATTTATTGAAGAAATAAGAAAAAGGCATTACAAAATAATGTATAATAATAACTTGAAAACACTGTCTCTTCTAGTACAATCTTGTTATGAATTTGTGAATTTATTTTTAATATTATTTTGTATCTATTTGTTCATTTTGAATATGTCATATTTTAATGTTATTTTCTTTTTCTTCATGATGCTGATACAGTTGTACAGGAGATACTTCAACCTTTTCTGCTGACAGATCTCAGGTGATAGGCCTTATAACCTGAAGGTCTTGTCAAGGTGAATAGAAGTACAGTGTGTCCTGGGAAAGCTGAAAGGTGAAGCGGGATTCAGAGTATTTTACATTGTTAGATTGTACATGATTTTAATTCACATAAGAAAATATCCTTGAGCTTAGTGATAATGATTGTGTAACATTTTCCGTGTGTTTTCAGAAAACTGCAAAATGGCAGAGTGCTCATCTAACTAAGATGCAAGTAAGTCATACAGGTGTTTCTTGTGAGTGAGTAGGAACTTTAACTAAGGAACTGGACCACCTGAAGTGTCATCTGTGTATTGATGTTGCAAACAGGACTGAATGAACCCACTCAGTATGTACATCTCTTTGCATTGCTTTATATTTGCTGCTATTAAACAGACTTAATTTTTGAATGAAAACTTAACGCCACTGTCTCTTTCCAACTGTTATAAGCATCACTAAGGGTTTTATGTTGTACATTTGTTGTTTACTTCAGTCCCTTAAGTGCTCTTGTAAAATCCTCCACTGGTAAAGGAGTGAAACTAAAGACAGTCCCAGTGAGCAAGCAGCCTACCATAGGGACCCCTACGGTTAAATACACAGGATACATTGCGGACATTGACATACATGAGAGGTTACAGCTAACAGTTGCATAGCTGCTTTTAACATTTCCTCCTATTGAACATTTAGTAAAGAACCTAACAGGTATGTTGGTGCCTTCCATGCTAAGTGAATGTCACAGGTGATCTGGGAACACAATAAAACAGCAATTTTGGCATTAGTGCTCTGTTGTTATCTCATAACAGAATTTTGATGATGGCAGCACTCTAGTCCTGATGTCCCAGACTGTGGAATTAGTTTGTGTCACAGACGGCCGGTGTCCTTGTTCGACCGGAATGCCTCTTCATGGAGAGGACCGGAGGAGCAAGCGTGGACAAAACAGTACCTTTCCCAGGATGTTAGATGGCAGCCCCCATGAGTTGCAGTGGTGCCTTGGATTCCTGCAGGGCTTCATGGGAGTTGGAGTTATCTACAGCCCTGTTGGGATCCGGGGGTACAGTCAGGGTGTGCTGCAACAACCACTGAGACCTCTTGGGCGGGTTTTCCGCCACACCCAGAGGTTCTGCCGGAAGTAGGTCAACGAGCACCTGGAGCATTTCCGGGATGTTATAAAAGGTGCCAGCAGTCACCACTCCGGGAGCCAGAGTCGGGTGGTAGTGGATGAAGCTTGTATCGTGCAGTATTGTGCTTTGGACTGTGTGTTGTGGACTTGTGGGAACGGGGAAGACGTTCTCCACGAGTGAAGAAAAATAATAGCACTTGTGTTTTTAGTAGTGTGCCTCCCTTGTATGTCTGTGTCAGGTCAAGCGCTGGTACAAGGCCATCTACAGTCACATGGAACAACTTGTTGTTTTAGCTTGTAGTTAGTTCAATCTGTGGAATCACGACTTTCTGCATTTAGTCGCTAAGATCCAAGTTTAAGTATTAGAGTTTGTCATTTTTGTTTTTTTTTTGATTCCATGACTTCAACCAACTTTTTTGGCAATATTTTTTTCTCATCTTCTGGTCTATGCTTAAGTCTGTCGTTATGGTAGCAAACATCCAGTTTTCATTTACGTAATCGTACAGCAGAACATTAAATATAAATAGAAGATGACTGATGTAACCTACAGGAAATGTAAGGGATAAATAAAATGGAACAGTCTCATTTTCCATGCAATGTAGCAAAGCAACTAAAAAGGTAAATAAAATATCAGCTTATATTGTAAAAACTATTAAATATAAATCAGGGGAAGTTATGCTCTGTCGTGTTTCATTCTGGTCACCACACTACAAAACACAGCAGCTCTAGAAGCTGTACGGAGAATACCAACTCGGTACATTCCTGACATTCTTCTTTGTCAAATGAAGGGAATTAAACCTCATTAGTAGTTAACAGAGAATGCATTATGAAGACCTCATCCACTCACTTCTTTAAAATTCTCCACAGCATCCAAATAACTGATCTGTTTGATTTTTTTCATTAAATAACTACTCACATATACTAGTGGAAAGTTAACAGAACAATATTTAAGGTGGAAGCCAGGAGGAATTTATGCACAAAAAAGGTCCAGAGATGGTAAAAACAAAGTATGAAGTTATCTACTTGAAATGGACAACTTGGCAACTTTTAAAATGTTGCTGGATGAGATACTGAAACTCCTCAAATAGCAGCTAACTAAATGAGCTTTTTTGGACTTAGTGGTTTCCTCTCAGTTTTTCAAACGTCAAATAAATTTGCACAACTTTTTTGGGTGAGTTTGGGTATTTATTTTACAAGTTTTGCTTGTAAATAAATAAAAAAATCAGATAGTTCTGTTTAAAACAGAAATGCACTGATTAGTACACTGAGAAAAAATATACAAATCGTATTATATCTTACCTTCAGTCATATTTGACTTATTGGTGAAATAAATTAATTACAAAGTAAAACAAATTTTCCCTTTTTAAAGACTGGAGTGTTTATTCCAAACAAATCTACTAAACCCATGCAAATGTCTTGTCTGAAGCTCCCTTTGCAATCTGGAGCCACTCATTGTTGTAACAGAAGCTGATGTGCCACTTGTAAATATACAGTATATCCAAAAATATGGTCCCACAGTCCTTGGGCCAGCCATCTGTCCATAAGCCAGAAGTAGTGTGCAGAGGCCCATTAA
This sequence comes from Polypterus bichir lapradei, assembly GCA_026402145.1. NCBI lineage: Eukaryota > Metazoa > Chordata > Cladistia > Polypteriformes > Polypteridae > Polypterus > Polypterus bichir. Next base: position 96,872,872 of record JANRMT010062854.1, on the reverse strand, counting down.
CCAAGTATGGATTGTGACAGCCCTACCATTAAAGCCTACATGGATGACCTCATAGTTACTACATCTTCTGTACCAGGGAGCAGATGGATATTAGAAGGGCTGAAGAGGCTCATGCAATGGGCAAGAATGAGCTTCAAGCCTGCCAAGTCTAGATCATTTGTTCTGAAGAAAGGCAGGGTTTCTGACAAGTTCTGCTTTTCACAGGATGACAACACAACTCCATCTATCAAGAAGAAGCCAGTCAAAAGCTTGGGGTAAACTTTTTGACCATAGATTCAGAGATGTGGCAGCCATCCAGACTTTGATCAAGGTGTTGGAGGCCAGGCACAGCTGAGTGGATGAGTCAGGACTGCCTGGCAAATTCAAATGCTGGATTTTCCAACGTGGCATTCTCCTTCGATTGCTTTGGCCATTGCTGGTTTATGATGTACCAATTACATCAGTAGAGACAATGGAGAGGAGTGGGTGTCTTCGTAGGTGGCTTGGTTTACCATGTAGTCTGAGTAGTGCAAATCTATACAGCAACAACATGCTGCAGCTTCCTTTTAACAGCATTATGGAAGAGTTTAAAGTCTTCTGTATTGGAGAAGTGTTGCAATATAAAAAATCTAAAGACCCTAAAGTCTCAGCAGCAGGCATTGAAATCCATACTGGCAAGAAATGGAGTGCTGCTACGGAGTTGAAGATGGCAGAAGCAAGCCTGATGCACAAGACAGTAGTGGGGGGCAGTGGCTATAGGTAGATCAGGCTTGGGTAGCTTTCCGATGCCTAAGTGTACCAAGGCCGAGGGCAAGGAAAGGTGTCTGCTGGTCCAGCAAGAAGTGAGAACAGCAATGGATGAAGTAAGAACAAGCAAGATGGCAGGTGTGTGGCAGCAGGGGGCATGGATGAGATGGAAGAGTGTGATTGAATAAAGGCTCACTTGACCTAACATCTGTGGAGTAGAGCCCCACCACATAAAATTCCTGATCCAAGCTATATATGACACCTTACCTAGCCCGGCAAACCTCCATTTACGGGACAGGTTTGACAAACCTTCCTCTTCTCTGTACTCTGGGACAGAGACACTAGAACATATACTGAGCAGCTGCCCAAATGCCCAAGGGGGTGGTCACTACCACTGGCGCCATGACCAGGTGATGACGGAACTTGCTGAAAGTGTCTCCTTAGCCATAATAAATAGCAGGCCCCACTGCCCCCCACACAAATCAGTTAACATTCATCAAAGCAAGCAAGCAGTCCAAACAACAACCAATAGCTTTGGTCGGTCTACTCTCCACTGCACAGGATTGGCAGTTAATGGCAGATCTAGGTAAGCAACTAAAGTTTCTGGTAAATGCTGCAGTAACATCATTGTGACCAGACATTGTCATTTTATCAGAGGCCTCAAAACAGTTAGCTCTGATAGAACTGACATTGCCCTAGGAAGAATGCATAGAAGGAGACATCTGAGATGAATGTGGTCAAGAACCAGAGACCTTCTGGAAGATTGCCGGAAACAGGGTTGGTCAGCACACTGCCACCCAGTGGAAATAGGGTGCAGAGGCTTTGCTGGACGTTCTTTGAGCAGAGTCTACACCTTGTTGGGTATGAGTGAACCATTGAGGAGATCAGTCATCAGAATGGCAGTGGAGGCAGCACAGAGAGCTTCCAGTTGGCTGTGGATTAAGAGGGTTGATCCATGGGTTAATGATGCTGGGACACAAGTTAGGGCTGGGTGAGGATATATGATGTTGTGAGACATGAAACACCCAATGAACCCAGGAAATATCACTGATGATGCATCCCAGCATATCCGATTTTCTGGTAAAAACAAGATTAGAGTCCTCTGGAACAGATTATGTCAAAATGTAGTAGATTTAGGTTAACTGAACCCAAAGCAATGGCACACATACCAAGCTGAGTGGAACATACAGTGTTATAGAATTTCAGGTAAAGCTACAAGTGATGCTCCAATTGAATAGCTATCAACTGAAATCTGTCCATTTTCAACCCAAATGATGTGACTGGGAATTTCCAAATTGGCTGATCTCAAACATAGATCTTTTTTTTAGGCTAAGTGTTCTAGTAAATAAACAGGCTGTACTACCCGTCTAAAACAGAATGAAATCTAACAGCATAGACCTCAGTGTTAACTATGCAGTGAACCATCTATTGGAATGTACTTTGTAATGCATGTACTGTAGTATTCTAAAAGATGGCGCATTACAAACATTAACAATGCTTTTACAAATCCCATACCAACTGGCATATAACCGAGATGTAAGCATTGTATTTGTCAGACCAACTGATGGAGTATTACAAACATTACCACTGCATTTACGATGGACATAGCAACTGGAGAGACATACAGATACACAGACACTTGTCCTTTCATTAAGGTGGATAGGCTGGTTTCTGCCCATTCAGCAGTTACTCTCTGTTGGCGGCGTTCAGCGTTAATGTTTGCAGTGCAGTGTGTTTGTCCAGTTGCTTTGTCTCTGTTTACAAACCAATTGGTACAGGATTCATAAAAGCAGTGCTTGTGTTTGTGATGCTGCATGTGTTGGAGAGCAGAGACATAGCAACAGGATGGACACAGACACAGACACACAGACACTTGTCCTTTTATTAAGTTGGATTATAGTGTTATAAAGTATTATGCCCATCTTGGGTATAACGTTAATCTGCATCCAGCCCTGCATGTAAACCATCCAACCTACAGGGAAAAACCTGGGGGTTGGTGGCAGGATTTGCACTCCAGTCCCCATAAAACACCTCACACTGTTCCATTCCATCTGAACTAATGTGGTGCTGAGGTGTCACCCATTGCATGGCTGCACTCGGATCCTAATCTGGGATCCTGAGTTGGTTTGACATGTGGTGGGTGCAGTAATGCGTTGTATCAGTGCTTGCTTCTAGCCTCTCTCTCTCTCTCAAAGTATTATGGTACTTGAGAAAGTAGCCATGCAGTGCTGCAGCAAGAAGGTGGCCTTTAAAAAGAGAGGGGCATGTTAGGTTTAGGGAGAGAGAGAAGATTGAAGTAATGGCTTTCACATTGAACAAAGTGCTATAATAAACTGAGAATGTGAGGATAAAAAAAATAACATTAAAATTGAATTTAGAGGTAAAGGAAAGGGCTCTGCAACTGACTGAAAAAAGAACACTCACAGAGGTGTGTATCTCCCATTGAAATTAAAAGACAAGCTGCTTCAATCAATTCAGACCTTTTCATTTTGTCTTGTAGTTACAAGGAATTCTCCTTGCGTGAATGTGGACAGCGGGCAAACTTGTGTTTAGTGCAGGAGCTTATTTTTTGAATTTAAAGAGGAAAATATTGTCTTAAAAATACAGAGATGCTCCTTTTAACAAGTTTAGAATCTGGCCATGCTGCTCAGTAAACAACAGACTTGTTACCTTTAGAGCCAAATTAGGCAATTTTACTTGTAAATTCTTAAGCCTGTTAGCTTTATGTCTTCTTGGTAAAGATCTTATGAACATTTTAGAATTGTGGATTGTAAGAGAGATTAGACAACGATTTTACTTTATGTACAGTGACTTTAGACTATTCAGTCGCCAAAACTTTTTAAAAATGTTACAGCATTGTCTCAGATTCTAAACTCACCATATATTAAAGTAAGAATTTTAGCAGTTAATCTAGTGTAAAATGAAACAAAACAAAGTGAAAATCTTTCCGCAATTTTTGTTAAAAGAGGAAAAATTAGAACAGTGAGATTTACAAAGTATTCCTAACTGTTGTAAATATAAAGTTGACTTTATTCCAGCACCTTACCAAGTCACCCAGTTTGATGTAGGAAATAAGGGGATCACGTGTTCTAAATTAATTTATGAACTCACTTTCTCACTGAGGTCCAACATTCTTGTAGAGATTTTCCAAAAAGAAAATTAAAATTAAGATAAAAGTACATTCAACACAAGTCAGGGATAGCATTATAATGGATCACAGTGCAAGTTCATCTGAAAAGCCCTGAAACATACCTTGCAGTTCAGTGAAGTCCATCATACAGAAGTGGGAAAAAGACAAAACTACAGTCACACTTATAAGGTCAGGCCACCCTTCTACACTCAGTTGTCAACGAGAATGGCAATTGTCTGAGAGGCTACTGTGATGCCAATTGACTAAAGACCATGTCACACTAGAGGACTCTTCCACTCATAGCATTCATTTACATAATCTTAGTGAGTCAGAGGCAGTTGGCAGCGAGTATAATGTGGCAGACCCGGTGGCTCACACCAACAAGTCCACAGTTCACTCAGACAAAATCCAAGAGATTTACTTTTGTTTTTAGTCAAGGGGTGGACTCTGTGTGCATGACAGCTGACAACTAAAGAACACTCACCCAGGAGTGCAGTGTATATGACGCATGACAAGGAACCTCACAAACAGAAGAGAAGATCAGAAGTTTGATGCTTCCAAGACACAATGAAAAAAAGAAAAAGGGAGGTGAGACTGTGGCTGAACTTGCTGTACCTGTCAACTCTTTGTGCAGCATGGGGTCTGTCAGGCACCATGTTACTGGCTGTCACAGAAAAGGACGAGCACAACTGTGCTGGGCGTTCAGCATGTAGTCGCTAAATTTAACTTGCCCAGCGATTTCCAGCCATGTAAACCAACACGGTCTGCCAATGAGATCATCAACTGCAGTTGGCAAGCCTGGCATACCCCCACAAAGTCACTAATATGACTTCACCTTAAGTTACAGCAGTAAGAGAGAATGTTCACAGATCAACAATCTCCAAGGCCTTTATGGAAAAAGCAGTATGTGTGCCATTAATCTAACATTGCATATTAGCCATACACAATGTTAAATGTAGAGGTGGCAGCATCATGTTGGGGATGCATTTCAGGAGCAGGCACTGGTGATTTGATATGGATTGATGGGAAGATGAATGCTGTACAATGCAGGCCAATTCTGGAAGGAAGTTCTGGCCCTCTGTTTCAAAGCTTAAACAGGGAAGGACATTTGCCTTTCAACAGGACAATACTGTCAGAGCGACAATGGAGTGGCTTAAAATGAAGAAAAGTGTTGCCCTTCAGTGGCCCGGTCAGTGTCTTGACTTTCTCGCCACTGAATGTCTTCAGCGAGACATAAAAACTGGTACTGCTTGAGCAAACGATTGGGGAGGAATACTTACAAACTGTTTACAGTTCAGTTTTTGAAATTAATTTTTTAAATGTGTTATAATTATTTTTTTTTATTTTTAGGGCAGCACTTTCAAAAATAGCATTTGATTTACAAATAAATATTCTCAGTGAATTGGATCAAAATTCATGGGTGTTAATGACAATCATTTATGTGAAAAAAGGGTTGGGAGCTAAATTATTTTTCAAGGCACAGCATATGCCAGTTGTATACATATGGATACATGTTTTTGTACATATTTTTTTTACTAATAAATGTTTTCTTCCTTTTTCAAGAGATTTTATTTATTTTATTAAGAATTGTAATTGATGGACACTGAGTGATAAGCCTCCAATTTCTAATTTTGTTAAACTATGGAAAAATAACACATTATTTTAATTGTAAACATGCCATTGACAACACTTTTAACACAGGAAAAAATCGACTTTTTACACTGAATCTTAGGGTTAAAAAAACAATATTGGCCAAATATGTGATCAGTATAAGCCCCAAACAATCTGACCGGAGAGTCTCTAAAACCAACCATCAGACAACATTTTGTCCTCGTCTATAGTTTCGTAGCTGGGTTGCCATCCAGGACCAGACTAAATATCACCATTTTTATGAGTATTTCCTAAAAATATTATGTATGTAATTGTTTCCTGTTTGGCTTTACACTGTTAAAGCTATCCACTGTTGGTCAATACCAGAATACTGTTAGGTAGAGTACCAAAGAAAAATCTCACATAGGGATCAACGTGTAATTTGACAGGATGTGAATACCGATCGTGAATCCGTAGCGCTACGCACAGCGTCACCTTACTCCTTCAAAAACACCACGTCCACGGTCGCGACCGTTCTTTCTAGCCTCCCGTTTGTGACATAAAGTCAGTCTTTCATCGGTTCATTACTGGACAAGTTACAGGGCGCCGTCGGAATCCTAATGATGCGGCGAATCCCCTAGCTGCTGCTTCTCACTGCGCTTGACAGACGGACCTCGCAGAGTTTGTGTATACTTCCATTCCACAAATCCGTGCTTGTTTTCATGCACCTCACACCTCGCTGTCAACTACACGCATCCTTTTACGTTTTTTTTTTAATTTTTATTTTGGTTTAACAAAAGAATTAAACATCAAAATGGAAAATTACCGCGCAGCAATGGAACTTAGCGAACTCGGCCGTACTCGGTGTTACCAAAACTCACATCAGACAATTTGGAATTGTGATCAGAAACGTCAAGAGCAACAAATCGATGGAAATCCGGAGAAAATAACGGAATGCCCTGAAACACGCGACATCCCCTTAGTTTTACAGCTGCACATGGCCACCGCGGAATCCCTCGTTTCTGGTAAGATCGTATTCTTTGAGAAAAGCGGTGACTTTTATTTACTTTGAATCTACACGTAGTTCTCACGTGCAACCCTTTCAAAGAGTAAATGTTGAATGCTGATGAATACAATTCACCTTCTCAATTATTATGGATTTTACTGTTCATATGGTAAAGAAAAACATATCCTTATTTACGCAGTATTAAAAATCCAAACAAAGAAGTTGTAGTCATTGTGTTTAATTTATCAAAGTGGTCTTTGGTAGAGGTCTTTATATGCTTATGTTAAATACAAAACACCCGCTTTGCCTGTCGATAAGCCCGTGCCTGTGCCATCATCAGCATTGACTTAAAGGATGGAAGTCGCTCCAGTCCGCCGCTGGACAGACAAGTGGAAGGTTAACCGGAGTATCTGTAGGGCGAGATCGGCGAGCATGTGCTTGCAAAGTCAACAAACTGTTAAAAGGATTGAGATTGTCGTGTCATGGCTTGGTGAAAATTAATGCCAGAGTTTTGTTTTTGTAATGTGAAGAACGAACGCGCAACAGTCAAGTAGAAATATTAAAATAGCAGCAAAGGAGTCTGGGCTCTGAGAGAAGTCCGCATCTTAGCAGCGCGTTTACATTTCCGGGTTTCTTAGGGTTTGTACGGATGTATCTATTATAGCACTTCAGACCTTTCTTCGCGATAGCACCTAAGCTAAGCCTAGAATTACTGATCAATTAACGTTGCCGAATATCAACTATTAAACTAGGATGTGACTAGCTATTCGCGTGATTACTATTTATGTTTTGTCAAAAATACCTTATTATTTGTGTTTCTGAATCTGCGTATTCCGATCAGGACCCCTGAATTGAGCGTCAGTCCATTCCAGAACACCGATATTCATTCATATCGCTATGAAATACACACACGAAATCAGTCAATTGCACATCTTGCAGTAGTTTTTCAATTTAGACTATCGCACGCTATTATCGTTGCGTTGCACAGTACCTCAATTCACTTTGTGTGTCTTTCTGAGTTTAAACCAGACGTCAAATTATGTAGACAGGTGACAATGTGGTGCAGGTTGCAGCAATTCTGCGTCGCGGATCCCGCGCCCTTTTACTGTATTAAATTCGCCGGATATTTACGTGGTTTTCACCCGGGGACTTCGGATTGATTCACAATCGCTTATGCTTCCTAACTGGATAGACTGATATCCCTGAAGCTTAATTGATTTGGTATTAGACTGTGATGATTAAGCGTTCCCTTAATTTTTTGAGCAGAATATATAACTGCTAATAAAAACAGTTGAAAATGTATATTGCATATAACTGTATATACTGTATATTAAGGTTGTTGCATACTAGTTATACTTTTAGATGTTTGTTTTGCTGGTATTGTATTATTGTTAACTATTTTGAGTATCCACACTGGTAAGAATTTCATTTTACTATAGTTAATGCACTCATGACAATGAACTTGAATTTGCAGTTGATTCCATGCTGACCCTATATGAGTGTACTTGGGTCTGTGTGTGACCCCAATGATAAATTGACATCCTGACCTTGCCTTTTTGCCTCCAGGGCAGCCAGAATAGTCTGGGTTATGTGGGATGGGAGCATTGTTATGTTAAATAAGATATACATACATTTTCTTAACTCCATATACAGGTAGTCCATTGGGGGGTCATGGAAAAGCAGGATCATTGCAGCTTTGTGAGATCAACCCTGGACTAGGTGCCTTCTCAGACACACTCCACACATACAGTCTAATCTGCCTATTCTTCACATACAATAAAGTTTTCACATTTTTATCATACTTAGGTATGTATCTGATTTAGGCATGCTGGCACTCTGGTTCTAGAAATTAAATGATATCATGTCCACCATAGTTATTGTGCTATTATGTGATATTTTAAAACAAACACATATGCTTATTTTGGCAGTTTTGTTTGGTTTGTGAATGTAAATCAGTGTTAATTGATCTAGACACTTATTTTTTTTACTCGCTTAGTCCAAGAAAGGATGACAGAAAACATGGGTGTGCAAGACAGGAGCTAATGCTGCATGGGCCTCTAGCCCTCCCACAGGGCACTGCCAGGTGCATGTTTACCCTAAGCTAAGCCATGAAAGATAGCCCAACCTGTCCATCTTTTGGAAGTTGGAGGAAACCACATTATGTGCAGAAAGCCTCCTCCTCACACACACATAAGGATAACATGCAAAATGCTGACAGACAGTAACACCCTGACCAGCCTGGAAATAATTTCTAGTGTTATAGGAACATAGAGCTTAAACCATTGACTATGATGTCATGCTTTAATTTATTTTTTGGATTCAAAACTGTAATATATTAAAATATTGAGTAACTATCATACAGTAGTATTTGTTCATTTTTGAAATCCACATATTCAGAGCAGGGTCACAAGGAACCTGGAGCCTATGAAAGCAAGCAACAGGCCAGGACAGAGCACCAATCCATTGCACACACACGGGCCAATTTAGTATTGCCAAATGACCTAACGTACATGTCTTTGGACTGAGGGAGGAAACTGGAACACTCAAATAGAGCCCATACAGACACGGGGAGAACATGCAGACCCTATGTGGGGAATACCTGGGACGTGAACCCTGGTCTCCTTATTGCAAGGCAGCAGTGCTACCACAGCACAATCCTACACAGTGGTATATCTGTATATATATCTATATCTATAAATATATCTAAACAGATTAGATAGATGGTTTTGAGCACATTAGCAGAATAAAAGTTGTTTTCCCATCAGAATAACAAACATTATTATTTGCTGATCCTCCTTGTCCAGGATTCGTTCCTACCTTTCATTCTTTACTGGCAGGACAGGGTCCAGCACCCAGTGGCCCTAAACTGGATAAACTAATTTGAAAATGGATGGATGGATCATATATGTATATGGAGGTGTCAGTGTTTGTGTGCATATTCATATCCAAACAAACTTTATAACACTAGCTTAAAGACTCAAATACAAGGTCAACTATAAAGCCGTATAAATATTTTAAGTCTACAGACGACCTTGTTCAGATGCTCTTTTCCTACATGCTCTCTGCATTGTGCATTTTTATTGTATGTTATGTAAAGTCACTTGAAAAAGTAAGTACACACCAGAACATGCTTTTTCTTTTTTTAACACTAGGGGGCTTTGCCCCCTGCTCGCTTCGCTCACCAACCCCCCCCCGCCAGTGCTACATGTCAGCCTCTTCGCATCTCTGCTACTCGCGTATGTGAATTTCACTTTAACTAAACAACCAATTTTTTAATTCTCGCAGATAGGCCTCTTCATTGGGAAGAAACACTACTTTTCCCTGATGGCAACAGGAATTAGACGATCTACAAGTCTCCGACTTAAAGTTTAAAGCTGAACAATATATTCGCTCATTTTCGCTGTTCCGTTATTTCACCGAGTAATAATTTCTGTTTGTTTGCACTAATGCAATCTTTACTATCATTTTTTTGAGACTTTCTAATTTTAGTACTTTCATTATCTCTAACCTGCTCTGCATGTGTACCACGCCAACGCTTTTGGAATCTTTTAATTCTCGCGGATACGCCTCTTCATTGGGAAGAAACACTACTTTTCCCTGATGGCAACATGAATTAGACGATCTACAAGTCTCCGACTTAAAGTTTAAAGCTGAACAATATATTCACTCTCTTTTCGCTGTTCCGTTATTTCACCGAGTAATAATTTCTGTTTGTTTGCGCTAATGCAATCTTTACTATCATTTTTTTGAGACTTTTGAATTTTAGTACTTTCATTATCTCTAACCTGCTCTGCATGTGTACCGCGGCAATGTTTTTGAATTCTTTCCGATGTTCTACTTTGTCATCTTCTCTTTGTCTTTTATTTCCGGCCCCGGGCGTGGTTAAATCTCTTGGCAAAAAGTCTTGTCTTGTAGGACGTGAAAGTATCTCTCTGAAAAAGTCATGTCTCATCCCAGGATTTTTTAATTATAATGGAGAGATATCTGAGCAACTCAGCTGATTTCAGGACTGCAGGGGATGAGTTATGAGGAAAGAGTAAATGAGCTGAGCCTTTGCAATTTAAACTAGAGGAGATTTAGAGGAGACATGATTGAAGTGTTTAAAATTTTGAAGGGAACTCATACAGTGGGTCAAGACTGTTGCTTTAAAATGATTTCATCAAGAACATGGGATACAGTTGGAAACTCGTTAAAAGTAAATTTCGCCCACCCATTAGAAAATTTTTCTTCCCAAAGAAAATCAGTAGACACATGGAATAAGCTACCCAAGTATCATGGTGGACATTAAGACTTTAGGGACTTTCAAAACTAGACCTGACATTATTTTAGAAGAATTAAGTGGATAAGACTGGTGGGCTTTGTTGGGCTGAATGGCCTGTTCTCATCTAATTATTTGAAATGTTCTAATATCAAGATTTGATCTTCATTTAAACAGCATCTTTAGATAAAAGTGATGTAAGTAAATTAATAACAATGAACATTTTGACTTTGCAGTCATTCGTTCAACACAAGATGAACAAATATGCCAAATCTTGATATTTCCATATGTTAAAAAGGGAAAGAAACGCTTCATGGTGTGTATTTACTTTTTCACACTGCTGTATATTTTAACTCTTCTCAGCTATCCCAGTGCTGCATTGCATCTGTTGTCCCTTTGTATCTCCTGAATCTGAATTTAATGCTACTAAGTTGTAATTTTGCACACTCACACATTGGTGTGTTGCTTTTGCAGTAAACAGTGTGTGTATTTTTGCAGTTAGAATCATATTGTATTGTTTTATATTTATTTAATGTTCTCTTAATTTTTTCGAATTGCATTAGGCTTGGAGACATTTCACTCTTTTTACAGAAAAGTGGCCAAACTCTATCTTATTATTCTGGAAAAATATCTACAAAATAATGAAGCTTTTACACAGAGACCTAACACCAAGAAAGGTAAGCAACATTTTTTTAAAATATGCACTTTATTCCTGTAAAGATGAACAAGAAAAGAAATCATTTAGGAGTTAATTTTTGGTAGAGTGTAATAGTAGAAGTGTTTTGATCAATTGAATGAAGCAAAATTCATTTGGTATCGAGTACACGTAAGCCAGTTGAGGGCCACGAGTGACACAACCCAGCATCAGTCAGGACACCAGCCCATCGCAGGACTGAACTCAAAATTCTGAGTGTGTGCTATTGGGTTTAGCTGTTAATTATTCACTTGTATGCTGATGGCGGATAAGCTCTTTTATAAATCAGTTAAAATATACAGATTACTGTACATATTAATAGTATTGTCACGTGTACAGAGGACAGGGAAATTATTCCTTGCATGTCCGACAAACACTATCTGGTGACATAATAAGTAAGAATGTGTTAAAATCCATAATATCATAAAATCAGCTTACCTGATGTACTTCTTACTTCTGTGCCACTTGTTCAGCTCTGCTTTCATACCTTGTAGCAAAAACCCAGAGAGGTCTGCATGCATTTTTAGTTATATCTTTAGTGATTTGCCTTGCCAAAATTGTGCAGAAGAATCTCTTACCTAATGCCGTGTTGCATCTGAACTAGCATATCGGAATTTCTGAGTTCTTAGTCAAAATTTTCAACTGGAACGCCTCCACAAATCAGATTTCCTACTTGAAAACTTGGTCCACGTCTGTCAAGTCGGAGTTTGTCCGATTTCAGTTTATGACGTCAATCCAAAATGGCGATGTACACTATAGTATTACACTGTTTATTGGGATGTCTGTCTATTTGTATCTCATTAAACCAGTCGTACACAAAGTAGTGTCCAACTTCTATCTATGGACATGTTCCTCTGGTCTTTGGGTGCTCAAAATAACATGTAATGTGTTGTTATCAACTGGTATTTATTCTGATGGAGCAAGCACAACAACACAACAGTTGTATGTATTGGTTTTCAGAATGTTTGACTGAAGCAGGCCACTTCAAGTGTGATGTCATTCCCAGCTCCAGCTTTCAAGGTAAATAAAACATAGCATAATGTCTGTTGTGGACTAAACCCCACAATAGGTAGACATGTTCTTAATCACTACCACACGTTTATTTACAACTATTTACAATTAATAAAGTGCCACACAACCCCCAAGACTCCCCAAAGTCCAGGCCTCACACTGCCTCTTTGCTTCAGGCCGCCTCCTTGTCTCCTCCTGAGACCTTGTCCTTCCTTATCTCCCGACTCCAGCCTTGAATGAAGTGAGGCGGCCCCTTTTATAGCCACCCGGATGTGCTCCAGGTGTCTTCCAGTAACCTTCCGCCGACACGCCCCTGTGTGGTGGAAACACCGGGTGTGGCGGAAGTGCTGAGGTCCAGGGCTCTCTAGGCATTGGGGCACCCCCTGGCGGCAACCACGGGCCCCTACAGGGTTGAGCTTCCAAGCTCTCTACCCGTGGTTCCCAAAGCAACCAGGGCGGTCGCCCCCTGTTCGGTCGTCTTGGGCATCCCGGCTGGGTAGCAGCCCCAGCCAATCGCCACACTGTATAAATTAATTAAGAGTGACAATAAAAACTTTTGAAAAATGTTATGTAAAAGTTATTGGTATGGTGGGAGAGTGGTGAGTATTTTTGTTCCCCAGCTCCAGGAGAATGGATTTGAATTTCAGCTCAGTCACTTTCTGTGTGTGAGAAGTCTCTTTTCACCAAAGTCTCCATAACAGATGTATGTGAATTCAACACCTTTAAATTGGACAAGCAAAAGAAGGGCTGACTGTGTTTGTGAGTGTCCCTTGCAATTGACAGGCGCTCTGTCTAGGGTTATAGCATTTTCACAGGCCAGGAAGACTCCAGCCCAGCAGGTCCAGGTTTCAGATTGAGGGTCATTTACTGACGCAGGTTTCTCGTCCTCTATTTTCCTACATTGTCACCTGCATATACTCACTCACAGTTACAAATTAATTAATTTCCCTAAAAGTGGAAACGCTGGATGATCTTTGCATACAAAACTGAAGTGTGAAGTGTCAGACAGGACATTTTTAGTGCAGTGAGTGGCACTGACATTTGCTAGACTCTACTCCAGATGGCTCCGCAATATTATTTACAGCAAAAATAAAATCAATTTAATCTGCTGCATGTAATAATTCTGACAGCTGTGGCAACAGTATTAAATTACAAATAACTCACCAGGAACAAATAAGATATTCAGACATATTATGGTGCCAAATGAGCACTATACTACACATGCTTAATAAGTAGCTGAAGACAGCGGCCTAATCATGCTAACTAGCGCCGTGTACCGGTTATAACAGTTTAGTGATGCACATACATCATGACTTTACATGATACTATGCAATGGTGCACTTCCTATTGTATCTCATCCTGTCGTTGGAGAGCAAGAGCGCTGAGCTGTGACTTGTCTCATGTCATGCAGCCTGACGTTACAGTACGTCCAAAGCTACAACTTCTACTGCAGATATAATCTAACTAACTTAATCCTAGAAGTATCTGAAGTCCTTTTTGCAAATATTTTTCTTTCTTCATCCTGCCCAGTCTGCAACATCAATCTGCATTCAACAATCATGCATACCCAGCTTCTCATGGTCAACAAATCCATTGACATCACTTTGGTTCATACTTGTTCACTAGATCTCTGCGGGTCTCTGATTTTCATTTTTAGATCTTGATCCAGCATTAAGTGTATCTATGGAGTGATAATCACTTAGGCCTTTAGTGATGCTTCTGAAGTCTTTTCCAGCTTTATGTATCTCTACAGTTCTTCTTCTAAGGTTGTCTGATATTTCTTTTGATTGCATGAACAGATCTTTCTTGAGAAGAACACCTTTTTCCTCCATGTAAGCAATGATTTCTTCAGTAGCACAATGACAGGGGTATCAAGTTCAACTTTATTAATTGCCAAAGATAATACTTTATGTACACAACATGGGCTGAACAAATCAACAGACTACCACCACATTTTCTTAATAAACAAGACACACAGGTACCCCTTCTACTTCTCACTGTCATATATTCTGCCTTTTATCTCTCTTGAAACTGTTTTCCCACTTTATTGGATTTTCCTTCCTCAACATTGCAGCAGGTTAGGAAAACCACCAGGGCAATGGAATTGAAATTGGTATTGAATGAAAAAATTGCGTCAACTTATAAATCAGGACATAAGTGAGAATATATAGCTAAATTAAATTATATCTGCTTACAGCTGCATCAACATGTGCCACAATCAGACTGCACTTGGCCAAATTTAAAAAACTGGGTATACATGTGCAGGTGATGGACCACACAGACCACATTCGGAGTTGTTTAGTAATGGATTGCCATCACATTTAAATGGAGTGGAAATGCAAATGTGTTTTCTGTTCACATAAAACAATCAAGTCTGTAGGAAAGACAAAAGAATTGTGTAGGGCTATGGCAGCAGTCATGTTAACTGCAGAAAGGTGACCAGTGCTGATACCTGTGCATGTTTAAAAAGAGAGTGCAGTGGCATGTGTGAAGTTGGGCTAGCATCTCCTTCATAAGACTGAAACATCTTTGGCATCATGCTAATATACTAAATCTTTTTATGTCAGTGAGGCATGTGACCTTCTTTTTACTTTTGTCTTATATGAGCAATAGGAACAGCCTGTTTCTATTCTAAATACAGGTTAGAGGGCTGTGGTGTGCTGTGCTGCACAGATGAACAGAGTCAGTAAGTGGTATTGTTTCTAATATGTCTGAATTTACTGAGCTATGTCTACACATTGTGGAATACAAATAACTACGACAGCCAGTCGCACAAAGTTCTGAGGAACCGCCCTGTATAATGTTCAGAGGACAGATCAAAATAAACGTTGATACAAAAAAGGATCAACCAAACATTTGACGATCTAACAGTTCAACAGAGGGGTATTTAAATTAGGAAGGGAAGTGACATCATTGCATCGACTCGGAGGTGATGTCAACTGGGAGGGACGGAAGGACAAGTCGGCTATTTTGGCTCCAAGATAAGGACGTTTACTTCTTGTCTTTGCTTCTGCAGGAAAAGAGAGAGAGATGTTAGTAGCCTTCTGTAACTCTTCGTCTCGTGATCTTTCACTCACCACAGGGTTTGTTGACTGCCTCCAAAGCGCATATGTGTGACAACATATAAACATATTTTGTTCTGGTGGATTGCTCCATTGTAGATAAGGAATGCTCTGACGATAAAGGTGTATGAGAGTGTGAGATACAAAAACACAAATCAGTGCAAACGTTGTTTCGGAATAGTTTGGGTTTTACCGTGTGGTGACGTAGGCACAATAGACAGAGCAGGAGAGAGAGGTTAGGAGCACGAGCTGATACAGCACATTGCTGCACCCACATAGAAAAAAAAGACAGTCTGCTCCACGGTTACTGTCTCAGGTGGGAATTAGCATATCATAATCTCTTGGACCAATAGCATTCGACTTATACGACCAACTTTATAAAATACCAGAAATTATACGATAAAATCAAGTCCCAACCTATCCACGGGAGAACTTATTTGCGAGTATATACGGTATTTAATGTATATGTATAATTGTCCATAGTTAGCACCGATTCGTCATGAATTCCAAGTATCTGTTTGGAGTATGCATGTTCTCCTAATGTTTTTGTGTCTTTTTTTTAAGGTACTCTGTTTTTCTAACAAAATTAGTTGACATGCACTTGTGATTGTAAACTGATAAAAATAAATGTGTGTGGTGCCTGTTCCAGTGCCTCCTACAATCCTAAATTAGATGAATTAGGTGAGAGAATGTTATATTATAACAATGTTCGGAAGCTCATTTGATCTAAAGCTAGGTGTGTTATGATTCTTTGTGTAAAATGTTTCAATATTATCAGAGTTCAGGTAACTTTTGACATTTTTTAGTTTATATGTGTGTTTAGTCCATCCTTAAGAGACTTTTAAATTGCCACTGAATAAGAGTGTTTTATTTAGAATGGAAGAAATAACTTTGTATTTTTACTTACTGAGCCTCAGTTCTCTAACCATCTTGAATATCGGCTCTTTGTAAGCCTGCTCAGTAGTGTAATTGCATATGGCAGGGCAGGCAGTTAAGCGATTCACTGTGCATTTCATTAATACAGTTTATCTTGACTGTTTAGAACTAAAGGTTTAAAATATCACACAGCATTTCAATTCCAGTAAATAACTTTATAGGGCTTTCTTCAAAAGGAATGAGGCAAAGTTAACTCAAAGTCACCTTTTGAATTACAGAGGCTAAATTTGGTGTTGCAACAAGAGGCCTGAGTATTGGAATGTGCTATTCAAAACCTGAGCAACTTGGTGACCTTGTCCAAGCGAGCATTGAATGCGGTCGAATGACACACAGCTACCCTGCAGGTAATGCTCACGGCCTCCACTTCTGACATCATTAAATCATTCCCATGCACTCCACTTGCGCAGTATCAAAGGAGTGACTGACATGTCCTTACAGTCTATGAATGTTTGTAAAGAAGCCACTCAGCCTGGCGCCATCTCAGTCCTGTCAAGTGGGTTTTACACTGTGCAGAAGAACACTGCTGTTTAACTATTGCACACATTGACTCTTTATTGCCTAAAGTGGAGAAAAATGATGGCGTGGTCGTATGCTACAGCTAACGTGTGAGTGTACCATAAATGCTTTCCTGCAAAACATCCTGTAAATCAGAAGTATGTACAATAATAGTTTTTAGACTTCTACAATTAGATCACTGGATATGAAATTTAACCCGTAAAGATAACTGAACTAGGCTAATACCTTAACCACTAGCTGGAAATTTTAGATCTTGAAAATTTGTTTAAGCCAGGCTTGAAAAAGATAGCTCACTGTGTCCCTACTTAAATATTAACCCAAGACTCCTTTTGGCAGGCTTTCTTGGATCTCTGTGCACTGCACTGTTTGTATCATATGCTGTTCAAGGAAAGCCTATATCGCTGTGGGGACATGACATGTTGGCAGTGATGCCGCTAGCTGAGGAATACTGCAGGAAGAAAATCGCCCAGTTCTCAGGTATGGCAGAAACACATTAAAAGCCATTGCTTTTTGTGCCGTTTGTGAAGTAGCATTTCTAGTGCAAGGCATAAGCATATCAGATTGTCAGATTATTTTTAGTGACATTTTAAATTTGTGAGAGGTTTTACGAACAGGGTAAAAAGAAAAACATCCATCATTATTTTACACATAACCATTTTTGTTAAGATAAGCCCAGCTTTCAAGTTATGTAATGCCTTTCAAGGTGAACAGCAGTCCTAATCGCTTCATTCATTCAGACAGGACACACAACACAGAACATTACAGTGGATTCAGAAGTATTCAGATCCTTTAAATTTTTTCACATTTTGTTATGTTGCAGCCATATATTAAAATAATTTCAATTAATTTCTCTCAGTCACTCAGTACCTCAGAATGACAGCACAAAGACAGGATTTCAGAATTTCATGCACATTTATTTAAAAAATGTAATATTACATTGGCATGGGCATTCAGACCCTTTGCTATGACAGTTGGCTCGGGTGCATCCCATTATATTGATCATCATTGAGATGTTTCTACACCTTGTTTGGGGTCCATCTGTGGTCATTTCAATTGATTGGACATGATTAGGAAAGGTAAACACCTGTCTATAGAAGGTCCCCACAGTTGACAATGTGTATCAGAGCAAGACCAAGCCATGAAGTTGAAGGAATTACCTGCAGAGCTTAGGGACATGATCATGTCAAGGCACAGATCTGCGGAAAACTACAAAAAACTCTGCAGCATTGAAGGTTCTCCAGAGCACCGTTGCCTTCATAATTCTTAAATGGAATAAGTTGGGAACATCAAATATTGTTCTAAGGGCGAACCATCCAACCAAAATGATTGATTAATCCTGGGAGAAGGGCCATGGTATGAGGGATGACCCAATGGGCACTCTTGCTGACCTGCAGAGAACATGTGTGGAGACGAGGCAAACTTTCAGAATGACAACCATCACTGTAACTCCCCACTGATCTGGTCTGTATGACAGGGTGGCCAGACAGAATCCTCTCCTCAGACAAATAGAAACCTGCTTGGAGTTTGCAAAGACGCACCTAAAGGATTCTCAGACTATAAGAAACACAACTCTCTAGCCTGAAGAAACTAAGATTAGTATTATGTCAGGGGGAACCAGGCAACTGCGCAATTCCAGTGGTGAAGCATGGCAGTGGCAGCAACATGCTGTTGGGTTGTTTTCAGCAGCAGGGATTGGGAGACTAGTCAGGGTTGAGGGAAAACCAAGAGTAGCAAAGTACAAAGATATCCTTAATGAAAACCTGTTCCAGAGTGCTCTGGATCTTAGACTGGGCTGAAGGTTCACCTTCCAACAGGACACTGACTCGAAGTACCAAGCAAAGGCAACACAGGAGTGGCTTAGAGACAACTCTGAGAATATCCTTGAGTGGCCCAGCCAGAGTCAGGACTCCTCTGAAGAGACCTGAAAACAGCTGTCGACCATGGTCTCCATCCAACCTGACAGGGCCTAGGAGGATCTCCAGAGAAGAATGGCAGAAAATTCCCAAGTCTTAGGGGTGTAAAGTTTGTCTTGTCATACCCAAGAAGGCTCCAAGCTGTAATTGCTGGCAAAGATGCTTCAGATAAATACTAAGTAAAAGATCTGAATACTTTTGTCAAAAAAGGTATTTCATATTTCTGTTTCTAATAAATTTACATAAATGCCTAAAATTATGTTTTTCTCTTTGTCATTCATGTATTAAAAAAAAGAATTTAAGTAAGTTTAGTTCTAAATAAGTTTAAAATAAGGCTGCAGCATAACTAAATGTGAAGGCACTTGAACGCTTCTTGAATCCACTGTATTTGGTATGCATTCGTACAACTGAACTTGTACACACATAATGACCTAAAAACAAGCTCTAAAGAGCTATTCACTACTCACAGTAGTATAGAAGATGTGAAATCTTTTAACTGTTTTAAACATTTTAATTAATTGCTCTTCATCCTATATCAAGAGGTCTTAGACGCTTTCATACAAAATATGTGATGTGAGATCCTATAAGATGATATTCCACTGTAAAAGCCAGATGATGGTTATGTCGTCAGACGTGACTGCTTTTAATTTGGATCAAAGAGATGATATGGATATGTGCCTGTTCCTTTCAGTAGAATTGCAAGGATAATGTGGAAATAACATTACTGTTCTCTAAGGAATAATTGAGAGAGTAGGCAGAAACTGACAAAGTGCAATGAGCTCGAATAGATCAAGGGAGTGGAACAAATTCATCAGAAGGATGAGTAGATTGTGCCCACTCCTCCTCTGGACAGTTTGGGCCTATGCTGTCCTCTGTATCTGTGGTAGCCTTTGTTGACATTTTAAAGAGATGGCTAACATGATGCTATAATGTATGTCCAGAACCACCTGAATAATAACTTGCATTGGTGGAAACCAGAATGGTAAAACCTTGTGGTCACAGTTGGACCAAAAGGTAGCATTCTAACATCTCCTGTTCCAGGCTGGTGATGATAGGAGCCCTTATCCTACATGTTCAGTCAAAATGGTCCTTCATTTTGTGCTCTTAACTGGATACTGTAGTGCACTGAGATTCTGGGAGAATGAGGGCATCCTATGGCCACAGGTGAGCAACTGGACACTACAGTTGCATGAGATTTGGCAAATATTGAGTGTCTTTAGACTCTGTTATTTAAGATGGACAGGAGAAGAATGGTTGAAGATGTACAGCCATTAATCACAAGTGAGTGCTCAGTTGTGAAAATTTCACTGTTGGCCAGAGCAGAAGATATCTTTGAGTCCACAAGGGGTAATGATGGCTGAGAAGAGCCCTTAGTAGGCACTGGGAGTTTTCAGAAAGTTAGTCACAGCACGAGTTATAACAGACAATTTGATACTTTTTGAATGTGAGTTTTGGTCTAAAATGAGTATGTCCTCGGGGGTGTAGACATCTATTAACTTCCTAAACAAGTACTCATCTGTATTTGTTTCTAAAGTTATGCTGGCCATACTACAGGATTAAGTGGATCATAAAAGTGGGACAAGTCTTCTTTCTCATGGGAATAAAGTTCCTAATGAAATGTTCTGTATCAATGTCTAATCTCAACAAACTCTTCAATGCATACTAGGCCCAAGTGACCTTTGTGAGAAAGATTGTTAATTAAAAGCACATTGATTTGACACTGCTATTTTAACAGACCCTGTAAAATTCACGAGAGTTGTGCTCACCTAATTCAGAGAAGAGATTTGTGAAAGCCAACCAAAGCTTGCAGAGGATTGGTAAAGTTTGGAAGATAATGTAGCTTAAAGTGAAGAATGGACCATATGAAAGAGGCCAGGGTCAGGTCTACTACAAGACACAAGAGAAGTGCATAGGAGGCACCCCAGGCTGATGAAAAAAGCTATCCATTGCTAAATTTAAGATGAGTCAATGGACCAGACACAAGATGGAACAGGTGCCGGGAATGTATGATTATTTTGTAAGACACATGGTTACTGCTGTTTATCATATACCCTAATGCTATCAGAAAAACACAGACACACACACTTCAAAGCAGGTTGCAGAGAACATCAGAGACAAATCATCACTAAATTTGAAGCTAACTGCTGTTTAACACCTTGAAAAAAATGGCGGTGAAGGGGGTACATTAATATCACCAGGCAAGAGTTTCTGGAATTACAGGAACAAGGCTGGATTTCTTGTGTGTGGCTGAGGTCTTTAGCTGTGTCCATTTGGCTTTGTTCAGAGTAGAGTACTAAAGGCTGGAGAGCTCAATGACTTCCAAATGGCATATAGAAAATAAAGGGAAAGTTATTTCTTCACAAGAATGGTTTCATTTGCCACTTGAAATTGTGTTCTAAAGTGAAGTGTTTTCTATAAATTTTAAAAAAATCTTGTCCGCACTGGCCATTTACAATGGAGGCTATGGGGCAAAGAAGAAAATCTTAGCAAATACGCCCATTTTTTTTAAGATAAGGCAGTTGTCAAGTATTGATCTGTGTCTTGCGATTTAAACACACATTGTAAAATAGTTTACAAAGGTAATTATGAGATTCAACAATTTTAAAAGAAGACGCTATGTGTGATAGCTAAGCACTTCATCTTCCTATACAACAACCTTTCATCAACCCTGTGGTATGGTTTCCTCTCGAAAGACCAAATCACAGTAAACTTCTCATGTCATGTTGTTGGTTTTGTTTTGATACACTACTGTATTTATGTGAGAATTCACAGAAGTGAATAGAAAATTTATCCATACCACAAGAAAATCAGTACCAGGAAAATGTAAAAAAATGAGTATTTCCAGATCCCTTTTGTTGTCAGAAACATGCAAAACAAGGAAGGCATGCTTTTGTATATCAAAACTTTTGCTGCTTCAATGGTAAGATTTCAAACTTTTGTTTTCTGATGATGTTCTGTGCATTGTATTCTCCATTGTAAATCATTTTTTTTTAAATTTATGGATAATGCTTATCGTTAGAACACATTTTTGCATGGCAAATGAACATTTACCAGGTTGATGAAGAAATAACTTCGACTTGAACAATACCAAACTTATCCTTTAGGCTATTGTGATGGACAGACAGTCCATTAGGAAGCCAGTGAACAAGCTCTCTTTTTATCATCTTTGAAAGTCCGATACATGATACAGCTCTATGCATACCCCATCTTCACTCTCTGTAAACAGAATATTCTAGCAGGTTCTTGGCTATATAAGAGATATTTTACTTGACCATTTCTAGTTTGCCTCTGGATAGTTACATTTCAAAAGGGCCTTGTGTCACGGCTCATGTTGAGCAGTACAAGCTAAATACTTTTATATTGGTGTATATCTATGTGCATATATATGTAAATGTAGCCAAAGAATGACTTTGATGTCTAGATCAGGGGTTCTCAAAGTCAGTCCCGGGGACCCACTGTGGCTGCAGGTTTTTGTTCCAACCAACTTCTGTTTTTAATTGGACTCCTGGGCTAATTAAGTGAACTGTTATTTCCGAGATTCTGTGTTTTGGGAACAATATTGAAATTAGAAAAAAATATTAAAATGTACCAAGCAGTTACTTATATGGGAATAATGCATTTTTTATTTTTAAGAATAGTTTCATCTTGATTTTCATTTCACTTTTCTGGGTGTTCTAATTGTTTAATTAATCCATTATTTTCTAATTATTGGGTCTGACACTAAAGTAGTCGCATCCTTTCACAATTCATTGTTTGCCTGGATGTCTGCTCTGCTCGTTTTTTAATTGTCATTATTAAGATACGTTGAAGGGAGTAAGGGCAAAATATAATGAAAGCAATATAAGTGAGTTAAGTATTTAAATCTATAGAAAAAATATAAATATTTCTAAATGTCGTGTAAATGTAATAATCAAGCTGCTGTGCTTTTCTGAATGTAGAATAAGAAAAAAGAAAAAATACCATCTAATTAAATGAGATCAGTGTTATCAGTTGTTGTCACTGATTATAAATCTGGTTGAAGCAAAAACCTGAAGCTATAGTGGGCCCTCAGGACTGACTTTGAGAACCCTTGGCCTAGATAACTATTTAAAATATAAGTCACAATGATATAATGATAATTGATTTTATCTGCTGCAATATGGAAGGTGAAGTCATACAGAAACTTGTTATAGTATGCAAACAGTGAGAAAAATCACATTTTCAGTTTTAGACCTGCTATGACCACACACGACAGTAAAGAAGGAGCAGGAGGCAGAAGGGAGAAAAATACATTGGGCATCGGCCAGATTTAACAGAGACAATGTTGGGGAGGCACATGTCACCTAGTACTGGTTATAACAGTAGGGCTGTGTGGTTTGCTTCATGTCTTGTGTCATGGCCAGTGCAGCCACAATTACTGCAGCACAGAGAAAAATATGCCTACAGCTGCCTCGTGTAATTCACATTGTATATGTCATATGGGACATGGCTTGCAGAGCAAGTGTTGGCAGTTACATGGTGCAGAGCAAACAGGGGCTGAGTGGGAGAAGTGGACAGTTAATTAACAAATCCTGTGACAGATTCATTCTGAAATACCATCCCAATAGTACTGTGTCATCTGAGACAATGGTCCTTTCTGGACTAAAGGCTTACTTGAAGGCTCAGTAAGCATATTAATTAATTCATTCATCTTGCAAGGCTCCAATTTTTCAAAAGCTAGACAATTCTTGTTAAGTTGGTTACAAACTTTGGATCTTGCTGCCCAGCTGGCCAATTGAACAGTTGGTCAGTTACACCACTTAGTATCAATTTCTCTGAAGAGACAGTAGGCTGTAAAAAATAATTTGGCCTATCTAAATGACCACTGACTGCTGTGAACAGTTTGCATTTCATCATCAGGGTGCGCCTGATAGAAACCATGGACAGCATCAGTATCTCAGAGCAAATACACTTTTAAGATTTTGGTGTTCATGCCTAATCTTCCGTTTGTATAATTCTGCCTCATCATTATATTTTAGACTACAGAGAAAACTGGCTTCACTTCGAAATGAAGTGGCAATATTTCCTTCAACATAGAAAAAATAACCAGGATGGACATGAATGGTCATTGAACTGTGGAACATGTGATGTCAAAGAAGAACTAAAGGTACATTATTTTAAAGGTGAAATTAAAACACTAGGTCAGTCATGACAAGAACAAGCCATTCAGCCCAACATGCTCATCCATCCCCTTCACCTAGATTATCCAAAATAACATCAAGTCAAGATCTGAAGGCCCCTAAAGTCCTGCTCTCCACCACACTACTTGTTAATTTATTCCAAGTATCTGTAATTGTTGTGTAAAGAAATCTTTTATAACGTTTGTGTGAAATCTGTTCCTAACATGTTTCTACCCATTAAACCGTGCCCCTGTGTTCTTGTTGCAGAGTTTATTTTAAAGTAAGAACTGGGATCCATTTTATTTCTTGAGCACTTCAATCGTGTCACTTCTTAATCCCCATTTTCTTAAACTGAAAAGGTTCAGCTCCTTCATTTTTTCCACATAGCTCACACCTCTTAGTCCTGGAATTAGCCATGTTACTCTTCCATGGACGTTCTATTTTGTTGAAATGTCTTTTTTTGTTATGTGTAATCCAGATCTGTTTACAATACATTAGTGCATTAAATAACATAAGCAGAACCTCCCTTGACTTGTGCGCTCTACACAATGTGATATATAAATAATATCCTATTAGTCTTCTGCATCGCTTCAGTACACTTTCTGGATGTTGATGGTGACGAGTCA
The DNA here is from genome assembly GCA_026402145.1 of Polypterus bichir lapradei. Lineage (NCBI taxonomy): Eukaryota > Metazoa > Chordata > Cladistia > Polypteriformes > Polypteridae > Polypterus > Polypterus bichir. The sequence goes on along the minus strand of JANRMT010062854.1, from coordinate 96,848,266 downwards.
ACTATGACTCCCAGGCTCTTCTCATAAGGTGTACTCCCATTATGTATTTATTTCTATTTTCTACATATAATACTTTACATCTTACAAAAGACAATGAAGAAGCTAAAAAACACAAGAAAAATCAATGTGAAAATGGTAAAATAAAGTAAAAGATAATAGCCTTATGAAACACTACTTAAAGGAAAATCTTATTGTAGTTTACATAGATTAACATTATGGATGTTCTCATATATCTGACTCCCATTTTACTCAAATATCACAATTTCCTAGAGCCAGGGACCCCTTACATTTTCTTCCATTTAAATTAATGGTAATTATGTGTTCATAGTACATAAATTCACCTTTTGAAGGGGTTTTCAGGACAGGCCTGAATTTTACCTGTGTTGTAGTGGTGTGAAACCTGCTTGCCCAGTCCTGGGTGTTTAATTCTGAAGCTTCTCCATCATTTTGATAGATGAAAATTATGTGCCAAAAGATGGCTGGGTCAGGAATGTTGGATTCTGGTTGATGATTTTCACTTGCTGATACAATGTGTTTTTCGTGACAGTTGTACAGACGCTGGTGCTCGGAGTTATCAGGGAGAGACAACCATCTTGAAATAACACTTGTTGTCTATGATGCCTTCTTATCTTCTGGAAATGACTGGAACAAGCTTTGTCAGATGGCAATGTCTCATGAAGGTAAGTCAGTTTAAGGATGTCAGACAAAACCAAAAGTATTTAGCTTCATGTTTTCATGGAAAATGGAGATCAAAAAATTCCTGATACAATGAGTTTCAATGGGGACCCACCTTCTTCCATTCTGACCAGCCTGCAGCTAGTCTCTTCTTACCTCTTTATTACAATATTTCAGAATCTGTCCTGCATTTTATTCAGATATGCTTGGATGTTTTTTTTGTCTACTCTCACCAGGTTGCCCTTGATATACCTTCTTGACCATTCTATTTACTACATTTTTTCCTAATGTCCTTACTATCGGATTCTTCCTTTCTTAATATCCATAATGATAGCCATTAGTCACATACACCTATGACTAATGGATATCATGGTCCTCACTCTCCATCTTTTCTTTCTTAATTGGCCCAAAAATCTTAGTGACTTTTCCATTAACATCACCATCCTTTCAACAGTTTAAGTTAGTTTAAGAAGAATCTGTTACTGCAAGCATTTAAACTGACCAAGGCACGCCATCTCCCCTGGCTTGTGTAGTACTTTACCTAGGGCTTGAAGTGAGCTGGTATGCTGTACTGGCACTTAACTGTTTATTATTTGAGAGCTGGACCAGAGCCGCACATTGCAGTCAGACCACCAAGAGGACATCCCAGTTTTCCACAGTGTTACATGTATTTAACAACGAAGGGCCCCTGCATGATTACAGCTACAGTTTAGTCAGTGGCCTGATTCTGCTTGTGGCATTCATCTTCATGAACTGCAATTCTGTGTGCAACAACTTGTCACTGCTGAGCTGACGTGATGTCTGTAAAGCATTATTACTAGCAAATAAAAAAAAAAAACATGGGTTGGCTGATTTTCTTTTTCTATAACATCACCAATTTTTCTAGGGTATATAGTTTTTCTATTTCTGTATTTTTATTATGATCAGAAAGGAAAGGACAGTCTTATTTTCAATAGTGAATGAGCAATCAATTATTTTAAGACTGGCAGATAAAGGGGCTGCTCTACTATAATATTTATGGTTTCTATTAAGTATATAACTGAGAGGATGTGCTGATTATTAGACAAGAATAGTTATTAAACACTTGCTTCAGACCCCACATGCTACAAAGCGAATTTGGGCAATCCCACATATAAGGAGTTACAATAGTCTAGCCGAGATGTGATAAAAGGATGAATGACTGTTTCCAAGTCTTTCTGCGAGAGAATAGATTTCAGTTTTGCGATTTGCCTCATTTGCTAAAAACTGGACTTTACTACCATGGAAAGTTGTTTATCAAAATTTAATGACGACTCAAAGATGATCCCCAGGTTCCTGATATCATTATGAATCGTTGCTGACAAGGAGCCCAAATGAGTGCAGATTTCAGCAGTGGATGAGTTGTAACCAAAAATAATGACCTCTGTTTTATTTTCATTTAGATGTAAGACGTTTTGTGCAATCCAATATTTAATATCATCAAGGTATTCAATCAGCTGTTTTACCAATGAAATGATGTTAGATTTGGCTTTGAGGTATAGCTGGGTATCATCAGCATAGTAATAGTAAGCGACACACTATGTTTGAGAAAGATGGTCCCCAGGAGGAGTAGATATAGGGCAAATAAAAGAAGGGCCAAAATGGAACCTAGTGGAACGCATTATATGAGAGATTTTGGCTGAGAGAAATTAACATCTACAGTATGTTAACAGACATGGATCTACTGTTAAGGTAAGACTCACCCCATTTCACTGCACACCCTTGAATGCTGACTACATACTCAAACTGTTTTAACAGAACCCCATGGTCCACCATGTCAAATGTTGCACTAAGATCCAATAGAACTAAAATTACACAAGAACCCGAGTCCAAGGTTAATTGAATATCATCAGTCATCTTCAACAAAGCGGATTCTCTACTATGAAGTTTTTTAAAACTTGATTGAAATACTTCACATAAATTTTTATCCTCCAGATATGAAAGTAACAGCAAAGACACCACTTTTTCCACAATTTTGGACAGGAATAGGAGCTTAGAAACAGGCCTATAGTTTGAAAGAACTGTGTTATCAAGAGTAGGCTTCTAGCAGCTGTGGCTCAACAAGTGAATGTTTGAAGTTGTCTGGCATTATACCAGATTTCAGGCAGTTGTAAATAATAGTCAAAACAATTGGGAGTAATGACTCTGAAAATATCTTTAAACAGCCGTGAAGGTAAAATACCTAGTGGATAATTGGAAGGTTTCATATGCACAACTATATCGGCTAGCTGAGGAGAGGAAACTGATTGAAAAAGAGCAAGATGGCTGTGAACTGGCCTAAAGGGAGCTGGTTTTGGCACGCAGTGATCAGAACCTGAATGAATAATGCTGGATCGAATGATTTGAATTTTATTCAAAACGAAATTGAGAAATACTTTAGCTCACAGATCTTAGGGGTACACTCGGGGAAGCTGCTGACAAGGGGTTTAAGAGAATGTTCATGGTGCTAAAAAGAAATCTAGGTCTCAAGGCAGTATTTGCAATTAAACAAGATAAATATTTAGATTTTGCTGCTGTCACAGCCTCTTGGTAGTACAATTGTACCTGACCGATTTTTCTCTAGTTTTGTGTTTTGCTAGTGTCCTTGTCACTACTGGTAGCATGACATGGTACCTGCAGCCAATTCAGGTTGCAGAGGTAGTCCAGCTCCTCTAGGATGGCACATGCATATGTACCGTTGCAAGAATGTTTGCTGTGTTTCTCAGCACAGTCTCAAGAGCATGGAGGGGATATCAGGGGATAGACCATTACATGAGGAGAGTTGGACAGAAGGGCATTAAACCAGCAGCAACACCAATATCTTCTTTATGCGAGAACAGGAGGAGCATTGCCAGAGCCCTACAAAATGACCTGCAGCTGGCTACTGGTGTGCATGTTTCTAAACAAACATTTTCTGTCAAAAACTGATTCCATTAGGGAGGTATGTGGCCTGGCATACTCAGTGGGGCCTGTGCTCACAACCCATCATTGTGCATCTCTGATGGCATTCAACAGAGAATATTACAATTGGCAGCTTGGCCATTGGCACCTCGTTCTCTTAACAGATGATAGCAAGTTCACGCGGAGTACATGTAACAGACATGGAGGAGTCTGGAGACGGCGTAGTGAACATTATGCAACCTGTAACATCAACCAGCATGACTGGTTGGGTGGTGGGTTAGGGATGGTCTGGGGAGGCACATTCTTGGAAGGGTGCACAGACCTCCACCTGCTAGGCAATTGTGCCCTAGCTGCTGTTTGGTGCTGGGATGAACTCCTCAGAGCCATTGGCAGACATTAGACTGGTGGAGTGGACCCTGGGTTCCACCTGGAGCAGGACAATGGCCAGCCTCATCTGGCCAGAGTGTGCAGGCAGTTCCTGGAAGACAAAGGCATTGGTGCTGTTGACTGGCCAGCACATTTCCCAGACCTGAATCCAATTGAGACCCTCTGGAATGTTATGCATCGGAGCATCTAATGCCACCCAGTAATGACACAGACTGTCCAGGAGCTCACTGATGCCCTGATCCAGGTCTGGGAGGGGATCCCCCAGGGCACCATTCACTGTCTCATTAGGAGCATGCCCAGGTGTTGTCAGGAGAGTATACATGCATGTGTGGGTCATATACATTTCTGAGTCATAATACGAGTTAGCGGGATTAAACTCACGCATGTTGGATCAGCCTCTGATTTCAATTTTTGACTTGTTACATCATTTTGTTCTCAACAAATTACACAGTATTACTCAGTAAAGACTTTCCACATTAATATTTTGTTCATCGAGATCTGATGTGTGATTTAAGTGTCCCCTTAATTTTTTGGAGCACTGTATTATACATCCCTTCTTTTTTAAGTTTGCTTTATAGTGTCTGCCAAAAACCTGGCATAAGTTCTGGAATTTAATAAAGAACACTTGGTACTTCTGAGTTTTTGCAGCTGATAACATGTATATAGGAAAAAATATATATATATTTTTTTTTGCTTACCCATAATAGCATAACATAACATAACATGACACTCTCAAATATGCGTAATCCACAGGATCATGGTCCACCATCGCAAGTCCCAATCATACATCCCATCTCCTGTTCACTCACACTGGGCCAATTTAGAATCACCGGTTACTTAAACAGACCCACCTTTGTGGGTGCGTTTTACCCACAATAACCAAATTAATGATAAAATTCTGTTTTTATTTTAGGAGACACTGAATCTGTTGCGACTATTGCTGGATGTTTATACGGCCTTTTGTATGGCACAGGAAATGTTCCCAAATGTTGCCTACAAAAGCTGGTGCTAAGGAATAAAATGAAGCAGCTTGGACAGGAGCTATACCATGTAGCCAATGGAAAGAGGTAACATTGGGTTTGACATTCCTGAATGGTGGTGAAATTATCAAGGTTTTTAAAATACATTTACATCATTTGAACTGAATTAGTGTACAGGAAAATGTGCAGGCCTTAAGGGAATCTCCACACTTCAAGAACACTGGCAAAAATGTATTTATAGGACAGACATTTTTAGAGAAGTGAATAAAGCAGATTACATTTGTACTACTTCCCTATTTACTGTATATCATACTAAATTGTGAAATTAATATAATTATGGTACAGGCCCAGTGTTTCCTTTATAAGGATATTTTAATATATCTATTTTCACCATTTAAAAGGTATATACTATTAGCATTATGCACAGTATATCCACTACTGCCAACAGGAAAACATAAACCTGTTATGTTCCTTTCTGTTAGTATTATTGGGGTTCTGGCTAAGAAACGTTTTAACTTGCAGATAAAGCATTATTAACAACCTGTTTGGTGATCTTAGGCAGCAGAACAACAGATTAGTACGGTAGAGAGCAGAATTAAAGCAGCTTAGGCTCTAACACTGCTTAGGGTTGAAAAGAAACCCAGAATACGTGTTGTTATTTTTTTTGGGTTAATTTCTTCTCTGTATAATGTAACATGCTGTTGGTGTGTCCCATTACCAGTCCCTTTGTACACTTCATGACCACGGAGGTTAGTGCCACCAGGAATTAGTCATTTAGACAAAACACCTTGGATGTTTTTGGCAGGGACACATTTGCAGCCCTTTTGAAGCATATAGGGACATTGGACAAGGGACAGAGAGATAAAATACTGTGGTCTCACTGTACTCCAAACAAACAGTTTTTAATGCATTTAATATAAACTTTTATTGTGCCGAGAAAGATAGAAAAAATAAGAATAAAAATTAATTTAAAATATTGTCTGCCAAAGTCGATGCATCAATCTTGATGACAAAAAGCTATTTAAAAATATAAATGACAATGAGATTTACAGAAAATGCAATATATATATATATTATATATATATATATTTTTTTTTTTTTTTTTTTACTTAAATTTATCTTGACCTGAAAAATCATTTTACTGATCATGAGTTATTTGTAACAGAAACTTTAGAAGGCCAGGTCAGAAATGTGGTTTAGCATATTATGTACTTAAAAATACCATTTTTAGACTATTGCCTATTTAACAAATTCATCTCACTGGTTGGTTTCCAGAACGTTTTTGAAAAATGAAGACCAAACAAGTGTGGATTTTAAGATAATTGATTTTATAGTGGGTAGTCAGGTAATTTAATGAACACTTAGGACATCATGACATGGTGCCCTCTGGTGGTTCAAAGTTCTACTACACTCTAAGCTGTAGAATTTATTTATAGTGTTTTTTTGTTGTTTTTTGTTCTTCATTTTCCCCTTATACAATTTCTTGTATTAGGAATTTAGTAGTTTTTGTATGCCTTTTGGGGTCAGAGTGCAAGGTCAGCCATTGTACAGCACCAGACATCTGTAGCAAAAACTGAGCTGCCTTTTTATTTATTTATTATTATATATATAAACATATATAAAATATATATGCCGTATATATAAAATAAAAGGTCCTTATTGTAATGCTGGGTTTCTCTTGTACCATTTGGTTGGTAGGGAAAATTGGTCTCAGCTTTTGCTAAGCCCACTCCCCAATAGTACCCCTTTGTTTCTTAAGGTTGTTAGTGGCTGGTGGAACCTTGCTCCCAACAGTTTTAGCAGAAGTAGAACATCTTTTGCAATTGATGTCTTGTGCCACTCTCAGTTTTACCCTTTAAGCATTTTTAAAATAGTTATTTAGACTTAAGCATTTTTGTTTGCTAACAGCAAAATCATTCTACTTTCAGGGCTCATCTTGGTGAAGAATTCACATCTTGCTACGATGCCTCTACTAGCTTAAGACACATAGTTAAGAAATTATCCAACAAGCGTACTCTGGATGAAATTAACAATCTTTTCAATTACATGGCAATACTTGAAAAGGACCTTGCTCAGAAAGAAAGCTCCAAATCTACAAGTCTGGAAAACAATAGAATGGGTAAAGTAACTATGCCAAAGAAACCTCGACCAACACGGTTTCAGCTACTTCAGGCAAGGTTTACAAAATTAGGATTGAAAAATATATTAGAAAAGCCCACTGTTAATGAACCTGAAGGAAAAAATGCTATTTCAAAGAAAATATGTCATCATGCTCTCAAACCCCTACATGTTCAAAACAGAAATTCTGTCAAAGAAACATTGGATGAGACTCCAATGTTAGAAAAAGACAAAAGTGGTATTTTTGTTGAAGGTAATGAATATACTTGTAGTTTAAGCCAAACTTATCCTAAAAAATTAGAATTGGAGACACCACCTGATTTACAAGTTCAAGTTTCACACAGTACTTTTCTACATGATGCATTTCCTAATAACAGAGTGTTCCCTATTCAGACAACTGATAAAGGTCCAGACCCAGATTTAATTGTGTTACAGGCAAATACTACCCAAACAGTCGTGAAGGTGCAAAATGAGGATTTTGAAAAATCTAAAATGGTGTCCCTAGAATCTGACTTGATGCAGACTCAACAAACCCAGCAACAAGACCCACGTGCTGAAAGTGGCACTTTGGGATCCCCAACTAAGGAAGTACACATATCTGATAAGAAAAAGCAGCAGGATAACAGAAATCAAATAGACATAGCTCAGAGGATAACTCCAAAATTACCAGTACAAGCACATGGATACTTGGAACCCAACCAAATTAATCATATATACAGTTATTCTGAAAAATATCTGCAAAGCACAAATTGTCAAAGCCTGCCTGCACACTTGGCAAGAACAAATCTGTTTGGAAATGTTCCCATGCAGCTAACAGACAGCCAAGAAAGGGCAAAGCCAGAAACTAAAATAAGCCAGAAACCTGTCCCTAGACTAACACTTCATGAAAATCTCAGACCTCCACCTACTGTTGTACTCGTTGCAGCAGCAAACACAGGGCACTTAAATGACCCTTCCCTTCAAAGAACAACCAATGAAGACAATTCACAGATGTGTCAACAAAGAGTCTTACAAGGTTTTTCTCTCCCTGATGACAGGATGACAACCACTTTTTCTAAAAACCCTGTTCTGAAAGAAAGTGGGGCTATACTAAAGGTTCAAGATACAAAGATTAAAGAATGTGGAGTGGTCACCAAGCTTGAGCCTACAGCTAAGACAGCTTCAGAAGTGCACTTATGCAAGCAAATAGGTTTGCCTTCAATGGGCCTCAGTGAGCAGAGTAGCAATGACTTTCCCTGGAAATATAAAGTGTACAGTTATGCTGAGCCAGTAACATTCCCTCAATAATGAGCTTAATACAGATGTAAAAGGCAAACTCTTAATGTTTGTGAACATTATCATATGGAGGGTGCTCTGATCTTTTGTTGTTACATAACCACATGTACATCATTCAAAAAACTTTAAAAATGAAAAATTGTGTTTCAACAGCTCCTGGGCACATCATCAATAGAACAATTATTAAAATAGTGCATGTTACAATACCTAGTGACATGGTAAAGAACACATACTTACATATTTATGACAGCAATGAACTTACTGCTGTCACTGTTTAACAAAGCTTACTTCTTTGTGCCTCATCAGCATAAGATGAAATGTTTTCAAAACACAGAAGAAAATTAGACGAATTGTAATCTGTAAATTTAAACCATTAAAATTTAAATGTTATACAATAATAGTTTTTATTCTCAAGTAATCACAATATATTATTGAAAACAACATTTTACAGCCAAAAATACTATTTATAATCTAAACATATATATAATTCTATGAGTTGTCTATCTATCATGAAAAACTCGCACAATCCTGGACCTTGAAGCTTCATCTTGCTTTCAGTCAACAGCTTATGCCATGACAGACACAACACAACCCATGAATTGGATGTCTGGTCGAAGGTGGCCTTGAAATTCAGCTGTAACTCCTTCTCAAGGCCAGTGGAGATGCAGCAGCACACCAAGACTCACGTGTGTGACTTAGTGGACATGAAAATGACAGCTGAGTGATCACATCATATGCCTTTAACAAAAACTTAACAGGCACAGGTATGTTGGCCTTGCTGACAGGAACCACCCACGACAAACTCCTTGAAGCACGCAGAAATGCAGACATACTCAACTCTGCGAAGTGCACACTGTCATGCCTACAAGATAAACTACACCGGTGACTGACAGTGACTGTTGGGCACATTCCACACACCAATGACATGCACGTCAACTACAGGACAGAATACAGATGTGACAAACACTGACAGCTTCCTGCACAAACTTAAGACTCTGCTCCCAAAATAAAGTGACACACCCTATTTGGCCAAGAAAAAACAGCAACATCACCAGCCATCGGTCAAAAGCAAGATGAATGACACAAGATGGACGTTGCTGCACATACCAAACACAGAGGTTGGCCCCAACTTCCACTAGAATTGCAACAATAAATACATTTAGAACACATGCACAGTATCAACAGCTCCTTATTCTTTGCATCCATTGGAGGACTATTTAAAATACAGTGCATATGTGTTCATGAATTGAGGATGGAAAAAAAAAAACAAACATCATACACAGACACTCAGGTTCTATAACTTATGTACATACCAGTTCAGATGAAGCACATAAGCAAACATTTTCATGGCCTAAAGATGTAGACATTTCTCTCATTTGCTTAGAAAAGTACAGGGTAATATTAACACAAACAGCCCTTACACCCAAGCTGAACAAGAAAAACTACAAGCACAGACAGATGACAGACAGGTTCAAGAAGTTAATAAGTACTTCCACAACTTTTACACAAGACCAACGCTGTTATTATGCACAAAACTTTGCACATTTGATGCGCACCACTTGACTACTAAATGAATTTATAATTTCTATAAGAAATGAAAGACATCACTATTTACAACTCTTGCACAGTATCAACCACCTCTTATCTTTTCTATCCATGAGAGCCCCTGTTGATAATCCCCCAGGACACCATGCCTACGTATTCAGAATTCATAATCAAGTTTATAATTATATTGGTGGATTACACCCCTTAGACAAAGACTTACCTGAAACCTACACCAGTCTTTATAGTTTATGGTGAAGTGTTTATACTAAGACTTTTAAGACCTGAAAATAAATCTCACCTCATTTGCTTTGAAAATTACAGAATTTCATTGAAGCTGCCAATCCTTAGCCCAAGCATTTAAAAAATATGACACCAGTTCAAGATGAAGAAAAAAAAAACAGCACAGACAGAGGACAGACAGGTTTAAGAAATTAAAATGTACTTCCAAACTGATTTTACACAAAACCGGCAATGTTATACTGCTACAACATCAAATACTATTGCTGATGTGTTCACTACAAACAGCCTATTCATTTTACTACCCTGACACCTATCCATTATAAGCCCTCATGTCGATCTGATTATTTTCCATTCCATCTTATTTGAGGACTGGAGGGATGATACTGTTCCACTACTGTAATATACATTATTGTGACTAATATACTATTAGAGTAAATGCACATATAAAGAAAATAAACAATGAAATATTATATTTTAAATATCAGAATATCTGAAAAATAATGCAACACCCAAGAGCAGATTTCAGCACAACACTAGTTTAATAAGAACTCATAATGTGCATTTATAGAGCTGCTAAGATCTCTATAATATAAAATATTATTTTATAAAGATATAAAATTACCACAATCATCCTTTAAAAATGTGCTACCTCTTTAAACCCAAACATAAAATTTCAAAGTACTGAATAAAGAAGTAAATGTGCAAAACAGCACAGGAATGAGAATGAATTTTAAGCATCTGGATTTTCTAAATACTCCTATAAGAAGTAGCAAAGTGTTCAAAATAAATAGCATAAAAATAATTAATTGAAAATAAAATAAATGATAAAATAGACAATTCTTCTTAAAACAGAGAAGAGAAAAGTGAAAAAAATTAAGCAACTTTTTATTTTTTGTTCCACGGAAAATTGATTCAACAAATAACACTATCAAATAATAACACAGAGTATACTAAACATTATGAATTAAGATTAGTTTTTAAAGCCTTAGTCTGAAACTGCATTTTTTTCCTCTAGTTCAATGAGTGCTGCATGTCTACTGGCTTGGGAACCTTCTTTAAAAAATACTTTTTTGATCACTCCAGCCTTTGGTGCTCTAATGGTATGCTGCAAAAAAAAAAAAAAAGGGTAAATCATTTCAGTTAATAATAATTAATTCAAATAGTTTGAGTCCCTAATGTATAAAAAGACAAAACAATATCCATTAAAAGTTAACAAAAGCTAATTTTTTTATTAGCATTAAATTCTAGTAAAAGTATTCCCACTACTGGCATAGTGTTTCACTTAACTTCAATTGACTTGTAGAATAACGTAATGTAAACAGCTGCACTAGGCATTTATAATGTTACCCAAATAGATTTAAAACAACCCAAACAAAGGTACGATATTATTCAACTAAATGTAGATGTAGGATGCAAGTTAAGAATTTTTCAGGACACTTAAGTAATAATCATCTAAAGGACCCAGCACTGTGTTTTTGATAAAGTAGTCTTTTCTCTTGTTCAGGATATAATGTATTATCCAGTAGCATACTTACTATAAGACTGTGTGACAAAATGGTTAATTATTGAATTTAGGCACTGATAACAATTTCACAAGGGACACTGCATTAACATCTGTTATGGTTGTAATTTAAAGCCCCCTGTCAACTATTCTACCATCTTGAATTGAGTGGTACAAAAGCACTGTTGGCCAATATGTAGTTTACTCGCCATGAAGCTTGCATGTCCCCACCATTTCATTAATGTTTTCACATTTAAGTATACAGTACTGTCACAACTGGTGGTGAATTTGGATTCACAGGCACGTTCACGTGTTGGACTGTACACGAGGCAGTGTGGTCTCTTCAGACGTCTGTACAAGCAAACTGAATCAGCTCCAAACCAGTGCTAATAACAGCATTTGATATGCATGGTTATGTTTGGACTCTTAGTATACACTCCTAACAGTTGCATCAAAATGTACTCGCAATAGAGTCAATCTGGATCGCTCTGCTGTAGAAAATTTGATCCATCTCAATGGTACTGCAAATGGTTTACCAAATCATACATATATCACAAAACCATTTCATATAACTTGACCGTACAAAGATTAATTTTTACAGACCAATGAACTGTCTAAAAACAAAAGTTATAAATTAGATTTTTAAACTGTTCAATAAGTTACCATTTTATTTACACACTTTGAAACTATGTCAGATATTTGCATATTACTTTTTCTGCATATATAACTGCTTTTTTTATTTTTTATGTTTCTACTGTTAGCCTGTTACCCATGAGTGCTTCGAGTCAAAAGCCACCTTTATTACATGTACGTATGCCATAGTAGGAATTTGGATAATCCTAACAACTTTATTTTTATATAATGCGCATTTGCTTTTAGAGTGCTAATTACAGCTGCAAGGCAAATGTATTATTTTCTGCTAGTTCTTTCTAAAGATGGCCCATGTGGAAATTATATAGAATTGTACAATAATTCCTGAGGAGAAATCATTTTTAGTTGTATTATACTTGATAATGTGTAAAGCCACTGTTATACAATGCTTTCTTCATTTTGATCCTACTGTGTGGGACAGGATAATATTTTGGGAGAAATGGACCGTGAAAACTGAAAAGAAGTATATCTGCCTTTCTTACTTTGCTCCGATTTGCAGCTCTCCTAAAGGGTACTGTGTGTGGAAGTGATCAGGTGTACTCTGGCTAGTAGCATAAAAGCTATACTGAATCACGGTACTACAAGCCATGTAGCCATGTCTGATTAGTGAAAAATGAAGGAACAATTGTATATTTTCTCATGGTGCACTCCAAGAAAGCCACAGCTCTTAAGCATGTGTGATGGTACGGAGGAATGAATTTGGCTAATGGCTCTATTAGGACATTTCTTAAGATCCTTGGCTGTGGTCCTGGGATTCTTTTGGAGATTTTATAAAAGTCTTTTTTGTTGTTTACTATAAAAAGACACTTACATGATAATTAAAGGCTATATTTTCCATATTTGCATATCATTTGTCTCATATTAGTCTGGTGAATTATAAAACATTTGGCTTAATTTACAGCTATTGTACATTGAAATACCTTGTTATAAATCTTAATTTTAAAGTTAATATTTGATTATAAATCAGGCTAATGAGACACCATGGGAACTACTGAGTACCTAGCATATATAAGGAAGACTAAAAATGTCTTAATGCCATCCAATCATAAACAGCACACATACCTCCATTTTCATAGCAATCATCACCATCAATGGATCTCCAACCTTTACTTCATCCCCTTCTTTTACAAACACCTGAAAGCAGAAAATAAAGGCATCACTTAATATAAAGCCACCCATCATGAAAACACTACCCTGAGGTACTAAAGTATTTCAGATTATTCACATAGTTTAGAAATTGTTTCACTTTTATAACAAAAGCGCCACCAAGGAAGAAACAGACACATTTACACCAGATAATTTAACTAGAAAAGTGTAAACATAAGTTGACTGAGCAAAGTTAAGTAAAATGGCTTAACATATGTCTGAATCATGTCTTGAACAATCCTCCTGGTCTTCAAGACCTCCTTAAAAGAATATCAAGTGTGACTTCTGCCATGTTACAAAAATACAATAAGGAGATTAAATACTCTTTCCGTTGTAGTAAAACTATTCTGAAATACTTAACCCATATTCTTGCTCATCGGGCTCTACTGGCTACATCAAGAGTTTCTATACAGTAATAGACCTTAATGAAAGGACAAGTATCTGGAGTTCTAGAACTAATACAGTGCTAATGTTTCTGATGCGCCATCTGTTGGACTGACAAATGCAAAGCATTTTATTACAACATTGTAATACAAAATACATTCCAATAGATGATGCACTGCATACATTAGATTTCAACCCCTCTTACATGGGTTAAATATATGCTTTAGATAGATAGATCTTTATGCAAAAAGTAACATATTTCTGCTCCAATGGGAAATTAATTTTGTCATCAGTGAAAATATATACATTTATGAAATAAAAGATTTATATTTAGAAAGTTTTAAAGCATTTAAGGATACAAATTTGGAATTTTAATGCTGCGTTGAAAGTCAAGTTGTACTCACAAAATATATTTTATAGTACACTCATTAAGCAAACAAATAAAAAAAAAGTGAAATCTGTGAAAATAAAATCACCTTTTCAATTGTTCCAGTCATAGGTGCTACAGCTCCGCCTTGTGACCCTGTGCTGCTAACCCCGGCCAGGAATTTAGGCACAGGTATGGTCACTTGTTCATGGCACTCCTGGGATAATGAGGGGTAAAGAAGTGAAAGTGTAATATCTAAATGAAAAATAATTTATTTCTTCAAATTGTTGGCATGCACTTCCTAAAGGAAAAATGAATAGTATACCATGGAAAACAGATGAACCGTGTTGTTCAAGATAACCAGCTTTGATGTTGAAGTCACTCCATTTACTGAACAATTCAGGAAGGATGAACCATCTTTGTAAATCAAACTTCCAGAGACATGGAATATCTCTCCTTCAATCTGAAAATAAAAATCTGTAATCCACTTATGCATACAAGGTCTTTATTTATCTCAGTTCTTGTTTCTTTGCAAAATTCTGACTATGTTAACATAAACAGTAGCAAAGAGCAACGATAGAAAAATTAATGATAAAGTCTAAAAAACCTCACCATGTATCTGCTATAATGGTTCAAAGACAACTAATGTTATCATTCCTCAAAGCTATATTCATTCTGCAAGCGAACCACAGCTTTTAATTAAATCACATTATTTTTCAGATAGCATTTGTTGTGATTCAGCGCCCAAAAAAGACTTGAATATTTCAAGTATTCCTGAAGGCTTACCATTTTTAAAAGTCCCAGCCTATAAAATCACTTAAGGGAAAGGAAAACTGTGAAAAATGCCTCACAATATTTACTTAATATATTTTACTAGTAAAATACCCGCGCTTCGCAGCGGAGAAGTAGTGTGTGAAAGAAGTTATGAAAAAGAAAAGGAAACATTTTAAAAATAACATAACATGATTGTCAATGTAATTGTTTTGTGACTGTTATGAGTGTTGCTGTCATCAAGGATTTGACTATCATTATTTCTTTCAATCAGGTTCATATTTGGAGGATGTGTTGTGTTCAAGCTACATTCCGTGTTTGTCAACCGTCGTAAAGATAACAGGTTTCATTCATTGAAGTGTTCACTACCCAAATCGGTATTCGTGAATCTAAGATGTTTAACAGGCATTCCCGGTATTAAGTTGTGGATTTATCTGTGAACATTTAGCGGCAGCGTGTCTATGAACTTGTGGATTTTTCTGCGAGTATTTGGCGGCAGCGTCACAAAGTTGTTTTCGTCTAGCTGTATCAGAAAATGTAGCACGACGTCTGACATGCCTCCTTTTTACTGTTTTCTCACAGCTCGGATTGCTGCTGTCATAATCGGTTTGAGTTTCATGGTTTGTTTGAATTACGTTAGTATTTGCAGGACTTGTGTTGAAGTGACATTCGGCATCTGTCAAGCATTGTAAGCATACAACCGGCTTCATCAACCTCGCATCCAGCTTTTGAGAGTTGTAACAGTCATAAACATCAAAGTGTCCACTACTCAAATCGTCACGTGTGAATCTAAGATGTTTAAGAGGCATTGGCAATTCTCCAAAGGTGTAAAATATTTGGCCATTTCGGTACAGTTGAAAGTGACAACCGAACAATTCAGCGGCAGCCATCAACTCACATGTAGAAGCATAGGTGAAGGGCTTAAGCATCTCACTCTTATAGTGCCTCTGTGTAGTATAATTATCTCCTGTACCGTCATCAGTCCAAACCTTGAACCTGTCCCAGTCATTCAATACATAAGATACAATGTTCCTCTGGATATCAAGATTGAGCCTGATATGTCAGTGCAATATGTAACACAGAGAATGGAAAAGGCAGGCGGCATCTCCGGGCATGGCAACCATTCGGTAAGTGACAGTTCTTTGATCGATGGTGATCACCTCGATAGACTTCTCACCACCCAAAGCGCTACTCGTGAATCTAAGATGTTTAACAGGCATTCCCGGTATCAACTTGTGGATTTGCCTGCGAATATTTAGCGGCAGCGTGTCTATGAACTTGTGGAATTCCCTGCGAGTATTTAGCGACCGTGTCTCTATGAACTTGTGGATTAGCCCGCGAGTATTTGGCGGCAGCGTCTTTATGAAGTTGTGGATTTGCCTGCGAGTATTTAGCGACAGCGTGTCTATTAACTTGTGGATTTTTCTGCGAGTATTTAGCGACAGCATCTCTATGAACTTGTGGATTTCCTTGTGAGTATTTAGTGACAGCGCGTCTATTAACTTGTGGATTTTTCTGCGAGTATTTGGCGGCAGCATCATGAAGTTGTTTCCGTCTAGCTGTATCAGAAAATGTAGCACAACGTCTGACACGCCTCCTTTTTACTGTTTTCTCACAGCTTGGATTGCTGGTGACGGACGGCCTTATATGGGCAGGCAGTCAATTACGTGGGGGACGTGGGGATGGGTGACGCAATATAGGCAGGCAGCCAACTACATGGGAGGCGTGGTGTTAGGGGACGCAACTCCGCCTCACACGTCGACCGAGCTGCAGGCTATGGACGTATATATACACGTAAGTAGGATTCAGTTATGACTTTTCTGCATAGAATTTCGAAATGAAACCTGCTTAACTTTTGTAAGTAAGCTGTAAGGAATGAGCCTGCCAAATTTCAGCCTTCTACCTACACGGGAAGTTGGAGAATTAGTGATGAGTGAGTGAGTGAGTCAGTCAGTCAGTCAGGGCTTTGCCTTTTATTAGTATTGATAAATAAAAAAATTCTCAAAAATAAAACAAAAATAGTACTAATGCCCCAAACAAGCATAATAAAATTAAAAAAACTCCTAAAAACAAGAATGAATTAAAAAGAAAAAAAAAGATACCTCTGAAAAGAGGCAAACTAAACGAAAACAGAAACCAAGTTTAAAGACTTGAAACAAAGGTAAACTACCAAAAAACAGCAGTCCAAATGAAAAGGTCAAAAGACCAATTAAAGTTACAAAACAAGAGATCAAAGGGGAGCCAAAATATGAACAAAAGGAAAAAAGAAAATGATTAATAAAGAAGAACAATCCAATATAACACCAACATAAAACACAATTAGCATATCACAAAATAAGCCATAACAAAAACAACAGAATAAGCACAAAAAAGGAAAAAAAGCCCTGGCAAAACCTTAATATTAATAGTGTGAATTATGGATCTCTACAGCAAGACTTTGTAATGCACACATAAAAGAATTTGGAAAAATGTCTGAGTAAATGCTTACAGATAGTAGTACAAGAAAAATTAAATTAAAAGAGAAAAAAGTTGGAAGTCAAATACAGGGAAATGAATGTGTTATTTATCTTTACCCTAAAAATACCAATTTGGTTAATCAATCAAGTTCAATGTAAGTCAGATCTGCACCATAATGTACCTCACCTTTACACTGTATGTGTCATCTCTGTTGTAAGCAATGTAGACCTCCACTTCTATGACAAGAAAAAAGATAATTAATTTAACATAATTTTCACTGATGGGACCTTCCAGTGACTTTACTTTATTCTTTATGGTCAGAAGACTGTGACAGCCAAGTCAGAAGTTTACTTTCTTTTTAATTTTCTGGCTTTTTAGTAATTCTGGTGTGTGTTCAGACCATAGTGTGGATGTGTATATATATTTATCTATCTGTTTATATATTTATATTTATTTAAAGGGCTTCTGTAAAAAGCTAAATTTCCCCCTTGGGTCAAATAAAGTTCTATCAATCTATCTATTTGAGAGGTGTCATGTTCATGATGCTTTCTTCACAATGCCAAGCAGAAGTGACAAGTTGATCTGAATTTAAATATGAATGACAATAATATGATACGGGAGTCAGTGGTTAGTGAAAAAACTTTTTTTTCTATGAGTTGTAGTGTCATTGTCATTTGCATAAAATACTTCACCACTTCAAACTTACTGTCTTCTCCATCCTGAAAGACAAGTGTTCGAGTGTGCAAAATATTAATTCTTGAACCAGTACTTGAGGCAAAGGGTGAATATGGATCTGTAAAAGAAGTGAAAATCTAATATAAGTTAATTGTCACACTTTACTGTTTTTGAATTCAGAAGATTATTAAAATACACTATAGTTATCCTGTCAAAATATGCGTCAGCACTGATATGCTCATTTTCATAGATCATTCAGTCTATAAAGCTCAGTTTAAAGAAGTATAATTTTTCTGTTTATATCTGTTTTTCATAGGCATCTTTGATCCTCCAGCTTCAGAAATGTATGAGTAGCAAGAAACAAGGCCAGAAAGACAAAAAAAAGAAAAAAGGGTCAGAAAAGTGGGAAGTCCAAATTAAAATAAAATGACAACCACAAACGTAACCAGAAAAATCAAATGCAAAAGTAGACATGCAAAATGTTGTGTAGCCCTGAGACATCAGACAGACAAGTCTCTCTTATGTTGGCGTGATCCAAAAAACACCTTGTTTTTCTTCTTTCCTTGTAGCTGCACTGTATGCAATGTGCTTGAGGATTAGCGTTCATTGGTTGTCAACATTCACACACATAGGAGCCCATCCCTATGGCTCAAGACAAAAGCTTGATTTTGTCATAGCAAGCTGCAGACCACTATGAGTGGCATGGGATGTAACACTACACGATACACACATACTGTCTTTGAGATTATGATAAATTTGACTGAAAAATCACTGAAATATCCATTTAGTGCAATGCCAACTATAGATAAAGATCTCTTGAATCAGTCAGTACTTTGTCTTTCTGAAGTAAATGCAAGTAACCTGCTGTATACTGTCTGCATTATTGTGTCATATGGTTATATTTTATACTACTTACTAAATATCGGGTGACTTTTTTTTTTTTCAATGATGTACAGCACCCCAAGTGAAAGAGTTTGAGAAAACTCCCATGAATTAGGCAGTGTTAAAGATTTTGTGAATTTTGGTGCTGCTTAATACTGATCAGATACTGTATTAAAAAAGACAATAATAACAGAATAGTTAGTTTTGGACACCTTCTCTTCAAGTCAATATTTACATGTATAGTCATAAAAAATCAAATCCACTGTCTTCCAATTCCATGTTTCTTGTAATTAATAATGATTTTGTCATCATCAAGTTTTAAAATGAGAATTCTTGTCCTAGGTGATAACACTTTTATAATTTTTGACTTTTTCAGGAATAAAACTGACAAATACAAAAAGGGATCAGAAACACCATTATGACCCAGAAAATCTACTCATGTCTTTTATATTTATTCACTATTCCTTATTGCAATATTGGGTTAACCACTGTGCTTTTGCTCTGGTAATTTGAAAAGTTTCACAGTTACTGATAATTAAGTGTCCTAAAAAGAAGAATGAAGTTGTAAATGAGTAATGTTCTCAAAATCTCCTGCAAAGAATTCCTGTTCAATATATTTGCCTGTAAAAAACACAAATAAATAAAAAAAAACACCTTATACTTCGGTTAATCTGGATGTTCACTTGCAATATATTTAGGGTTGCACACCACATAACACTGCACTTTCACATTTTCACAGTGTGCTAGATGGTATACTTTACTGAAACAAATTTAATTGACTTTATATGATAAATATGACATATGTAGCTAAGATGCACATTCATGGCGACTTCATTCCTTAAATAAGGTTGATAGGTTTAGATTAAAAAAAGTGCATATTTTCGTATACATGTTTTTTAACATTGTTCTTGAGAGATACAAACAAAATTATCATAGGTAGCCCCAGAAAAATTTATGTCATATACATCTCATATATTAGTGTTTTAATTATACTACAATTGTAATAATAACACATAAGCTAAAGTTTGTTTTATGAGAGTGAATTGAAATTACTATGCAATGGAGGAATTTTAAACAATTGCTTACATTTTACAGTTAATTTCATTGTAACAACATCATGCAGTTTGTTGCATGCATTGCTCAGAATGAATATGCAGCATGTGCAGTATGCATACCACTAATCAATGACCACTACTTAGGATCACATCAGTCTGCTCTTACCATTTGAACGTAGTTTAAATTCCTTAGTCACTGCTTTTTCCTGAAGCAAAAGTCCCAATGTCGCCTGACACAATCCTTCTTTAGACACCTTTCTTGATGGAGGAAAAAGTTGACTGTGGTGTCGCGCAATGAAACTTGTATCCACTTTACCAGCCTCAAATTCCGGATGTCCAGATAAGCTCAACAGGAAATCAATGTTTGTACTGAGCCCTACAATCTATCAAGATATCAGGGAATATATGAATAAATGAAAAGTTTTTGTTGTGACAGACCACACTATTTGTAAATTTGCAGAAATGAGTGTGATCCTTATTAGATATACAATGACACACATTAAATATTACACTATTTATGCATTTTTTGTGACTGAAAGTATAAAATCAATCAATTTTCCATACAAAATAAAACTATATATTATTACCTAGTGCTATAGAGGTTGTTGATGCTATCTAAGCCCAATACTGGTGAATTCAAGAGATAGAAAGTAAAAACTAAGCAGAAATACACTGTATGTAGCATTGCTTTCAAAAATTTTGAATAACGTTTCTTTGCCATCTCATTATATATTATCAGACATGTGCACCTGGGAATCACTTTCCCAGCTCTGGTAAGGTAAGAAGTTCCACCTCAGAACAAGATGGGGTGCTGACACTAATGGTCGTGTCTCGTTCCCCAATAGCATCAATGGGCCACTGAAGGAGGATTAATAACTTTGCCCCGTGTTTCTGGAAATACTCCACCCTGACACTATGAAAACCAAGGCACCGGGGAGACAGGCGTCAGACTTTTTTATTTTGTTTTTCCATTTTTCAGCTGAGATTAAATGGGGTGTCTCAGCTGGTACCCCAACATTTAGCCAACCTAAGACAGTTTGATCCCAGCCATGTTACAAAGTGTATATACTTCAGCAAGTAATTAATTAATTACAGTCCTATTCTGGTTAAAAAGAACCTTGTAGCAGGCAGATTTCAGATCTAGTAGTTAAAACAAGTAATTTCAACAAGTTATTTTCAAAAAGTCAAAATACATATCCTTATAAAAATATCAGTGCTATATTATACATAAAACTAGTTTGCCATTGTATTCATTGACAAACAATGGTTGTTTCTATTTGAAATTAAAATCTAAATAATAAGCTCTGGATTTGCAGTAATCTAAACTCTTACATTGTACTGGCGCAGACAGTATCTGAGTTTCTGTAGTGCAGCTGACCGATCTTCTCCCCAGACAACTAACTTTGCAATCATTGGATCATAATGAACAGAAACTTCATCACCTTGAGAAATAAAAATATAACAAAAAATATTTATGTTAGAGTCTAAGTAATTCATGTTTTGAAAAATCCTACTAACAAAAAATCAGCAATATAGTGAAAAGGCTGAATATAGCATATATTCAGAAATGCTGAAAAACAATATAAAACTGTATAGCCTTTACTGCTAGATATTTCTGAACTTCTGAATGCAAAATGATGAACGAGTAAAAAATGGTAACACAAGACAGGCCCATATTAGACAAATAGTAAAATGTTGCATTTATTACAAAAAATGTCTGGAAACTAAGTTATCCATCATATTATTAACAGAAAAGTACAGAGATTGTTAATTCAGGATGAAGGAAAAATAATGCTGCCTCTTCAAGGAAACAATTAACTAAAAATACTTTAATTTTAAAGAATGATTATCCAAAATAGTAATTCTGAAAAATGGGAAACCAAGCTATTACACAATTTAGAAAACATAAAATCATAAAATAGACACCAGGTAAGGGATCCCCTTACTGAGTAACTTTCAGGTACAAATTTAAACTTATTCCATAATACATAATACTGTGAGGAAAATTTGTGTTATCTGCGGAGAATATATTAGTCTGTTAGCACGTTCTATTAAAGGAGATCATACCAAAGGCAGTGGAAAAGTATAACATGTTCTCCATAATGCTGACTTTACAGTATTTACCCAATTTCCTCTGAACTCCTCACCTTGTCTCACTCCAGTTTCAATCCTTATAAAATCATTAGGTTCTGGAGTTGACAAATGAAGCAAAGGTCCTGCTCCAGGCAAAAAGTCATTGGAAGGGTCTTCAGCATATATTCTAGCTTCAAATGAGTGTCCATTTAGAGAAATTTCTTCTTGACTCAAAGGAAGTTTTTCTCCAGATGCAATCTGACAAATGAAGGAATGAAAGAACATTTCACACTTCAAAAATCCACATCAAAAAGAAATTATTACTTAACAGTAAATACATTTGCATTCAAAACTCAAAAGATTTGAAAGTAATACACAACTTATGTAAATAAAATCTTATTCAG
This sequence comes from Polypterus bichir lapradei, assembly GCA_026402145.1. NCBI lineage: Eukaryota > Metazoa > Chordata > Cladistia > Polypteriformes > Polypteridae > Polypterus > Polypterus bichir. Next base: position 96,825,782 of record JANRMT010062854.1, on the reverse strand, counting down.
AAAACGTGAATCTAAATAATTTTAGTCATCATAGAAACCTTTAATAACTTTGCCTTTAATTATAATGAAATATCCTAGATGCCATTACAAAGTCATCTTGCACCCAGCAAATTTCAAACATAAAATGATAACTGGCACATTTTTATGTACTGTCATAAAGCTGACGCCATATGAACAAGGATTGGGCTTTGACCATGCTATTTTTCAGGCATTCTGATGTGCTTTGGATGGCTGTCTTGGTACATGACTCAACTAGGCTTTAGCTCCAGTTCAGTTTAAGAATTTTCTGGTGAAGCGTGCACCATGGTTCCTTCAATTATGGAAGGTCCTCTAGGCCTTGAGGCAACAACGCGTCCCCACCTCATCATTTCACCACTACATCTGGCTGTTGTTAAGATGTTCTTACTATGGAGTGCATAATGGGGATTAATGTCATCCATAAATTCCACAGTATATTCATACACATTAAAGTGTATGATTTAAAATCTAAGGAAGCATAAAGTTTTATGTGGAATTTGGTAAAATAATTTTTCTGTTTTATCGAGTTTTACCATTTTCTTGAATATGTAAATTTAAGGCACAAGAGTTACTATCCTGGTAGAGTACTGATCTGAATCTCTGGGAATTACTTTTTAACAAAAAATATATATTATAGAGCTTTCACAGGGGCCATCAAACTGATTTGACTCTATGGACCTTGGCCTCATACATTAAACTTTGGGTTGATTCGAGCATGATAATACGTACAGCAAAAATAAAAAACTGATTTATAAATCCTGGTGTACGCGTATTTCTATGTAATTTACTCTTTATAAATCATAATCACCTTGTAAATGTGTGTGTGTGTATATATATTGTATATTGTGGGATATGGCCGACCTTTCATCCCGGCCAATACCCCCAGGCGGAGCCCTGCATGCAACATAGAGGTACCCAGAGTTCCAGCAGGGCATCATGGACAGTGGAGTTTTTCATCACAGCCCTGCAGGATACCATGGGGACCTCCAGGGGACGCTGCAGGAAGGCACAGAGACTTTGATTTCACCTATAACCCGGAAGTACGTCTTAGTCAAGGAGACAGAGGGAATGACGTACTTCCGGGGAGAAGAAAAGGACGTTTTATCTGACCCGGAAGTGATAAGAGATCACATGGACTGGGGGATCGGAAACACTTCCGGGTTAGGGACTATAAAAGGATGCTGGGAACTCCCAGACGACGAGCTGAGCTGAGTGAAAGGGTGGCAACATGTCTGGGAGTGGTGGATAGTGTATTATTGATTATTGTTGAGAGTTTATGAGTATTGTGGAGAGGAGGGTGCTTGTACACTGTACAATTGTCCAAATAAAGAATTACTGGACTTTTACCTAGTGTCTGGCGTCTTGGACAAGGGTTCAAGAGAGCGATAGCGCCCCCAATCTGTCACTATATATATATATAGATACACACAAATACACACAAACACATACACCTATACTGTGAGAAAGCGCATATTAGTCAGCCTCATTCATATGCAATCATGATGCTACAGAGCATCACTGGCCGGCAAAGCAGCCGTCCACCTGACACATCAAGATATCAACATCTGTACTCAAGAGTGTCTGGGTTCACTCTGTATCTGAGAGTGGAAGATCATGTGCGGCATTATAGTGCCTCTGTAATTTGGGGAAGAAAAAAAAAGTCATACGGCACCAGCATCTGAGCGTGTAGCCACTATCACCTGGCACACATAATGACACAATTGCTTTTCAGCCAGTTACCTTACCAACAAGCCATTCATCACATACAACACTATCACAGCTGTACAATCTACTTTGTCTCAAAATAAATTAATCACAGGTTGGCCCAGAACATTGAGACAGTATGTTTGTCAGTCTCACCTTGGTATCACAGATGACTGTGCATTAATTGAATGTCACCGTTCAACATTAACAAAAGCACCCACATTCTTGTTAGGTGCCCTTATTGTAATACGAGTGCAGTAAATTGCTCCAATTACATTATAACCACCAGACAATGCTACAAATTGTATTTTTGGCAATGGTTTATGTATGTATGTACACTCACACCATACAAAAACTGGATGTACTGCCTTGACGGGTGGTTAGTGATTTTCAACCCAGCAGGCATGACAGAGTGAAGCTTGGCAGAGATATTTCTGACCTGCCAACTAGTTCCTTGAGAAGTGACAACAGGTAGCAGATATAAACTGTCAAATAGCCTAAAAAGTTCTTTAGTGCAAATATTCAGCATTGGCCCTCTTTAAAGCAAACTAATATACAGTCTGCATATCATATTCATCACTTTTGAGGAGAAATACGTTTATCATGTCAACACACATTATATTAATGGTTTGGTGCTATGAATCATTATGCATGTTAGTCATCATTTAACTGATTTGGTTGAATTTCCCTGCTTATTCAAGGATGTCATCACTTTCTAGTTTATCTGAAATGTTATGTACACATGAGTAAGAGTTGCTGTAAATATACACATTTCCCTGTGAAGTTTTCTTTTATGAATCCCAATGCTTGCAAGGTAAGTTGTGATGCACATTCCAAGCCTCTTTTTGTGTGTACACATCCTGTATAAATAAGGCCTCTGGGCTTGATTCTTGGCTCAGTTATTATTCATGTCAAGTTTGTATGTTTTTTTCTTATGTGGTTTGGGTTTCTCTGGGTAATGCAGCTTCTTCTGAGATCTTAAAGCAGTAAAGGATATGTTAATTTGTAACTTAAAATTGGCCTGTGTGTCTAATTAAGTGTGCCTGTGTTGAATTTTCACCAATATTAAAGGCGTATTTTTTGCTTTTTGCTCAGTGCTGATAGAATTATTTCCTGCAGATTCAGAAAATTAAAGGATAGTTACCTTTATAGTTGGCAAAATGTTCTTATGAGGGCAGGTTCATTTTCTGCTTTGTGTGAGAATGACAGTTTAGGATATTATCTATATGTTATTCATTAAACTGTGAATTCTACAGTTAAAGTAATGCACTTAATTCTTTTAATGGGAATTATTTATTGAAATGCATCTTGTATATAGTTTGTTATCTGGAAAACATTTATATAACCATAAAAACACAGGATGAGAAGTGTTTAAAAACCAATTATTATACCAATAATTCTAAGTAAGGAAAATAATTGGCTTATTTTTACATACTAAAAAGTATTTGTAATCTCTGTCATTTCTAAAAGGTTAGCAATAAGGTTTGGACGTTCAAGTTGTCACTTGTTGCCATAGTTTTCGTCTTTGACTTGGGCTACTACTGGGTGATTCTAATGGGCAGGGCCCCAAGTTATGATGTATTACTGTCTTAATTATGAAGCAATACAAATGAAATAAAGATCACAATATTCCTGGATAATTGTACGAATGAGTGAGGCATGGCGCAATTCTGTTGAGACTGACAGTGGGCAAAACATTGAACAGGAAATGGCTGCCATCACCCCTACAATGCTTGCAGACACCTTTGCCAATATGGAGCGCCGTGTCGATCTGTGCATGCAGGAAGAAGGTGACCATTTCCAATACTGAATGTGATTAAATCATTTACACATCTATCAAGGTATGCACTGTATTTATTTAGTTTCTATCATTTCATTATTACGTGAGTAACACATCATAACTCTGGGCCCTGCCCATTAGAATCTCCCTGTATAAATGCTATCATTTTACCTGTTTATTTTTGGCCTCATTTTGGCAGTTTATTATTACTTCTCTAATTTAAACAACCTCACCCTTAGTTGCCACTCGACCAGGTCAGTTCCAGTAATCATCTCAGTGACAGGATGCTCTACTTGAAGTCGAGTATTCATTTCCATGAAATAGAAGTTATGATCAGCATCCATAATGAACTCAACTGTGCCTGAAACATTTTTATAACAGTAGTTAACACATCTTGTTTCCAGAATTAAAAAAAAAATAATTACACCAACATATGCATGTCTTTTATTAAAACACTTAGAGCAACCTCACATAATAATTATATTCCAAAATACTGGCAGTCTTTTATAGATTATATTTAAGTGATGATCATTTATTTTCTACCTTTTCTAACTGAGCAGAAATCACAGCCAACACTTTAAACAAGCTTTATATGCAGTTTTTCAGAATGATGCACTATAGAAAAAGAAACTAAATCTACTCAGATAAAATAATTTCAGGTTTATATGGAAATGAGATTAACTTAAAAAGTGTATATTTCAAATGTACTGTAAACGTTCAAAAACATTCAATACAAAAACAACACAGCAGATGTTTTTAAATGTATTATTCTCTAAACAAACAAATCTTAGATATTTAAATTTACAATTAAAGTAGTAAATCTGTTGTTGGCCAATAACAAACTTATGATCAATACCAGTTGTCATCATATTATAAATACTGTAGGAGCATAAAAAATGTAACAATGAGCTATTTCACAGCCCTATATTTCAATATGTATATGTATTATTGAATTTTTATTTTAAACTGATAGAGTTTCCTTAAAAAAACCCATAGCTGGGCCGTTGCTGCTCCTTGCACCAGCTTGCTCTTGTATGTAATGCCTTCTTTGAATTGTCATTAAAAAGCAGTTTGCCTTTCTCATGCTCACTGAAACATACTCTAAGCATTTTTTTTGTTCCTAAATGCAGAGCAAAACCTTTAATTAAAAATGTACAGAAACTTAGTATTATGTATATGGTATTAGAAACAAATAACCTTCTAAATTGTTTATCCAATATTATCTAAATGTGTGCTGATGTGATCTTGACACTTCAGATGACAGAGATTAGAAAATTGAAAAATTCTACCTATGGCAAAAATAAGGAAAAATAAGATTAACACCAAACTTATCTAGGTGCTCAGATAGCATCAACCGCAAAAACAGGCACTTCTAAAAATACAAAACTAAACAAAAAGCAGCACTTACCAGCGCCCACATATTTGACTGCTTTAGCAGCTTTTACAGCAGCCTCTCCTAGCCTCCGCCGCACTTCTGGCTTGATTCCAGGCTGGGAAGGTGGCAAAATGTACATTTGTCAAGATCTTATTTCTAAACTAATTTGCGCTGATTCCCTTAAATGGAAAAGGATCAATACTAAAATAAAATGTATTTCTTGAAATAACAGTGGCATCCAGCAATATGTTGTTTCTTTAAACCTGTTATTACTATATGCTCCTTAAAGTAGTAGTCCTATGTAAAGCTTAAAGTTAATCCACTAATTGTGATGTGTGAATGCTGATCCACACTGGTACTGAAGATGTTCATCTTGTGTGTTGTGAAAAATGCACTGCATGTGTTCTGCTCAGTAGCTAACATTACAAGAGAGTGGAGAAAGGGAATTTAGAGATCAAGCAACGATACATGCGGATAGTTGCCATTAGTTTGTTGTATATGCATATACCCATTCTTCTGAACTTTGCAGAACTGATTTACCTGAATAACCTGTACATGACAAAAAACATTTGTAATTGAGGATGCGCAAATTAGCTCCCATTTACCAAATGTCCAGATTGTGCCATTGGATTTGTATGCAAAAATAAGAAAGAAAAAAAAAACAAAACACAGAATCCTCACCCCTGGTGCTTCTTCAATGATTTTCTGATGCCTTCTTTGCACACTACAATCCCTCTCAAACAAGTACACTGCATTGCCATGTTGGTCTCCAAACACTTGCACTTCCACATGTCTACAAGATCAAAACAGAGGAAGTTATTTCTGCTCACAAGCTAATCACTGAAGCCTACGAGTCTAGCATATGATTTAGCATGCAAACATAATGATCAAAAGTAATATTGGAAAATTTTAAATATTATTAATTGCACTTGACTTGAGCATTCCTAGTTTTCCTCCTCTTTCTGTGTCTCTGTTTAGCATTCGTTTGCTCAGAGGTTGATGCGCTTGCTGGTTCCTGAGCAGCTCTTCTTTTCTCCACCCTAGCGGCCCGCTGCTTCTCTTCTTTCGTTGGCATGTTTTCGCATTAAAACTGATTAAGTTAGTTTTTGTGTTGCAATTACTTAGTACGTTTTCTATAATTTTTCATTTAAGCTGCACTTAAGTCTTCAATCTGCCTCAAGAATAATTAGCAAAGGTGGTAGGAAATGAGAACAGCGCCCATACGCATGCGCCGCACGGCCGCCCCGCTGCCGAGAGTTGATTCTACAATAAAATAAAATAAAAGAGTAATACAAATCATCACCCCAAAAGCGGATAGTAGACTTCGCGTAGTATATCTGTACCAAATTTCAAGTCAATAGGTGAAACGGCTTGCAAGCTACAGTTGATATAAAATGGTGGACAGACAAACGAACAGCCATGGTTGCGTATTATATAAGAAGTTTAAACCTCTAAATTATAAGTTAAACAGCAATAACAGTATATACAGTACTCAAAGTTTATACAATCTCCCAAAGTATTAATAACGTCTGTCTTAAAAATCCAGAAAAGAGCACATATTTCAGTATGTGTGCACCAAGAAATAAACTTCTCCACCTGACTCCACTTTATCAATACACCCGCATAAGTGCAGAATCATTCTGGGAATTTCTGCAAGTGACATGACCTGGTGTTATATTTATAGTGTGAGGTGTACAGAGTGAAGAGAAAAGGAGACAGGACTGTTCCTTGAAGGGCAGAGCAGGCTCTTTTTCCTTAGGAGACTGCATTCATTTAATGTGGGAAATGACATCTTTTACATCTTCTATAACTCTTGTGATATCCAGTGCTATTTTCTATGCTGTGGTGTCCTGAGCTTGTACCATTACTTAAAGAGAGGCCTACTGAATCAACAAACTAATTAAAAGGGCAAGCTAAGTTATAGGACACACTCTGGACCCCCTGGAGGTCATAGCAAAGGAGAGAATTCAAACAAAACTGAGTGTCATTATGAACAATGCTGAATATCCTCTCTCTGACACACTAACAGTGAGGTCTTCCAGCCAAGAAGAAGCTCTACCAGCATTCCTTCATACCAAAAGCAATACACTTGCATAATGCCTCACTGTGACAGCCAAGTCAGAAGGTTTCTTTCTTCTGAATTTTCTTTCTCTGCAGTCATTCTGGTGTGTGTTTAGACCAGGGGTTCTCAAACTCGGTCCTGGGGGACCCCAGTGGCTGCAGGTTTTTGTTCCAACCAGCCCCTGTTTTTAATTGGACTCCTGGGCTAATTAAGTGAACTGTTGCTTCCCAGATTCCCTGTTTTGGAAACAATATACAAATTAGAAAAAAAAAAACTAAGTTTGGTAAAAAAAAAAAAAAAAAAAGTATTAAAAAATAATAAGTAGGTAGTTTTATTTATTTTTTCTTTTTAACAGTATTTTCATCTTGATTGTCATTCTACTTTTATAGGTGTTCTAATTGTTTAATTAATCCATTATTTACTACTTTGTGGGGCTGACGTTAAAGTAGTTGCAGCCTTTCACGATTGGGTGTTGTTTGCTTGGGTTTCTGTTCTGCTTGTTTTTAATTATCATTATTAAGATTCAATGAAGGGAGCAAACTGCACAGGAAAGGGTGAAATATAATAAAAAGAGAGTTAAGCATTTAAATCCATAGCAAAAACAGAAATATTTCTAAGTTTCTTATAAATGTAAAAATCATGCTGATGTGCTTTTCTGAATGTAGAAAAAAGATAAATAGTACCATTTAATTAAATGAGATCAGTGCTATCAGGTGTTGTCACTGATTAGGAATCTGGTTGGAACAAAAACCTGCAGCCACAGGGGTCCCCCAGGACCGAGTTTGAGCACCCCTGATTTAGACCAAAGTCTGTGAGTTAATTTATTTACTTATTTATTTATCTATTTATTATTTATTTAAAGAGCTTCTGTAAAAAGCCAAATTTCGCCCTAGAGACAAATAAAATTATATTTATCTATGTGCTCAGAAATGCCTCAAACGTGTATATCTGTTGAAAAAAATGTAATTTAGTATAATAACATCTCTAATACAGGAATAAATGTAATGCAAAGTAAGCCGATTCTGAAAACAGAACAAAAAAAAACAAAAAAAAACGCTGTTTGCTAATGAAACCAAGGCTGAACTGAACTTTCTACCCTAAATATTGTATTGGCCAAAATATAATACTGTATATCCCACATAGGAAAAAAACAGTTTCTTAAAAAATATGCTAGTATCTCTTGCATGAAAGCTAAAATAAACCCCAGGAATATACAGTAGACAAAGTAACAATAGTGAGACTAAAGAGCAAAAATGTAAATATCGACCAAGCATAAAGTCAAGACAATGAAGGGCAGCTTTGGGACAAGTCTCTGACAGTCCTGAGTGGCCCAGCCAAAGCCCAATAGAACATCTGCAGATAGACATGAAGATGCTTCCCAATCTGTTTAACAGAGCTTAAAAGGATCTGCCAGGAAGAATGGGATAAAATGCCCAAATTCAGGTATGCAAAGTTTGTAGAGTGTGAAGGACAGCCGGGTCCCATGCCCGGCAGGGACGCCCCTGCTGCTTATGTTCCGGGAGAGCCGCCATGGGCAGTCCAATACCTCCCCCGGGACGCTTGCTGGCAGCCTCCCTGGCCGACGGTGATTCCCCAACCGCCCGCAGGGCTCCATGGGAGATGGAGTCCTCCACAGCTGGGTTGGGGCCTGGGGTGGCTGCTAGGGGGGGCTGTCTACTTCCCACAGCCCGGCTGGACGAGTATTCAGCCCCACCCGGAGGTGCAATTAGGACCAGGTGGTTAATCACCTGGAACACTTCCGGGTGGGCTATAAAAGGGCCCAGCCACCACCACTCGACGAGCCAGAATCGGGAGGAAGAGGACGAGGTTGCCTGGGAGGAGTGGTGGTGCCAGGAAGGGTTGTATAAAGTCTGTTTTGTGCTTTTGGGACTGTGTTGGGCCTGTGGGGCACGGGGAAGGCGTGCCCCATGGCTGAAGAAAAGAAATAAAAAACCCTGTTTGTTGTACACGTGCCTCTGCGTAGTCTGTGCCGGGTCGGGCGCTATATAGCACCTTTTACAAAAGATATACCCAAGAAGACTCAAAGCTATACTTGCTGCCAATTGTGGCACTACGAAGTACTAAGGTAAGAGTCCAAGTACTTATATGAATGAGATATGTCAGTTTTTTTATTTCTAATACATTTGCAAACCTTTCTGGAAAAACATTTTTACCTTTTTATTATGAGTTATTGAGTGTTGAATGATGGGCAAAAATGGCAAATGTATCCATGTAAAATTAAGTCTCCAAAATAATAAAACTTGCACAATGAGAATAAGTCTTAATACTTCCTGAATCCACTGTATGGATTAGAGTGGACGTCCACATTTGTAAAAAGGGGTCAGGAGCAATGCCACTCCTCAACCTCCTTGGGAAAAAAACAAAGCCAGGGTTCTTGTAGCTAAGACTCAGAACTTGTAAGATATCATACGAAATATAGCCGATGACTGACTGAATAGTTGTTCTTTTCATTTTTGCATAACAGTTTTTGTATTGATTACAAGTGCTTACAAATATGAATTGAAATAAACAGATAAATAGTAAGCATAGGACAAAATAGCAGAAAAAAATAACATACCGTGGATTCTCTACAAACTTCTCCACCAGCATTGCATCATCGTTAAAGGACTTACGAGCCTCTCTGCGAGCGGATTCCAATTGATCAAGAAAATCAGCTTCAGTTCGAGCTATTCTCATCCCCTAAAACAATATCATGACCCCTGTTGATAAAGTGTGCAGACAGTGTACAACACAAGAAATTGGCAGAGGTCTACATCATGTATGGAAAAACATAAATGCCTTCTGTGACTATAAAGTAATACTTGTCCAGATGTTTCTTCACCCAGTTTAACGCATATAAACTCAGAGATTCACAAAATGAATATTCACATTTTCATTCAATACAACACATCTTTCTTTTAATAGCGACAATATCTTTGCTACAGAAGTGTGTTATTTGTCATATTACTTATTCACTTGGACCATTGTTTACTCTGTGAATAGATGAAAGCACTGAAGTACAGATACCCTAGTAATTATCACTGCAAAGCAAAATCTTCCTATACTTTTATTTATATATTTTGGTATTACTTTCCTTTAAGATAGCATTTTGAATAATTAATCCATACAAGATTTTAAAAATATATATTGTTTTACCATTTTCTGTTCTTTATTAGCCCTTAATATTTGAAGATTTTGTTTTCTGTAAACTAAGGATAACTCTTTTCTATTTCAGACTCCTTCATGTGGTCCAGTAATAAATTGCATGCTATAGAATACAGATAGGTCAACATGCAAAGTGCTGCATCAGACTTTAGTATAAGATAGTAACAAAAGTTAGTATTTTCACAAATACCTTGAAACTGATTCCTATTTTTATAGTCATACACAAATAATGATACTCAAATGATGGCTAAGTATGAGTGCCATTAGTGTCACACAGATGAAAGCTGCTGCTATGTAAGTTTGACAGTAAAGAATGTTACGCATGCATGCTTGGGGACCTTCCAAGGGGCTCAGGTAAGTCGAACGATACCACTGCTGCGCAGAAGGGGGCACTGCCGCTGTGTCGCTAGTTTCCTCTAAATGTGCCTGGCCCCATCCCTTTCTGAGACCAGGACAATATAAATGGGGCACACAGAAAGGGAGGTTGTCTTTTGACCCACTCGAGAGAGACAGAGATGTAAATCTCACCTAATACATACTGGAAAGAGAACATGCGAGAAGCACAAATCTGGTTTGCTTTGAGTCCTACAGATGAAAATTATTTTTTTATAGTTCTCATGCATCAAAAACAACACTTTTACTCATATTCACAAGTGTAAAGGCTCCTGAAAAGAGCATCATACTGCAAGTACTTATTTATTAGATCAATATCATACAAACCCATGAAACAATAAACGCCGTTCAGCTTTGTCTGGACCATATTAACAGATGTTGGGTCCAGGTAGGTTTATTTTGCTTTTCAATACCTTCTGCCCTCAGCTCAAAGATCATTTAGTCTGTTGGACTCACTTCTTGACAGGGAATCCTCTTTTCTTTCCCTTTGATATAAATTTTCTTCTAGATATAATTTTTACCTTGCCACCCCCTCCACGGACAGCTTTGATCATCACTGGATAACCAATTCTCTTAGCTTCTTCCTTCAACTTCTGGTCAGATTGGTCATCTCCATGGTATCCTTCAATTATGGGTACACCAGCGGCAGCCATTATGTGCTTTGATGTGCTAACAAAAAGAAAGTGACAAAAATGTATACATTTCAAAAGATATGAAAAATATTTGAACCAAAGTGGGAAAACAAAAAAAAGATCTGCACTTTTTACAAAACACCCTCTACGAAATAAAACCAGATTCACTATAATCTTTATATAGAGTTTTGTTTCACTGTTAGAAAAGAATATGTTTTGAAAATAGATGATAGTAGTAAAAAGATATTTTGAATTGCTACAAATTTTAGAACAAAACAATGCCTATGCCAGTGTTTCTCAGCCTTTTTTGCTGTTGCATTCCACTCTTTCCCATATCAGTGTGAAGGAGAGGTCCCACCTTGGTGAATTAAACCAAACTGCCAGAGTTAGGAGGGGGGAATGAAGATCATCTGAATGGCAACCCAATTAAAGGACTCTGACAACACTGACCTTTGGTCTTCCCAAGTTAAAAATGGGAAATCTGTGCAAAATATGGTAAAGCTAGGTTCAATAATGTGGATTTGCATATTGGATGAACAAACATTCAGCTTTATAAAGTAGAGAGAAACAAATCATCTTAAAAAGCTTTAAAAAAATATAATATTGGATTTAGTTAATGGAGAGATGAATTAGCATGTTTTTTACTTTGGTTATTTAGACAATTTCATAAAACTGGAGTAATCATTCAAAAAATGTTTTTCTATAATGTAAACATTTTTAAATTACATAAGTCAGGTGTATCAAACTTGGATTCTGAATTTCATTTCAGCCACTTTCTTAATTACTAACCGTTTACTGCTGCAAATTGAACATACTTCTTCTGCCTTAATTTTAACTGACTTGCTTTTCAAGATTTTCCAAACCCCTAATAGTTTCTTTTTGACTTAACCAGCAACCAAACAATGACATGCAAAGTGAGTGACACAGCTCTTAACATATAATTATTGTTGTCCAAAGAAAGTATATTGTAAACTAGTTATTTTCTTGTCACTGTTCTTGTTCCACAATGACAGTCTCCCATACCAACAAAACAATACATTGAGTGGCATTATTTGATATGTAACACTTTCTATTGGTTCAGTAGGATTATGGGGCAGAGAATCAACACTTCCCAGCCTTAAGAGTGGATAGCTCTGTTACAGGTTCTTTCTTCAAATGTACTTCTGCCATCTGTTGTAGTACAGTTTTCAGGTGCTTAAAACTGCTAACCGTCTCAGTTTTCTTGTCATTGAGGAAAGGTGGTGGTTGAAGGTCACCACTCCATTTAAACATAGCTGTAATCATAACATAGCTGTAGACATAAGTTTTGACAAGATTGTGGTTACTTTTGGAATGAATAATCTGTCTTGTTTCTCTGCATGAGTAAAATAAAGACCTTATTTAAAATGTTACCACAAAATATCAGCTATCTTCCCAGTGTGTTCTATTTTCCTTAACAAAGTCAGGCCCTGTGGTCTTGTTTGGCTCCATCATTCTCAGTTCTTCAGCACACCCTTGCTCATTGATACCTGTGGTTTTTATGTTTCAAGATTCTGCTTCTAGTGAATTATTCCCTCTGAAACACTAAAATCAGGCTCTGCTTTTGCTATATCTATGAAATGCAAACAGCATGGTGGATAAAGTGTTTTCCCTGTGATTTAAAAAAAAAAAAAAAAAAACAGCATCTCTTGTGCCAATTGTTAATGGGTTAAGATCCAACTTCAGGTAAACCGATACTGAAAAACCTCCCACAGCGAAAATATATGTAAAATGTGAAATTTACAACCAAGCCAACATGAAGTAGTGGCCCAAGTTGTCTCTTCAAGACCATGTTAAAACATTTATGTTCAGGAATGTGGAGAAGGAATCAGAAATGCTCACTTGTTAAAATGTGAGCAGACACTGGAAGGAAGAAACTGGATATATATGTAAATTAATAATAAGAGGATAACCTGTACTGAAAGATTTTTGAAGCAATCCACAATCAATGCACAGTAATTGCTGTCTCTGTAACAACTCATTAACCTGTCATTCAAGGGTGGCAAAAAAACACAAACCCTACTGCTTGACAGACTCCCTTGCCCGAAGTGCCAAATAAAAACAAAAGTGGTAAACCAGCAGTACTTGTAGTGTAAGCACTCGTAATACAGCTTGAATTCAGCTGTCATGAGGTGGTGCAGTACATACTGTATAGTAGATTCTGAAAGTATTCAGACTCCTTCACATTTTACTGTGTTGTTGATTAAATTTTACATGGATAAATTTTTCATTTTTACTCATCAATGACAAAGTGAAAACATGTTTTCAGAAAGGTTTTTAAAATGTATTAATAATTGAAAAAAGCTGAAATCTCTCGTTTCATAGGTTTTCAGCCTGTTTGCTTTGCCACTACAAACTGTGGTCGGGTGCATCCAGTTCGCTTTAATTATCCTTGAGATGAGTTTACAACTGGATTAGAGCCCACCTCTGGCAAATTGAACTGATTGGCCAGAGTGTACAATGGCTTACACCTGTGTATGTAGGGTCCCACAATGGATATCAGGAAAAAAAAAATCATGAATGTCCACAGAACTTTCTGTAGACCTTTGCGATAAAATTAGCATTGACCAGGGCAAAGATATAAAACAATTTCTATACCTCCGAGTTCTCCTAGGTGCACCGTGGCCTCAATAATTGTTAAATGGAACAAGTCTGGAATCACCAGGGGCCTCATGTATAAACGGTGTGTACGCACAAAAATGTTGTGTACGGCCGTTTCCACGCTCACATCGCGATGTATAAATCTAATCTTGCCGTAAAGCCACGCACATTTTCACGCTAGTTCAATCCCTGGCATACGCAAGTTATTTGCTCGGTTTTGCAAACTGGCGGCACCCAACGTCAAAGCAGTGCTACTGTTCCTGTGTGGTTTCCCTTTAGTTTTTAGATTCACATCCCTGATGCGGCTTTATCAAATGCACTGAAATTCATCACATATAGTTTATTAGTTTAAGGCATCTCATTGTAATCAACTTGTAACCATATAATGGTGCAACAAATGACCAAACTAATCTAAATACCATCACTGCTTTAGTGTTGTTATTCCCAGTGCACCACCGAGTATTTAACCCACTTTATCTAAGTGTGGAATCACAGTTGTACAGCAGCTGATCGGATTATCGGTATACAGCATCTTGCACACGCTGTCTCAGCCATGCACACAATCTATTTGAACTGTTCCCATATGGCAAACGCTTCAGAGACTTTCCTGTAGGGACCTCGCGGTTCAGAAACAGTTTCATCCTAAGTGCTCTAAACGCACTCAATCAGTCCATCCATTGCTCCTAGTAGAACTGTTTGTACTTATAAGTACAATCAACTCACTGTCAACTTGCACTACAGTTATAATATTGCACAACCTGAGTCACTTTATAAAGCGAGTATTTACATATGATGACGACTGGCTTCTAAGTTGATGTAGATTTCCAAGCACTATCTTCTTGGAGCTCTTGATATCATTTTTAAGATGAAATGCAGTAAAGCATGTTTATTACATTATACAGAAGTTTTAAACTTCATTAAAATAATGTATACTGTTAATAATTAAACATGTGAGGACACGGTGGTGCAGCGCTAGCGGCAAGCTGGCGCCCCACTCAGAGATTGTTACTGCCTCACGCTGTATGCTTGCTGGGACTGGCGCGACCCTGGATGGATAGATGGATGGAATAATTAAACATGTACTATGAAGATATTTCAATGTTTCATAAAAGTTTTGAAGAACTGGCATTCTAAGCTTACAGATGGCTTTGCATCTATTACAGAGCTGATTTTGTGGCGATTGGTTACTTGGAGAAAGAAGAGGAAGGACAGGAATAGGAGGTTAGTATGTTTGAGAGAGACAGTACTGCTGCAGTAAAATTATTTTATTGAAGGTCGCATACGGCACATCAAGCATCTTGCGGGAGTCAGGAACAATCTCTAGACAGGGCGCCAGCTTATCACTAATACTGCGCCACTGTGGCCCCATTTTAATACATGCTTTAATTCCTATCATTATGAAAACATCAAGTATACATCTTAATATTTAAATTGTTCAGAGAGCTGTAATATCATGAATGTAATGTATTCTGTGTCCTGTTGGTGGAAGAGAAGCCCGTTTAAGAAGCACATAGTGATTCACACACATAGAGCACATTGAAGAACACATACAAAACAAAGCATTTAACGTGCTACTTTAGTTACGATGGGATCTGAGAAACTAGTAAATTAAACGATTTTAAGATGAAGTTTAGGACATTCTACTTTGATGACAAAATAAAGAACATGATTAAAGTGTAAATGTCGAGATTAAAGTTGACATTTGGAGATTTTTTTTCAACTGTGTCCCTATTTTGTTTTTCTTTTCTCTGTACCCTAATACGCTTCCATATGAAACTCAGACAGTGGGCTACGACTCATGTTTTTACGGCGACTTTGATATCTCAACAATTCTTATTTATTTCAGACATTTTGCAACTTTCTCAACTTGAACTTTCGAGTTTCTCCGACACTCTATGTCACTCAATCAACTTCCTTTCGTTGTTTATATCACTGTTTAAACAAACAAATAGTACGTTTTCCTTGCCTCCACTTGGTATTTGCTGAAATTCTTCTATTTTCCCTGTGCTTTTGCCATTGTCTTTTCACTTAACGCTGAGCTTAAGGGGCTGTTTATATTGATTTGCATATTCAAAGAGGCGTAATTCTGGGAGAAGTTGGGAGTGGCAGCAGCCGCATGCACGTGCATTACTTTTCACGCTGACCGGGATTTATGTAGCGGAAAAACATGGAAGATGGCATACGGTCAGATTTATGCATCTGGAGTTTTTTGTGCGTACACACATTTTCGTTTATGTCCGTATGACATGTTTAAGTGTGAATTCTATACACGGCGTTATGCATGAGGCCCCAGGATTCTTCCAGGAACTGGCTGTCTAACCAAACTGAGTAACCAGGCAAGAATGGCCTTGGTCAGGGAAATGACAAAGAAAGTAATGCTCACTCTAATAAACTTCAGAAGTCCTCTGCTGAGATTGGTAAATCTGTCTTAAGGATAACTATCTCAGCAGCATTCCATCAATTAGGCACTTATTGTACAGTGACTAGCTTGCTTGGAGTTTCTCAAAATACACTTAAAGGACTCTGACAGCATGGGGAAAAAAATCTCTGGTCTGGTGAAACAAAAATTGAGCTCATTAGGCTTTAGTACTTCAAGTACTATGTCTGGTGAAGACCAGGCACTGCTCATCGCCTGCTTAAAACCCATTCCTATGGTGAAGCTTGGCAGTAGCAGTATCACACTGTGGGGGTGCTTCTCAGCAGCAGTAGCAGGGAGACTGGTCAAATATAGAGAGATCCTTGAAGAAACCCTGCTCCAGAGAGCACGTGGCATCAAACTGGGGCAAATGTTCACCTTTCAGCACAACAATGACCTAAAACATATGGCCAAAACAATGCTGGGGTGAAGACACCTGATGATGGCAGCTTAGAGATGCTTCCCATCCAATCTAATGAATCCAATAATAATAAATTAATAAACTGCCCAAATCCAGGTGAGCAAAGCTTTAAGAGACTTGCCCAAGAAGGCTTGAAGCTGTAATTGCTGGCAAAGGGGCATCTACAAAGTACTGAATTAAGTGTATGACTACTTATATAAATGAGAGATTTCAGTTTTAGATTGTAAACCTTTCTGAAAAACTTGTTTTCACTATATCATTATGGCTTACTGAGTGTAGATCGATGGGAAAAATGGCAAATTTATCCATTAACAATTAAATCTATAACATAATAGAGTGTGCAGAAAATAAAGAGTCTGAATACTTTCTGAACCCACCATATTTGGGCCAATCAGATACAGTTGCATTTGAACTTTCTGATGTGATGCAAATCAGAATTAGGAAAATAACCAATTTGGTTGCTACCTTTTAATACCCATATCTCGAATGGCAGAAGATGGAGGCCCAATGAAAATTATTCCTTCCTGTTTGCACAACTCAGCAAACTCTGTGTTTTCAGAAAGAAATCCATAGCCTGGATGTATAGCCTAAAATACAAAAAATATTTTCACATGGTCTAAACACCGAATACTGTATCAAAATCTTGTTTTCTAATCAACTTTTATTTATAATCTACAATACAAACATGATAAACAACAAGAACGTTTATTTCTTGAGAACAATTTCATACAAATGGCACAGCTCAAAGTGCTTTACAACATGTGAAGGAAGTAGTTAGATACAAACAAAATTTAAATTAGATAGAAAAAATAATGCCTAAATAGTATACAAAAACAAATAATGTACACTTATATAGGATAGATCTACAGTATACTATAATTAAGAGAAACAGAGTCCTTAAATATAGAATCGTTTAAGTCTCTAAAAGATGCATTAATAACTAATAATAGCTAATATACACTATTCAAAAGTACTTTGCATAAACAGAACTATGATTTATTTTTATAGTATTAAAATGAATCAAGAATATATAAGAATCTACAAATAAAGAAGAACAGAAAATCTTCACTGTACAGAATACCTTTAGCACCTTTAAATGATCAGCAGCACATTGAACAACTTAATACCACTCTACAAACACACATTGTTCTTTTAAATTAAAAATTCTAGCAGGATGAATTATTTGCACAGAATAATACAGGGTTAATTGGTGGGATTTTAATTTGCTAAATTTCATTATTCATGTTCAAATGCTGTGCCACTGGGAGTCTGGAAATTTAGGGGCAAATTATAAACATCACTAAAGGGGAAAACAGAATTTTAAGGCTGACTATCATCCTGACACAACAAAAAGCACACAAGTTAAAATGAAAGATATAGCAAAATTCTCATTTATTTGAATACTCCTATGCTAACATTTGGATTAAGGAACAACAATGTGTTAATTGTGGATGCCAAGTGAACACAAGTACAGTGTAAAAGCTAATGATTTACAAGTGGATCTCCAGTTCAAAAATATGTAACTACAATTATTTACAGTATGGTACATTTCTTTGTCTTTACCTGTGCTGTTGATTTTTTAGCAATCTCCATGATTTTTTCCATTGATAGATAGCTCTGTTGGGAAGCAGCAGGTCCAATATGATAGGCCTCATCTGCCTAGTAGATTTACAGAAAACATTTATTTTGGACAAAAATTCTGGTAGTAGTTAAAGTAGTGACAAAGATCTCCTTTTGCAGCACACTTGACAGTTTATTTTATTGTTTTTTTAAACTTAATAGGAAAAATACAAGGGAATATTCAAAATTTGTGTTAACAATTTTTTTTAAAACAACACTGCTTGTTTACCTGAAAAGAAATCTCTGAGGTCACTGAACTCAACATTAAACAGTCACAAGAATTAAACCTGGTCAGTCAACAAACTTCATTCGTATGAACTAAAAGTCAACTTTTTGGTCATCAGTTCTGTGGATCTTTTTATACTTGTTTTTATTCTCAATAAAAAAAAAAATCAACAAAATGAGCTTTCTATGCAAATAAAAAAAAGCCAAAATTCAGTTTGCGAATTTCTTTTTCGTTGATCAGTCTTAGACATTTTTTATGCAACATTTGAATGTATTATAACATCCACAATACTTCTTACAGAGACAAGACCAACCCAGTTGGATCTTACCATTGCCACATGCATTGAGTGTTTATCCGCTTCACTATAAACAGCAACCGATCTTACACCCATTTTCTTAGCTGTTCGCATTACCCGACATGCTATCTCTCCACGGTTTGCAATAAGTACTTTTTCGATTCTTCTGCCGCCTTTGAAAAATAAATAAATAACAATTTTAAAGCATATCTCACTAAAAATGTAAAATAAGCTATTCCGCACAAATTACTTTTACTCTTGCAAATTCCTTAAAATGTCTTTCATGTACTTCACTTAAAAAATATGTTTCACATCATAACAAATTACTTACAGACATTTTAAAGTAAAAAAACAATTTACCTATAAAGTGGCATGCAAAGGTGTGAGCAACCCTGGTCAAAATTTCTATTACTGTGAATAGCTAGGTGAGAAAAAGATGAACTGATCTCCAAAAGGATGAAACATTCTTTTCAGTAGTTTACGCACAATTAGTGTATTGTTTTTGTTTTGTACAATTGTAGAATGGAAAAAAGGAAAAGAGCACCATGAAAGGTGTAGGCACGCCAAGAGATCGGATGTCTCAGATAACTTTTACCAAATTCTCAGACCTTAATTAGCTCGTTAAGGCTATGGCTTGTTCACAATCATCATTAGAAAAGGTTGGGTGGTGCAAATTTCAAAGCTGTATAAATACTCTGACTCCACAAACTGTTTCTCAGTAATCAGCAGTATTGGGTTTCTCTAAGCAGCTACCTAGCAGGAAAAGAACTGAACTGAACTGATGCCCACAAAGCAGGAGAAGGTGACAATAGGATAGCAAAGCGTTTCAAGTAGTTGTTTCCAAGTTCGTAATGTAACTAAGAAATGACAGTTAACAAGAATGGTGTAGATCAAATTGAGGTCTGAAAGACTACAAAAACATTCAGAGAGAACCACTTGTAGGACTGTTAGGAAGTTAAATTAAAACCCCCACCTGAATGAAAAGGCCTTCATAAGATTTAGCCTAATCTGGAGTGGTGGTGCAGTGTTCTACTGTGCAGTGACACCTGAACAAATATGATCTTCATGGAAATGTCATCAGAATAAAATCTTCCCTGCATCCTGATCACAAACTTCAGTGTCAGAAGTTTGCAAATGAACATCTCGACAAGCGTGATGCATTCTGGAAACGAGGCCTATGGACTGATGAAGTCAAAATTGAACATTTTTGCCACAGTATGCCAAGGTATGTTTGAAGAAAAAAAGGGTGCAGATTTCCATGAAAACAACACCTCTCCAACTATTAAGCATGGGAATGGATCAATTAGTCTTTGGGCTTGTGCACCAGTCAGTGGGTTGGAGAACATTTCACTAGTAGAGGGAAGAATGGATTCAATTAAATACCATTCTTTACCATTTGTACAGTGCATCTGGAAACTATTCACAGCACATCACTTTTTCCACATTTTGTTAGGTTACAGCCTTATTCCAAAATGGATTAAATTCATTTTGTTCCTCAGAATTCTACACACAACACCCCATAATGACAACGTGAAAAAAGTTTACTTGAGGTTTTTGCAAATTTATTAAAAATAAAAAAAAACGGAGAAATCACATGTACATAAGTATTCACAGCCTTTGCCATGAAGCTCAAAATTGAGCTCAGGTGCATCCTGTTTCCCCTGATCATCCTTGAGATGTTTCTGCAGCTTAACTGGAGTCCACCTGTGGTAAATTCAGTTGATTGGACATGATTTGGAAAGGCACACACCTGTCTATATAAGGTCCCACAGATGACAGTTCATGTCAGAGCACAAACCAAGCATGAGGTCAAAGGAATTGTCTGTAGACCTCCGAGACAGGATTTTCTCGAGGCACAAATCTGGGGAAGATTACAGAAAAATTTCTGCTGCTTTGAAGGTCCCAATGAGCACAGTGGCCTCCATCATTCGTAAGTGGAAGAAGTTCGAAACCATCAGGACTCTTCCTAGAGCTGGCCGGCCATCTAAACTGAGCGATCAGGGGAGAAGGGCCTTAGTCCGGGAGGTGACCAAGAACCCAATGGTCACTCTGTCAGAGCTCCAGAGGTCCTCTGTGGCGAGAGGAGAACCTTCCAGAAGGACAACCATCTCTGCAGCAATACACCAATCAGGCCTGTATGGTAGAGTGGCCAGGCAGAAGCCACTCCTTAGTAAAAGGCACATGGCAGCCCGCCTGGAGTTTGCCAAAAGGCACCTGAAGGACTCTCAGACCATGAGAAACAAAATTCTCTGGTCTGATGAGACAAAGATTGAACTCTTTAGTGTAAATGCCAGGTGTCACGTTTGGAGGAAACCAGGCACCGCTCATCACCAGGCTAATACCATCCCTACAGTGAAGCATAGTGGTGGCAGCATCATGCTGTGGGGATGTTTTTCAGCGGCAGGAACTGGGAGACTAGTCAGGAAAAAGGGAAAGATGACTGCATCAATGTACAGAGACATCCTGGATGAAAACCTGCTCCAGAGCGCTCTTGACCTCAGACTGGGGCGACGTTTCATCTTTCAGCAGGACAACAACCCTAAGCACACAGCCAAGATATCAAAGGAGTGTCTTCAGGACATCTCTATGAATGTCCTTGAGTGGCCCAGCCAGAGCCCAGACTTGAATCCAATTGAACATCTCTGGAGAGATCTTAAAACGGCTGTGCACCGACGCTTCCCATCCAACCTGATGGAGCCTGAGAGGTGCTGCAAAGAGGAATGGGTGAAACTGGCCAAGGATAGGTGTGCCAAAAGGTGCATCGACAAAGAGCAAAGGCTGTGAATACTTATGTACACGTGATTTCTCAGGTTTTTTTATTTTTAATAAATTTGCAAAAACCTCAAGTAAACTTTTTTCATGTTGTCATTATGGGGTGTTGTGTGTAGAATTCCGAGGAAAAAAATTAATTTAATCCATTTTGGAATAAGGCTGTAACATAAACTGTGGAAAAAGTGATGCGCTGTGAATACTTTCCGGGTGCACTGTAAATTCTAAACTGTCCATAAAAAAAAAATCTGAAAAGGAAAAAAAGAGGACTGCTTCCACATCAGGATAGTGATCCGAAACACATCTCAAGTTCCACAATTTGGCTACCTCAAGAGGTACAAGCTGAAGGTTTTGCCATGGCCCTCATCATTGAAAAATCTGTATATTGACTTCAAAAGAGCAGAGCATGCAAGACGACCCACAGGACTAGAAGCGAATGGGCAAGAATCCTCCACATAAGTAACTGAAAGACTATTATCTAGGTAAAAAGCATTTACAAGCTGAGATACCAAAAGGGTTGTTACTAAGTACTGACCATGCCGGGTGATTGGTGCCCAGTTTTGCTTTGGGCCTTTTTCCCTTTTTTTTTTACATTGAAACTATAAATGATGAAAATAAAAAAGTAATCTTGCTTAAAATATTAAAGAAATATAACTTTATGCCTCTTGGAAATGAGGTGATCTTTTACTTGCATTGCTAGCTTCACAGTAGCAGAAAGTCTGACCAGAGGCGCCCAACCTTTTGCATACCACCGTCAGCATATCACTTAAGAGTTGCCACCAACTCAGTCTATGAGTTCTTATGGATTAAACGCAATATAAAGGCATTTATCAGGCTCAGTCACAGAAGAATGCTATGACACACTGAAAACAGGATTTTGTGCAATAAGTCATTTCATTTTGTAACTAATTTACAAATTTAAGGCTGCAACGGGTTAATTTCTTCATTCATATAGCCTTACCCACAGAGGAAAATCTGACTGGAATTTTGGTCCATATTCTTTTCCTGAAAGTGAGAGAGAGACAGACAGAAACATTGATTCATTTAAACTTAAACGAGTCCTGTAGCACTTTAGTTGCATTTAAATTGAGGACAAGCAGATAAGAGAAAAAAAATGTCTCAAGAATTAAAATCTTGACACCTGTCAAGTCTTGAACAACAGCCTTGAAAAACAACGCACGCGCCAACAATTAGTCAATGTATACCTTAATACATACATTAGTTATATCTGAAACGTATATATATCGTTCTAAAAAAATCACCAATGATCAAGTCGCATCTATTGACATTCTGAGTGCACCTAAAGCTTCCAAGGTTAAAAATCAAACAGCAGATGTTTTGTTACACTGTCAGAAAGCCGCGTTTTAAAATCACAAGCTTACATCAAGTGAAGCAAACGAACAGATACTTTACGTTTTAACACTGTGTTGGTCTCGCTTGAATACGGACAACATGCATATCTTACTTACAGCTGTAGAGTTGCACTTGGGCTCTGGTAGCCCCATAACTTCAGCAGCATAGTGGCCATGTTTAATTCCCAACCTATTCTGCACCAAAGATCCAAAGCAGAGAGAGTAACATTCGCGACAGTCGCCGTTCTATCGCTCTCCTTTTCAGTGTGGAAATCACAAACAATTGGAACTAAAGAAACATTTCAAATGACAACTTTTTTTCATTCGTTCTGTCCGTTTAATGCTATTTTTAATGTACTGGGAAGATTGTCCCTCAGCCGGACCCGTAGGTGGCCGCGTGCACAATACGCCAATGAAATCGCAAAATCTGAGAGGGCAGGAAACCGTTTAGCCAATCGCTGCAAAATACTTTAAAGACACCAACTCCGAATGCCCGGGTATTACTGTTGCTCTTTTGTTTGCTCAGTTCAATGCTGGCGAATTATTTTAGAGATTTTTGTTTGCAAATTCTCCCAGTTTCTTCATGTAGTCATCTATCGCCGGATACTCCGGTTTTCCTCATATCACGTTAACTTTATTGGTGACCCTGAACGGGCCAATGGGTGGCAGTTTGGGCGTTTGTGACCCCTGCATTGTTCTGGCAGGCTCCGCGGTTTTGGGAATTTTTGGAACACTTGGTGGTGTCTAGGCTTTAGGTGGATTTAAGAGTGAATGTTAAAAATTAACGGTAACGCGGCACGTTTTAGCCTAGCATTTATTTCATATAATATGAGGAGCATCTGATAATTTCGGTGCACGTATGAGGGAGTAACGGCATGGTGGCGCAGTGGTAGCGCTGCTGCCTCGCAGTAAGGAGACCTGGGTTCACTTCCTTTGTGGAGTTTAGTTTGTATGTTCTCGTCGTGTGTGCGTGGGTTTCCTCCCACAGTCCAAAGTCATGCAGGTTAGGTGCATTGGCTGTCCTAAATTGTCCCTAGTGTATGTGTTCCTGCCATTTTGGCTGGGATTGGCTCCAGCAGACCCCCGTGACCATGTGTTAGGATTTAGTGGGTTGGACAATGCCTGACTGACTGATGACAAACATTGGATTCAGCTTTGTATCACAGAATTAGGGTTTTAGCTTGGTCAGTCCAGGACACAGGCACCTGAATTTCCCAAGCCATACTTTATTGGACTTACCTAAATGTCTGGGATCATTGTCTTGTTGAAACATTCATACTGTGGTCAGCTTCAGTTTTGAACTTATGGCAAACTGAATTCTTCTCAAGAATTCCATTTCCTCAACGAAGTCTGGCTGCCCAGAGCCAAAAAGTAATAAAAACAGCCCCATGTAAGGACACTCCCACCACGGTGCTTGACAGGAGTAATAAAGTTTAGAAACTGTAGATAGGCTGCGTTAGCTCCTTGCCCAACATGGGCCTGCTTGTTGTGCTTAAATATTTCAGTTGTCATTATTCCACAACCAGGTGGTCTCTGTCAAGCTTCAGATGAGCTGTTTTGCTCTTTGTTGACAAAAGATTTTCAAAGCTTTGTGTTTTCACCTATTCACGGTGAAATACTATGTTCTCAGAAATATATGGCTCTGGAAAGCTTTTTTAAAAAGTCACTGTTTTCAGGGGATGTGGACAAAAAGCCATAATGGAGATATACAGTAGGTGTGCTTTTTAAATGAAAACATAGTAGTGTGGCGGTAGCCCTAAGGAGGAGTGACTATATATAACAGTGGCATAACAATGAAAAACTTATCAATACATTTTCTTCGTTACGATGCTTACTTCATAACTGTTTGTTGATTCTTATTTTCACAGTCTGCAATGTCAGACCTCCCCCAGTTGCATACCCTGTTGATGACAGTATTGCCTTTTCAGGCAGTGGCTCAGTCTAGTGTCTGCCTGAACAGTCACAGGGCTGCATTTCAACCATTATTTTCCACCCTGCATCTATGCATATTACTCCGTTCAAACACATTTATGATGTTCGGGTTAGGTTAATGGGCAATTCTAACTCACTCAGTATTGTCAGGGTCTCAATATTCACTGTGTTACATCTAAAAATTCATCTTTTTAGTTGTAGCTTATTATTATTACTATAAAGCAAGTTATTTAAATAATGGACAGAACCTGAGCTAGAACTACTGCTCCTTCTTTTTCATTTTCTCATAGGACTTCTTTCTGGGTATATTAGGATAGTCATAGTAAGGTAAAAATAATGTGGTTATTACTCAGGTTACCTTTGTTAAAGAAGTGCAATTGTTTTTTTAAGCTTGTACATTTATTTTATTTGAATGGATTGTATAAATATTTAACATTCAATGTAAACTAACTTAACTAACTTAATTCAAAATGTATATTTTATTTGTTGAAGATGAAAATAACACAGATGAAAACCCTTTTTCAGGTATGATGAACCAGACAGGATTCTTCTTGCCATTAATGGCAAGCCTTTTCCTTTCTTATTTTACAAAGTTTGATAGCCTCTTCTGTGCTCCCGATTCATCAAGTATATCAAAAGGATGACAAGGGTTACTCCAACCAGACATGCTCCCAGTATTAGCAGGATTATTCTTTTTGTTTCATCGATGGCACATTCTTGCACTGTATAAAGAAAATAACCATTATATGTAAGGTGATTCTTACTGCTAGCAGAGTATGTGTCAGTTCAAATGAGCTAAAACATGAGCAAATTTACAATACTGTAGATTTCAGAGAACTCTGTAAGTTGGTTATGGTGTGTAGTTCTTTCTATAGATTACGATTGGATTTCTTTGTGGTGTGAGGTGCATATCAACCATTAGAGACAAAAAGAGAAAAAAAACTTATTAGGTAGTGCATTGTTAAGCAAAATTGTTTGACTTCAAAGTATAAAGCTGCCGAGTTGCATAAAGCCTTTCTTTCATATTACAAGTCTGCACAATACAGTAACTGTAAAATGATTATTCTACTAACATATAGGGTAAGCAGTTCAAAACTGTACCAACTATGGAACATTCACTAGGTGGCTAACTTCAATCAAGGAAGGATAAATCATTTGTGAGGAATCTTCCTTTCTGATTATGCAATTCTCAAAGATTTGTAAAGGCAAACCCATTGGAATCATTAAGATCTTTAGGAAAGGCAAGAACTCTACTCAGGTGACTACTTCAGGAGCATATATAATAGTGAGACAGAGACTTGGTCTAATAAGACCTGACTTGAAGTCCATCATGGCTGAATTTAATAGTAAACAGTGATTTTCCTGCTTTTCTGATTCTGATCACTGTTTGTGTATCATTTATATATTCTCACAGTGACTGCAAAGGTTTCTCGTGTTACTCTGTTTTCTTCCCAAATCTCAAAGAACAGTAAACTGTGACCTCAATTGGCCTGGCCAGAGTGAATGTGGATGTGTGAATGAGCGTGCTTTGTGACGTCTAGAGCTGATTTCCTGCCTTTTTTCCGAATCTGCTGGTGTAGGTTACTACTCCTTCAGACCATTGTGGCCACCAGGGGGTGCTTCAGCTCCCCAAACACCTAATACAGACAGACTCAGACACAAGTATAAAGTAAACAAGAGGATTTATTGTGGGAAACTCTTTGCTGGTAAGCGTTTCCCACCACAGCCACAGTGCAAAGCACAGTATACAGCACTCAGCAATTCTGACTCTGACTTCAGGAGTTGAGGCAGCCGGCTTCTTTTATGCTACACCCAAAAGAACTTCCGATGATCCAAAGCTATACCTCAGAAGCAGTTGTAGGTGAGGTGAGAGCTTGAACAATTAGGGCTCCCCAGACTCTGCAGCAACCCTGGCAGCTCCTATGAACCCGATAGGGCTGAGTCCAACAACTCCAGTTCCCATAATGCCTAGCTGGCTGCCATCTAGCAGTCTTGGGGAGACAATGACCCATGCATGCTGTCTCCCCCTTTCCTTCCATGTTGAGCGTGCCCCAGCTGGGTAAAGATGCCGGCTGTCATTCACATCGTATATTAGAAAATGTAAACTAAAACAATGAATGGATAGATGAACGGTTATATATAAATGTGTATGAAATGTCAATAATATGCACATATATATATATGAATTGTTGAAGACAGAAAATCTAGGCTAATGCAGTATTTCTCAGTCTTGATCTTGGAAATTTCTCTGTGTGTGCTAGTTTTCTGTGCTGCAGAGGTCCTAACCATTATCACTTTGGCTGTGATTACAATAGTGATAAAACTTCCTTTGACACATTGGGCTCATCATCATTGCAAATCAGCACAATGTGCTGTGTTAAGGAAGTGGAGAACACACTCTTTTCTGCAACAGAAAACACTCACTGGACTTCTGCAGTAAGGCAACAACAAATAAACATTTCCAAAAACTCAGTTAGAAGATCTATCTCCTTTATCTCCAGATAAAGATTTATCTGTCATCTGTTGTTTCATTTAATCCATTGAGGAATTACACTCATCTATGAAGTTCTGCGGGCGGCACGGTGGCGCAGTGGTAGCGCTGCTGCCTCGCAGTTAGGAGACCCGAGTTCACTTCCCGGGTCCTCCCTGCATGGAGTTTGCATGTTCTCCCCGTGTCTGCGTTGGTTTCCTCCCACAGTCCAAAGACATGCAGGTTAGGTGGATTGGCAATTCTAAATTGGCCCGTTTGTGTTTGTCCTGCTTTGGGTTGGCACCCTGCCTGGGATTGGATTCCTGTGTTGGCTGGGATTGGCTCCAGCAGACCCCCGTGACCCTATGTTCGGATTCAGCGGGTTGGAAAATGGATGGATGGATGAAGTTCTGCATAGAGCTGTGCAGCTTTCCTATAGTTACTCTACTGTAGCTGTACATTCTAGTTTATTTCTATCAACATATAATTATTTTACATTTTGTTGTCCTCCAAAACCTTTTTGATAATAAAGGCTAAATATTGTCATTAAAAGCAAACTTAAAAGTTATACTATACTATACTATTTGCTTGATCTCATTTTAAAAGTTATTTCGGTTTTTTAACACTTAACATCACTTTGATTGGATGTCTTTTGTGTTTATGTTTTCTAACCTAAGTACTTCTCAGGATAGACTTAGAAAGGACCCACACTAGTGTTTTATTAGGACACCCAAAATGTTAATACTTACCCTCTCCAAACGAATCATTGCTTATATTAAATGCCTGGATCTGCATGTTAACAGTTATAAGCTTGAAGTCATTTGTAAATGAAAATATTTGTTGGCTGTTGCACTTGTATGATTTACCAATAGCAGTTTCAAACATTCTGGTGTTGTTTATTCTTCCATAAGTTACTGCTTCTAAAAAACAAAGTACAGGCAAAAACAATGAGGAGAACACATTTTATTCAGATCTAATACCAATAGACAGAACAAATAAAAACAGAAAATTAAAATTTTTGCATTAATAAGATAAAAAGGCAGATGTTTCAATACTTACCAGTATATTAAATAACTAATTTGTACATTTTCTGACTCACCACAATAATAATGTATACATATGATTCACTTCAACTGACATGCCCTTAGCACTGTACACTTTTAAAAATGCAGTAAAGTTTTTGAACACCTCAGTATTTCCAGTTTTTCTTCATATTTAATTAGTTGAAATGCAGTGAACGACCTAAAATGGTGAAAAGCTAAGCAGTAAACTACAAGATTAAATTAGTTTAAATTAAAAGTTTATGTTAGCACAAACTGAAACAAATTAAATTTCAGAATATTACAAATGGGCCTTCCTCAGGGAACAACTAATAGGTTACAACCTGTACGATGTGACAGAACATGAGATTCACAGCATGAATGTGCAGCTGACAGATCTGCAGAAATTGCACAATGCAATCATGTCAAATATGGACCAGAATCTCAAAGGAATCCAACATCTTGTGGCATCCCAAAGTGAAGAACGAAAAGAGGCCTTACCCATTATTAATATAGTTTTCCTAATAATTTGCTCAGCAAGTGTACATACTGTATCTACAGATTTTAATTTTATATAATATGATAAAAGCCGGAATCACCTTGTCAAGATACTAAACAGTACCTCAGACACCCTCTGCTGGCTCTAGCAGTTAGAAATAAACAGGTCGAAAGTGGTACATGTTTCCAGCTGCATATCTGTAGTCTCACATGAAAAATAAGACTTTTAAAAGATGCCTCCTTGATCATGAAAATGTCCCATTGTTGTGCTCAAGGGGAGCAGAACCCTTGTTTTTGTAAACTTCTGTTTCTTTTAGGACTCATGATTGAACTCTACTGAGCCCTGCTACCCTGAGGGTACACTTTCTTGCTGAGTGCTATTTTTACATACTGCTATATTAGAATTTTAGAACATTAGAACAATCTGGACAAGAACACGTCATTCAGCTAAACAAAGCTCACCATTCCATACAATTCTTCCAAAATATCATCAAGTCCAGCTTTGAAGGTCCCAAAAGTCCTACTGTCTACCACACTACTGCACTTGGTAGCTTATTCCATGTGTCTATGGTTCTCTGTGTGAACAAAAATTTTCTAATGTTTGCATGAAATTTACCCTTTGCACAGTTTGCAACTGTGTCCCTGTCTTCTTGATTAACTCATTTATTTTGTTAGATCTGCTATTCTGAGCATCTAATGGTTTCCCTGCCTTTCCCATCCCTATCTTATACTGTAGGTGAATTAAACATAGGAGTGCAAGCACTGAAAAGCTTGTCAAGTTTGAAGTCTGTTAAGCAACACGAAACCCACAATTATGAATTATATACAAATAGATTATAAATATAGCTTTACAAATCTGAGCTCTGTAACAAAAAATAAACCACAGCATTAACCATAATCCTTTAAACACATGGTGGCCACGCTAAAAATGGCAACTAAATTCTGGAAAGAAGATGGAGAAAAGAGTTGTTAATAATCTACAAAAGTTTCTTTCAAAATCTGAACAGTAAAGAAGCAGTCAAAGGGGTGATGTATATACAGAAGAGCATCAAAGGTGCTACAGTCATGTGATAAAGTATGTACAACCTGAAATGCTTTTTATTTTAACATACGTGGATATATCAATTTTTGATATTCATTTAAACAGTATTTATAGATAAAGGTGGTGACAAGTCAAGCAAAATGACACTTTCTATTGGCTAACTAAAAAGATTACAATAAGATTACATTTTGCCTGAAGAAGAGGGCCTGAGTTGCCTCTAAAGCTTGCATATTTTATTCCTTTTAGTTAGCCAATAAAAAGTCTCATGTTATTTGACTTCTCACTATATTCATAATGGCTAACACGGTACAACACCCTAATACTATAGATAAAGGTGATATAACAAACATCATGTCACATTTACAATTTGTACTCCATTGTATAATTTAAATAAACAGAAATTTGAATTTTGCATGTGGAAAAATTAAGTACAACCCTACGTATATCACTGCATCAAATACCTAAAATTGGTGTGCCACATGCGGTGTGGATTATTTGAACATTATTAGAGAAGATCTTGGAGGAGCCTGTTTGGTTTGCTCCTTGTTATAGAAGTGTGTATAATTACCTTGCCTAGATCAAAAGAGCTGCCAGAATTATTTGGCCTAAGTACCAGAATCCATGTTTAATGAAAGGCCAAGACATCATTTGACCAGAACCATCTGATACTAGTTATAAAGCATGATGGGCTACTTTGCTGCATCAAGGCCTGGGTAGCTGTCCATCACAGAATCCATTACAAATTCTTCATTGTACTAGAGGGTGCTTGAGGATAATGTGAGACCTTTTGTAAGAAGACTGAAACTGAACCAAAAGTTGATCTTACAATATGATAATGACCCTAAACATACCAGTAACTCTACCAAGAAATGACTGAAAAGAAAGAAATGGAGGGTTCTGGAATGACCAAGTCAAATGCCACATTGTAATCCCAGCAATATATTGTGAAGAGATTTCAAATGGGCTGTGCATACAAGACATCCTTCAAACATTACACAATTAAAAGTATTCTGACTTTTTCTCCCATTCAGTTTCAGAGACTGATAGAGAGTTATAGGAAACATCTACTTGTGGTTTTTTCTACCCATGGGAGCAATCCCAGCTATTAGAGCTAAATGTGTACTTACTTCTTAAAACCTCAAATCTGGTCATTTTCTGTGTGGAATTTGCAAACTCTTCCTGTGACTAAGGGTGTGTTTCTCTGGGACTTCAGTTTTTCTCCACACTCCCAAAGATATGCAGGTTATGATGATTGTCTCTCTGTAGGAGGTGTGCTTGAGTGATATTCAGATTGGTGTGGAAATATACAACCACACGACCATTCTACTAACACGACAGATATTTCAATATGTATGAAGGAAACAGAAGGTGACAGTCTGGAAATCTGGAAGGGTCATATAGGAATATTTCTAAATTAAAATGTCTAAGATATAAATTACTTCTAAATGGCACTTACTGAGCTTTTCAGCCTTACATTGTAAAACTCCTCAGAAAGTGCAAGAAACTAGAAATGACAAGCAAAGGCAAACTTACTAGCGCCTTGAATCTTCTCTTGCACAGTTAAAATAGTCACCATAGCATTAATATCATCCACATAATAATATGATCCATTCTGTGAAACAAACAAAAATAACTTTTAGGCATTGTGTTTTTTTAATGCATATCAAAACAGATTATGTAAATTATATGAAGGATCGCATGCAACATATTGTGCATCATGTTCCTCTTGATGTCTCCTCAACTCCACTCAAAATATCATTTGAAGCCAACATTTGCAAATCAATACTGAAGTAATCCAACAAAGTAGTAGATTTTCTTTCCATCACACAGGAGCTCATTCCTTGTTGTACTCAGAGAGGCTGGTATGTTGGCTTACCAGT
Organism: Polypterus bichir lapradei; assembly: GCA_026402145.1. Classification (NCBI taxonomy): domain Eukaryota; kingdom Metazoa; phylum Chordata; class Cladistia; order Polypteriformes; family Polypteridae; genus Polypterus; species Polypterus bichir. Next base: position 96,794,073 of record JANRMT010062854.1, on the reverse strand, counting down.
TAGCTCTTCTGCCTCCCAGCTCCAAAGTCCTGGTTCTGAGTGTGGAGTTTACACTTTTTGCCTGTTCTACTTGGTTTTATCGCCTGGGTTACATCTTCCAGATGTATGATAAGTTAATTGGGAACTCCATGTTGGCCCTATATGAGTGGATGTGGGTGTGTTAGTGCGTCCCCTGTGATGGACTATTAACCCACCCAGGTTTGGTTGTCATGCTAAACTCATCTGCCAGCTTGTGCATGAGAACGGTATTAGGAAATGGATGGATGAATGGATAACATTATAAAGACGTGAGCAGGTGACATACACTCCCTCATTCATATGCAGCAGATACAGGCATAGGGCTCAGAGGTGAACAGAAATTTGTTCCAGTCTCATTTTTTCACAATGAAATATTCCATCAATATAGGAAAGCACCCCACAATGCAAATAGCCTTTCATAATATGATGACATTCTGCTAGTCCAAAAATATAACCAACATACTGATTACATACTATACTGAAAATTCTTTTCACACTGGTGTCCTTTACTAAGTTTCAAGGATATTATCAATCACATTCTTAATGATAATAAAATGTACATAAATGCTTTAGTGAATGTTCAGGGTATCCCAATGTTTGTCACAGTATACTATGCTAAGTGAGGCAGTAGTATAAGCCATTGTTCCACCATGCCAACCCAACATCCTTAGTGTTTATTTGTTTTTACTAATATTTAAACCTTAAATTGTTTTCTTTCCTACATACTACATTACCTTCTTCATAAAATATAATTATCAAGCCTGCTTCATGAAGTTATTGGGTGTCCCACCAGCACATGCTGCCAGTCTATTGTAGGGCACCCACACACACACACACAAGGCCAATTTGGACTCATCGATGAACCTAACACACATGTGTTTGTGAGGGGAGCAGAAGTTCCCAAAGTTAAAAACACAGAGACACAGGGAGCAGGGCCAAATGACAACAGCCAGCTGCGGGAGTCAATCCTAGGGTGCTGTATTCATGAGGCTGCGTCATTACCAACTGCTGCATTGAGCCTTCCTACTATCATTTTCATCTCACTAAAGCATTTTGAAGGGATGAATTACTTTTTAAAGCCTCTAAGGGGAAGATCTGTTATGATTGAGCATTCTGATCATAATAAGTGAACCCAAGTAGAAAGAATGCAAAGCAGTGATCATTTAAAGATGGAAGATACTTTTATCATACAAGCAAAATGAAAGATATCCAAACTCTGGAGGATAGATCTTTGTGAAAGTAATGTTTACTGTGGGCGAGTCATACCACATCTTGGTGAGATACAGTATATCCACAGAAACATAAATAACAAAGCCCAGATAAAAAGATAGGATTGATTTGCTGCTGTGTAAAACATATCTGTGCTTTCCTCTTACTTACTGTGGCATTACAAGAAAGAAGCCTCACCCCTGTGCTAATAACAACTTAGGAGAAAATATGATGGTGTGTCTTAAAAGTGATAATTTGTTAATTAATATTCAGTTAAAGATAATCAGCCCCCTGCTTACTCACAAGACCCCTTTAGCTCTTAATATCTAATGGGGATGTTAAAGTTCTACTCTAGTCTAATGAGACCTTTTTTTTTTGCTCACTGCCTTTTCTGTCTTTTTCTGGGTCACTATGATATTACTGGCACATTTATTTTAGATGTCATGATTAAAGTTACTTACATTACAGAATCGTGATAGTTGTTTCTTTCCAGCCCATCCATCCCTCCATTATCCAACCTGCTATATCCTAACTACAAGGTCACGGGGGTCTGCTAGAGCCAATCCCAGCAGGAAACAAACCCCGGGCAGGGCACCAGCCCACCACAGGGTGCATACACACACACACACACACACACACACACACACACACACACACTAGGGACAATTAGGATTGCCAATGCACCTAACCTGCATGACTTTGGAGGAAACCCACTCAGAGAACATGCAAACTCCACGCAGGGAGGATCCGGGCAGCGAACCCAAATCTCCTAACTGCGAGGCAGCAGCACTACCACTGCGCCACCGTGCCACCCGTTTCTTTCCAGTATGCCATAAAATGTTTGAATTTTCCGAATATCCTTGTAGGGTTTGTGAGTGCAAGCTAGGGCTGTCTAGTCACAACATAAACAGCTGTTACAGTCTAAGAATTAAATTTAACAAGTCTTTAGGGAAAAAAATAAATGAAAGAAAACAATGTAATCAACTTGCCGCTTTTCATCTGCTGCTTAAACCAGTCTTTATATTTGTTGCCACTTTTCATCTGCTGCTTAAACCAGAGTCTTTATATTTGTATTTAAAAAAAAAAAAACAAGCGTACTTCTAATTGAAAAGCATATATTACATATTGTCAGACATGCAAGATTGAAGAGCATCCTCAGGGCTCTAATGATGTAAGGATGATAGGGCTAGAGAGTGGGGACACTTGGTTATTGATTTCTTCCCCATTTTTACCTGTAGAATGGAAGACAATCCCCTGGAAGACTTGTGACATCATTTTTGTTCAAGACTCAGAAGCCCCAATCTTCCACCCTGCCACACATTTAAGAGATCGAGGAACTGAATGTCAGTATTCATTCTGAATCCTGTGACCGAGGTAGGCAGAGGTCTGACTTCAGAAATGCCTCCTCTTAAAGATATTCTAGTCTTGGACCATAATGGTCCTGACCTTTCCTTTTGTTGTTGGCGCATAGTTTTTTTTTTTTTTTTGGACGTTAAAAAGGAGATCAAGGATGTCTCCATTCCTTTATCTTGTTCCTTTTGTTTCCTTACAATACACAATGATCTTACAATATATTGGCATATACAATATACAATGTATTACAACATAAAATGATATTTTTAAGGCAGGGAATATGGGGGGGTCAATAAAGGTAAAAGGTTTCAATAAACTTGACTATAATTAAAAAAAAGAAGGAGACCTGGGGCAGACCCAGGACATGCTGGATGGATTATAATGCATCTGTCTGCTAGCCAGGGACCATGTTGGAATTCTCCAGGAGAATATGAAAGACCTTTCTGAGGAGTCCAATCAAGATAAGTAGGGTGAAAATGATGATCTATTATATAAAAAAAAACTTGGGACGAGACAAGACTTTTTCAGAGAGACGAGACAAGACATTTTCAGCAAGATAATTTCACGTCCCACGAGACAAGACTTTGTGTCAAGAGATGAATTGAAAACCTAACAGGTCCAAGTGGGGGTGGAAATAAAAGACAAACAGTAGAAGAAGAAAAGACAAAGAGTAAAAGACAAAGTAGAATGTCGTAAAGAGGTTCAAAAACATTGGCGCGATACACATGCATTCAAAAGTCTCAAAAAACTGATAGTAAAGATCGCATTAGTGCTAACAAATGGAAATTATTACTTAGTGAAATAACGGAAGAGCGAAAAGAGATCAAATATATGGACATAGGTGATATGACGGAGCTACTACACGTTTAATTTCAAAGAAACCACAATTTGGTCAGGTTTATATTTATGATCACAAAGAAGTGATGCAACATAGAATCGAAAGAGTTAAATGAACGGACTTGTTATAAATTTTACTGCCAATAATGGATACAAATCCATACATCCAAAAGTATCGCACTTTACACGAAATGTATCTGAAAAACATGGACAAAGAAGTTTTCTTGGGTTTCTATATGATTTGTCAGCGATAATAGTTTTGAAAGACGGAGATGTCAAAGACAGAGTTGATGTTCATGTTTATCCAAAAGCAAAGCACGATTTGTCGCAAGCGACAGATCTGGTAAATGACTAGTGCGTAGAGCCTGCATAGGGGCTGGCGAGCGAAGCGAGCAGGAGGCAGAGCCCCCTAGTCCCCCTAGTTACAGTATATTAAAGTAAAATTTTGCATTCAAGCATTTCCAAAGTATGTACCAAAGTAAATGGCATTTCTAAAAAATGAATTTACATGCAATATGTAAATTAATAATATTCCTGAAAATGGTTGTTAGTGAGAAGGACCCCTAATAAATGATGGATGTGGATAATAATTAGCAAACATATATATATATTTAGATCTACGCAGGGTAACTTCATTGTCAACTCTTAAATTGGCCCACTGTGAGGGAGTCATTGCAATTGCTTTTTGTAATGAACTGACACCCCTTCCAGCAGTGGCCCCTACCTTGAGCCTGATACTATTTCCATGGGCTATGGGAACTTGGAAACTTGACTTGACTGACTGAGTACAATAAATAGAAAGGCGGAAAAACTATGGCTTCACTTTCTGTTACTTCAGTACCAAATAATTATTTTGAACAGATTGTATTACAACACCTTTTTAGATGCATACCTGTATAGGCCTATTGAGAAACAAGTTAGTTATACAGTTTAAGTCAACTCACCTTACTCTTTTTAAGCACATTTCTACAATAATTACATTATATAAACACAAAATATACTGCTGAAATATAAACTAAGCAGTATCATGTAATAAAATAAAATTTGCATTTTGTCATAAATTTGACTATTCTAGTGTGTTTACTATGACTAGAATAAAGCGAAAAAAACTATGTACTAGTAGGATGAGGTGTTTGTTTCTTCTACAATAGAGACATGGCCGCTCCAGTAGAAGAACTATAGCCATATTAGATAGATAGATAGATAGATAGATAGATAGATAGATAGATAGATAGATAGATAGATAGATA
>JANRMT010062854.1:96776624-96789396 GCA_026402145.1 Polypterus bichir lapradei | reverse complement strand
ATAGATAGATAGATAGATAGATAGATAGATAGATAGATAGATAGATATGGTGCATGATGAGTTGTATGAGATGTTGGACCCTAAGGAGAGAGTAAGAACATGTACCAATTGGCTAGACAGATGGACCGAGCAGGGAAAAATGTGCAGCAGGTTAGGGTGATAAAGGATAAAGATGGAAACATACTCACAAACGAGGAGGGTATATTGAGCAGATGGAAAGAGTATTATGAGAAGCTGATGAATGAAGAGAATGAGAGAGAGAGAGAGAGAAGGTTGGATAATGTGGAAATAGTGAAAAAGGAAGTGTGACACGTTAGCAAGGAGGAAGTAAGGACAGCTATAAAGAGGATTGAGAATGAAAAGGCTGTTGGTCCAGATAACATACCTATGAAAGAATGGAGGTGTTTAGGAGAGATGGCAGTAGAGTTTTTAACCAGATTGTTTAATGGAATCTTGGAAAGTGAGAGGATACCTAAGGAGTGGAGAAGAAGTGTACTGATACCGATTTTTAAGAATAAGGGGGATATGCAGAGCTGTAGTAACTACAGGGGGATAAAATTGATGAGCAACAGCATGAAGTTACGGGAAAGAGTAACGGAAGCTAGGTTAAGAAAGGAGGTGATGATTAGTGAGCAGCAGTATGGTTTCATGCCAAGAAAGAGCACCACATGTTTGCTCTGAGAGTGTTTAATGGAGAAGTATAGAGAAGGCCAGAAGGAATTGCACTGCTTCTTTATGGACCTGGAGAAAGCATATGACAGGGTGCCTCAAGAGGAGTTGTGGTATTGTATGAAGAAGTCGGGAGTGTCAGAGAAGTCTGTAAGAACTGTACAGCATGTGTATGAGCGAAGTGTAATGTATTTGTAATGTTGATGGACAGGTTGACAGACGAGATTAGACAGGAGTCCCTGTGGACTATGATGTTTGCTGATGACATTGTGATCTGTAGCAAGAGTAGGGAGCAGGTTGAGGAGACCCTGGAAAGGTGGAGATATGCTCTAGGGAGGAGAGGAATGAAGGTCAGTAGGAACAAGACAGAATACATGTGTGTAAATGAGAGGGAGGTCAGTGGAATGGTGAGGATGCAGGGAGTAGAGTTGAAGAAGGAGGATGAGTTTAAATACTTGAGATCAACAGCACAGAGTAATGGAGACTGTGGAAGAGAGGTGAAAAAGAGAGTGCAGGCAGGGTGGAATGGGTGGAGAAGAGTGATTTGCAAAAGATTCATCAGCAAGAGTGAAAGGGAAGGTCTACAGGACGGTAGTGAGACCAGCTATTTTATATAGGTCGGAGACATTGGCACTGACCAGAAAGAAGGAGACAAAGTTGGAGGTAGCAGAGTTAAAGATGTTAAGATTAAGATGAGGATGGGCAGGATTAGGAACGAGTACATTAGAGGGTCAGCTCAAGTTAGACGGTTTGGAGACAAAGTCAGAAAGGCGAGATTGCGTTGGTTTGGACATGTGCAGAGGAGAGATGCTGAGTATATTGGGAAAAGGATGTTAAAGAACTTGCATAAAAGTCACTGCCAGCAACGTGATTGTGCTCACTCGCTTTTATAAGCCAGACAGGTATAAATGTTTTAAAAAAACTTCTCAAAAATAATGTTTTAATTAAAACTACCCATGAAATATATTGCATCATTTGTACCTTCAACAGTCTGATTTTAATGGTGAAGAGTAGCTCCAGAAAAGCTGACATATTCTGTTATACTGTAAACAAATTATCATTTTTTTCTCCATTATATTCTTTATGTTCTTGTTTTTAATTGTAAAGCTCTAGACCAGCTGAATTTCCCATCCAGGAATAATAGCTGGACATAAAGATTACATGGACATTAAAGCAGGTAATTTTTTTATTTCTAAACCTTTGTAATTTGAAAGACTCCTTTCAGTGATATAATATACATATGACTCTTTGCAGCTGCAATATAAACATATGGCAGATCTTCATCTGATATATAAATAAATGCCTGGCAAGCAGATATAAATATTTATGCCATTATTAAAAACTTGTTTTAATTAAAACAGCCCTATGAACTTCCCTCAACTCAACTAGAAAAAGAAGGAAGTGAAGGTTTTCAGTCTGCTTTGTCAGCTAACTCACATTTATACCAGAGGCCAGATCACTGTGTAGAATTTGGCATAATTTCTGAATGCAACCTGGGAGGCTGCTTACCACTGAACTATGGTTACCTGCCACTGTTTGTCCAAGTAAACAGAGTTTCAGTGCTAGAAGTAGGTTGCTCCAAGCAAGTACATTTTAATGATTGCATGTCTGCCAGGCTGTTACCTAGAATGATTTGATGCTTTCTAAATATTTATCTTTACTTTAGGTATATTATGGTTTGCAGTTCACATATTATAAACTAGTAATAAGCTCTAATCACAGTAAAATGTCTTTCTGTATTTGTGGCTTTGCAATATTTTGTTGTGAAAGGTTCTAAAATATCAACTAATTGAAAAGAGGAGACATGATACTTGTAGCAAACACCTAAGAAACAGCTCATCGATATAGTAAGTAGATAAGTGTCACCAGTTTAAGATAAAGTCATTGATTTCAATTGGAGGAACAATACTGCTGGGGCCATTTGCTCTGTATCATTCAGTAGGTGTCGCCAGCTATATTTCTCCTTTTTTCCCTTCAAATCTCTTTTGGAAGAGGGTGGAACATAACATGTTTGAACCCTGGTCACTACTGGAGAGCAGGTGCATGTACATCCTGGCAGTGCCCTGTCTGCCCCAACAGGACAGTAATAGTGATATATGCCAGTGCCTACCTCTTTTTTTCTTTTTAGGGTTTCACTGTCTTTTGTCACACTTTTTAGTCAAGTCCTATTCAGCCAGGCATCCTTAACAATACAGATAGATAGATTAGATAGATAGATAGATAGATAGATAGATAGATAGATAGATAGATAGATAGATAGATAGATAGATAGATAGATAGATCCCAAGGGAAACTGAAGATATATACTACAGATATGAAGTAGTATTCAGACCCTTCAGATCTGACCTCTCAGATACGTAACAGTATCAGAACACTTTTGCATTACTGCCGCACATGTCCAAGAGATCATCAAAATTAGACTAATAAACATTTCCTCATTATTTTCAGAGCAAGCTGTTTTTTATTTTATTTATTGGTCAGTAAGAGAAACTTACAAATGAGCAAATGGGACCTAGGCATTTTCTTGTAATGTGTAATAAATAAAATTGTTGGTGCAACTACAGCTAGACGAGAATGCATTACAGATCAGTTAAAACAAAGCAAGGGATATTCATGTGGAAAAATTGCTTTTGGGGATAATATAGTTACTTATCTGAACTTTTCACAAATTAGAAAAAAGATTTTCTTTTCCTTCTTTGAAAGGACGATGGAAAGCCAAAGCCATACTTGGCAGCATCATTTTCTGAGAGCAATTTCTCTTCTATAATAAGACTTCAAACTAAATAAAGAGGTGTGAACCACTGTTCACCTTGACTGTGTAAGAGTTTACAAGAGGAGGGAAAACACATTATTGTGACATGAAAAAAAAAGAGAATTAATTTATTAATTAGTTAATTCATTCATTTTAATCCTGTTTATTTTAATTAAGGGACATGGTGAGCAACGTATAAGATGAATGGCAATTACAAGCCCTCGATGGAGACCAGTGAACTACAGGGCAAAGGCAAAGTTATATCTTAACATAATCATGGTAGGATAAATTAGTTTAATGAGATATTGAAGTACAAAGGCTGTTAAAGAAAAACCAATTGATTGCACATTGTTCTAAAAGTATATGTATCCGCCTAGATAACAGATTAAAGAAAAGCTGAAAATGATTTTCAAAACCCATTAACACAATGAATTTATTAGCGTAAGGTATTTTTCAAAATTACATACTATACAGAGGCAGAAGACTGGTACATTAGAATTCGAGAAGCACTTGACTGATGTACTTCAGACTTCTCTTTGTGTAAAAGCTCTGTTCTGAAATTTCTTCAACCTTCAATAGGCACTCATTTCTGAATACACAAACCCACCCTTGCATGTTGTATATAGATTTGTACACACAAATAAAAATTTCTTTGCACTCTTTATACGTGACAATAATGATCCCAATAAACTTATAGGATGCTTAATCCTAGTCCAGTGTCACACGGAGCCAGAGTTTCTCCCTGCACTGTTGAATGCAAGCTGGAAACTAATCTTGGATGTTGGGCCAGTCCATCACAGAGGCGCTTTACAAGCATACTGTGTCACCCACAATTTAGAGGAGCCAGTCTACAGTACATGACTTGCATATCTTTGGAATATGGATGGAAACCAAAGTACCAAGAGAGAACCACATGAACACAGGGAAAACATGGAAATGCCACATAGGTAGTGATGCTGTGAGGCATCAATGCCAACCAACTGCACTAAGCTGCCATTGCAGCTTAGAATATTATAGAAAATTTGATTATAAAGATTTTCATTTCTCATCATGCTTTTGTTTGCAGTGTACAACATGCTGTATGCTACTTGTCATAGCTCATAACTTCTAACATAATAATTGTTTAAATGTGACATGTTTGTACCTAAGTAGTCTGTTATTGGGCAGCATGGTGGCACAGTGGGTAGCGCTGCTGCCTCGCAGTTAGGGGACCCAGGTTCGCTTCCTGGGTCCTCCCTGCGTGGAGTTTGCATGTTCTCCCCGTGTCTGTGTAGGTTTCCTCCCACAGTCCAAAGACATGCAGGTTAGGTGCATTGGCGATTCTAAATTGTCCCTAGTGTGTGTGTGTGGGTGTGTGCGCGCCCTGCCTGGGGTTTGTTTCCTGCCTTGCACCCTGTGTTGGCTGGCATTGACTCCAGCAGACCCCCGTGACCCTGTAGTTAGGATATAGCAGGTTGGATAATGGATGGATAGTCTGTCATTGGAAAAACAAGCATTTCTTGCAGGAGGTTCTGACTGTATATTTTAAATGAATACATAAGTTAAAGAAAAAAACTTAAGTTCTGTCTTATTTACATAACTGTGTAGTTAATACAAAAAATATTCATGTCATCTTGTTACCATGGGCTGCAATATAAAGCTTCAAAACTGGGACTGTAGCACACTCAGTAAATGTGCACATAGACATGTTGAAAAGAACACTTTTGATTCATAGATTCATAATAACAAGAGAGCTAAACATTTGTCACAAGTACAAGAACAGAAGTTACTGTGGTGACATATCTAACTTCCTTTGAAAACCACATGTGTGTCATTTTGAGGAAAAAAAAAAGAAAACTCTCAGCAGATTCACATGTGGCACTGTATTAAAATGAATATATCTGAATTACAATATTGCACTAACAGTCATTCAGATTTATAAAGCTAATATTTAAATGCGAATCACAGTATCACCTTATACATCTTCTTCAGCAACTCAAATCATAATTTAAATTACATTAGACTAAAAAGACAAAAAAACAATTGTCATTAATTTAAAATCAGTGATTGCAGCATCGTAGGACAGTGGTGAGTGCTGTTCATTGTCTATTTAGAGTTTGCATGTTCTCCAACATGCATGTCAGACTAATTGGTGATTCCAAACTGGCCAAATGTGGGTATTTGAGTGTGTAAGTGAACATTGCAATGGGCTGGCATCTTCTCCCAGGCAGTATCTGGCTTGGTGCTCGGTGTTGCCAGGATGAGCTCTGCTTCTACTACCCCTTCTTCCTGTCACCCTATACTAGATTAAGCGGGGTTGTGAATGTTAGGGTATGGTATACTCAATTATTTTAGTCCTGAGCAATCTCAGGGGTGTGCTGGTTAGCATTGCCAACCAACTGGGCATCTCCTCTCAGTGGTTGTATGTGTTCTTCCCCCAGGCTAAACACTTAGCAGCTTTTAGTTTGGTTTCAGTTGCCCCTGATGTAAACATGTTTATGTGTGCCCTCATATGGGCCAGAATCCTCTGGTGCAGTGAAATTTCCATAGAGCCTTTGCACTGATGCTGTTGTGAGTTCCTGTTATCTGAACTCAAGAGTCTTTTACACTTCATAGGAGTTTTCCATTAGCGGTGGTGGAGTTCAGGCATAAAGTAAAAGATTAGATATTGTGGGTTGTTAGAGGTAGTGTGGATTTGTTAGATATATGATAAGATAGCTTTATAACAAGAGTCAGACATCAGTTCACCTTGTGGACCTCGCTGTAACACACAACCTGAAACAACTTGTACACGAGGATCATTTAGAAAAGCACAAGCGTAAATGTTTTGAAGTAATGAAAATGTACTGTACCTACCATAGCAAACGTGAAAGTAATAAACCCTCCATTGTAGGATAATGACAACACCGATGTATTTTTCCCACATTGGCCTCCTAAACTTGCATAACCAGCATTAATGTTGTAATATGTATTTTTCTAGCGGTGGACAAAAGAAGAAAATTAATAATTAAAACAAGTTCTATGTCTGGACTTAATGCTTTTTTGCATAATTCATATCGTGCTGTAACTACAGCTGTCTTTGTTCAAAGTAACATTTCATTGTATAATTATATTATTAGCATTCATGCTATGGAAGAGAGTTCTTCCACTGCCTCACATCAAGCACAAACTGCTACTTTTATAGACATAAGTGCAGGTGAATGATTTATTTCTTACCTTATTCCTCACTATTAAAAACTGCAGACCCATATCTGCTTTGATGCATACATTGTGCTGTTTGTCTCTTATGGTATATTTCCCTTGTTTTGGACTAGAATTAGACACATGTTGCTCCAAGGTGTGAGCACAGGGGGCTGTTGGTTTCAAAGCTGCTGCTGAAACACTTCCATTTGCAGAAGTCGGTGTATGCTTGCTTGGTGATACTGTGGTATGGGGGTTTTTCACAGTTATTTCATTGCACGGCATGATGGATGGAGGTGTCTTATTCTCAGGCCTCTTATGTGCACTTCCTTTGTTTGTCTGAACTGCTTTTAAAAAGTCAAAATGGAAAATAAAATGTTCAAAAAGCAATACTTTATTTAATAAAGAAGTAAATATAGTCATTGAACAAAGGAATACTTTTTAAAACTCACCATGTATTCTCTCAGGTGGCTGTTTTTACAGCCCATCTGTATTTTGTCCCTTTTCATCTCTCCTGGTTTTGTTTTGTTTCTTTTATCTTTCCTACCACCCCCTCGCCTGCTTATTTGTAATATTTTCCTTCAATTTACACAAACTTCATAAAGTCACTGCAGCTGGATAATAATTTTCCTGACTTTGTTTCTATTTTTCTGCATGGAATTTCCCCTATTCCCTTTTTTATATATGTATTGTAATAGACACCTATAAATATATATAAATAAATATAAATATATACACAAAGAGGCCATTTCACACTAATGAACTGGTTCCAGCCTTAACCATCAGCAGAAGTCAAGTACGGGGGAGTTTCTGTTGGTATTAAGAGACATAGTGTGGACAGAGAACGAGTAATTGAATCAATTCACTTCGTCCATGGTGCACATACGGTATACGCGTCCACTCACCATTGATCAGACAGTTATTTTACACCACACATTTAAAAAAATGGAATGTTTCCTAATAGAGTGATTTCAATGCACATCAACTCAGACCCTTTTCATCGAGATGCAATCACTGCGAGATCGTTCACAGCGTTAGACATGATAGTCTGTCATGGTACTTCATAAAGGAATCGGGAAGGCATATTATTTAAAGAATACAATTGTGCAGAATGGAAACTAAATAATAAAAATAATAATTTTAAAAGGGTAACGAAAAACTTGACTATCATAAAAAACACCTTGACGATGGTCCGAGAGTTTATTGCTAATTACTCTACATGGATTGATTCCTGTCTTGCATTGGCATATGCTTCGGACCACCGGACTCTGGAAGGGTAATTAGACGTGACAGCGCAATTTAAGAGCTCATGTAGTTAATAGCTGTGGACTAGTTAATTGGCTTCCTGAATCTAAAGGGCATTTTATCTGAACTCTTCATATGTTTACAGCAAATGCAAACCATTATGCGCATCGTTCCAGTAAGTGAATATTAAACAATTCTAAACGAATAAAAACTTACCTATGAAAATGACGAACACAAGCAACTTCATGGGGGCGATCTACAGCGTCTACTCGCAGCACGCGGAAACTGCCGTAATAATGAAAGCGAGGAGAGATGCTTGAAGAGGTGCAGAGTTTAACTGATGGTTAGCGCCTGCTTCTTTTGTACCATGTCCGCTACCTGCCAGCGCTATGATGCGACTTCTTAACCGCAGTTCGCTTTTTTTGCTTTACTTATATTTGTAGATAGACTGTATGAGTGCGTGTGTGTGCGTTTATGTATTGAACTGTCATGATGCACCGGTTGTAGTTTTAGGACCTACCGTACATTTATTAGAATTTATTCACTTATCCGTCAGTTTTCAAACCAGCTTGTTTTGGATTGAGAAGGGCCGGAGCCTATTCCGACTGCACCAGGAGGAAGGCAGGGACTATAGGCCTACATGCTTGGGATGGTAAAGATGAAATATTACATGTGTGATTTGTATAATGTTGCACAACTTTGTAATTATTATCATCATTACTACCAGGTTTTACATTCTGTTTGCATATATACTTAACAATTAAAGGCTATCAGGAAAGATGCAGTTGAACCTATTTGGACGGCACTAGGTGCTGGGCGACATGATCGCGTTTTTCTTAGGTTAAAAAGTAAAAAACTGATAAGTATTTTCTAATACAATTGCAATTGAAACTTTGTAAAAATGTGCATAATATAAATTTACACAGTTATACATATTACTTAAATTGTATTTTGTTGTTATTAATTTGTTTTTATAAATACGGGGCGCCAACGCATTGCAGTGATCCGACACACACATATGGTCATTTTAAAGTTGCGAATGTTATCTCCTTCATTTGTGTCCGGTTTCCTTTTTCCTTGGTATCTGTGGGAAAACAAAAGGAAAAAAAAAATACAGCATAACATAGTAACTCCACACAGACAGTGACTGCGCCGGGATTTGAACAAAATATCCAGAAGCACAAATAGTTAACCACTGACCACCGTATTATTCATTATATCAAACTTTATACTGTGTTCTCTTTTTATATAGGTCCTTTAGTATCTATCTATCTATCTATCATATAAACCAATATGTCCATACTGTATATTACTTTTGTCTTGCTTCTTTTCTTAAAAACTTTGTAATAGCACTAAAAAAGGAAGGATGGCCCAACTATAATAACACAACATAACATTCTCAGTCTCACTAGATGCTCACATTTATACAGTTTTTGAGTAAGGCACATTTCAGCTGATTGATTAAAATTAATGCAAGATTAGATAATAAAATATATTCACTGATAGCCTTCAAGGAAAGAAAGAAAAAAAGAAAGAAAGAAAGAACAAGATATACTCATCATATTATATATTTATAGAGTCTTTATTATCATGAGTACAGTGAAATACTAATTTTCATGTGATAATCATTAGTACAGATGTATAGCAGTATTTTCAGTATTTCTAAGCATTTAAGATGTCCAAGATTGTGGATTCTGACAATGGTCCCTATCAACATGGAGTTTGCATGTTCTCCCCATGACTTCTTCAGTTTTTCTCCCACATCCCACAGATTGGTGACTATGAATATACAAGGAAGGGGCTGTAGGGAGTGAATGTACTTTGCAATGGCTTTCCTCCTTTCTGCTCAGTACTGCACCCTCACAGACCCCAAATCAGTGTGCATAGATAATGGAAAAATGGAACCGCTTTGCTTAGTAGCTTTTTTCCTACAAACTTTGGAAACCCATCCATCCATCCATCCATTATCCAACCCGCTATATCCTAAATACAGGGTCACGGGGGTCTGCTGGAGCCAATCCCAGCCAACACAGGGTGCAAGGCAGGAAACAAACACTGGGCACGGCACCAGCCCCACCTCAGACTTTAGAAACCCTTCAAGCCATATGCATTTATAAAGGAGCAATTCACAGGCACCAGTGAGCATAAGCCTTTGGAATGGGAGACAAGAAAAACACCATCTTTGCAAATGCTGATAGAGTTTACTGCCATTTCTGGTCACATACTATTGCTTTATTTCTCTGAATCTGCTAACCGTGTTGTATTTCAGAGGTTTCTTGCTTGTGCATTCAATTGAATCTTTGTACATCCACCTCTCTGGGGATTATGGTTACTTACTTAGATAATGATTTTAGAGCAGTTCAATAAACTTAATTTGTATTGCCAACACATACAATTTTCTTAGTTTCTGATACTTTTAAATTAAAATTATTTCATAAAAACAAGGAAAATGACAGGCTTTCCTTTAAATCATCCACCCATCCATCCATTATCCAATGCGCTATAACACAGGGTCACGGGGTTCTGCTGGAGCCAATCCCAGCCAACACAGGGCACAAGGCAGGAAACAAACCATGGGCAGGGCGCCAGCCCACCTCAGGGCACACACCCACACCAAGCCCAATTTAGGATTGCCAATGCACCTAACCTCCACGTCTTTGGACTGTGGGAGGAAACAGGAGTACCCGGAGGAAACCCACACAGACACAGGGAGAACATGCAAACTCCATGCAGGGAGGACCTGGAAAGCGAACCCGGGTCTCCTAACTGCGAGGCAGCAGCGCTACCCACTGCACCACTGTGCCGCCCCCCCTTAAAATCATTAACTTTAAAATGCTAAGTGTAATCTCAGTCTCTTCCATGCTTAAATACCTTTTTTGATTAAGTTCTAAATGTGGTCCTTATCTGATATGAAAACTATCATTGGGCCTTCTTTTTTTTTGTCCCATCTCATCCTGGTTATCCCATCCCTCCTCGTTACACCTCTGCCAATGGTTATGCACTAAAACCTCTGTAGCTGCTTTTCAGTGTCCAGTGGGAATTCTTTTTTCTCTACTGAAACCTAAGTTCTATATGCTTTGCCCTGGTTCTGGACAATTCTGCTTAATTTTTCTCTATTGGAAATACGCAATAAACAATCGATCACAAAAAAGTTAAAAATGTTCAAATGCATGGTGTAGAGCAAGGATATGAATCTCTGCTCCTCCATTGGGACTGCTGATTGATTTTCATCCTCATTTGTCAATAAAAGATTACATTTTAACTCTGCTGTGTAAATCAGAAAAGAAATGTTTGCACGAAGGTTTGTGAACACAGCTTGGGGGAAGTTCTTTACAGACCGGCTGCCTCTTTGTTGGAAGGAATGACATTTTGAGGCTCAGCACAGAAGACTCTGAGGTGTCTCTGTGACAGCAACTAGTGCAGCTAAACAGTGTCTTCGTCAAAAGGAGGTAATGAATCAGCCATGGGGCCAGACATTATCACAGGACACACACTGACATTTAGAAATAAGAATAAATAAATGATAATTGGATTAGAGCATATTAATCAGTTATATCCGGAGAAATTTGAAATATCAAATGACATTATCCTTTATTCTTCTCATAAAAAGAGAAGACAAAATTGATTTGTTGCAAGTTTTAGTTAACATTGTACAAGGTGAAATTTAAGTATCATCGGTTATGTCCCCTTATCTTTTTATTGCTTAGATGTTTCTGGCAGCAGAAGTTCAAAGACATTATCTTTTTTGTGGAATTAGACTTTCAACTCTATATTTCTGCATTATTTCAGTCATCCCCAGAACTGTCCACATTTTAAGTTTGACTCACATAGGATTAGAAAAAATTACAGCTACATTTTTAATTGAAAATACTGAATTGATTACATTTCTTTAAGACCCAGGAGAGGATGAAATTCCAGTGAGATTCATTATAGTGTCTAGAAAGTGACAGTCAAATGCAGTCATGCTTAGCATTAGAAATGGAAAGAAAGTATGGCACTGAGCTCTACTAGATGCGGTGTCCCTAACAATTAGATTTTTATTTGCACACGTTCAGAGCTTGGGGATGGACACACATTTTACACAACAGACCTGGTCTGGATTAAGTTTCATAGACCATAGTGAATCTGATTTCTGTCAAACCTACAACTAGACTGTATGTATATTAATATTAATAATTAGATGTCACTTTCAAAAATGGATATACAAGTAGTTTCAGACATACTCAAGAGTTGGACTAGATGCAGTTTCATATAAAACCAGGATTAAATGTAGAATGAGGCCAATTCATTCACATACCACACTGTATGCTTTTTCAGACATGTCATAAGTTGGACTGAGTGTAGTTTCTTTTCACTTGATACCTTGGCTATAACCTTGCCACCAAGTTACTGTTTGTTCTGGGACCCCCTATCCATCTGGTGCATTTGTACAGTTATGCTGCAGTCATGTGATGGGAAGAGGAGATGAAATAAAAATGGCACAGTGGCTTTATTTTGTGATCTAGCATTGTGCTACTGTATGTCTTTCATCAGCTGTGGTTATTAGTTTAGAGTATTGCATGTAGTGTATTTTGACTGCTTACCTGTTTTTTGGATTTTGTCTTTTATTTAGTATTGTATATGTTTTTTTAAGCTTTGACCTTCTGCCTTTCTCCAAACTCTTTTTCATATTATGGATTTTATCCTTTCCACCTGACAGACCTATGCTATTCACTATCTGCCCCCTTGCTCACACTGCTGGTTGAGTTCAATAGGATGTCACTTTGCTCCTACCTGCAAGACATGGAGTTGAAACTAATGTCAGTAGTCAGTAGGATGTGATGTTAGTCAGACCTAGTCAAAAACATTTATTTATACAGCACATTTTCATACAAGGGAAAATGTAGCTGAACGTGCTTCACAGCTAGCAAATTAGTCAATAGAAAATATAATAAATATACAACAACA
>JANRMT010062854.1:96700838-96773053 GCA_026402145.1 Polypterus bichir lapradei | reverse complement strand
ATATATATATATATATATATATATATATATATATATATAGATATATAGATATAGATAGATATAGATAGATATAGATATATAGATATATATAAATATGACAACAACACTCATGTCAATGACAAAACAATTACATTAACAATCATGTTACATTATTTTTAAAATTTTTCCTTTTCTTTTTCATAACTTCTTTTATACACTACTTCTCCGCTGCGAAGCACGGGTATTCTGCTAGTATATATATATAGTAAAATAAGCAGAGGAAACAAGAATAAAGGTTTGGGGATTTGTACCCCTTGTACTGCAACAAAAATAGGTCTTTCTTTGACATAAACAATCTCAAAATCATAAGACAAAGATGGCAGGTTTGGGGGGACAACATAACGGGATGGACCAGAAATCAGATGTGATGGTTGCTGGGAAGGCGTGATGGATTGTGGGAGGTTGACGTCATCTTTGGGGGACCAGAGGGAAGAAAGGAACCCGGAAGTGGAGACCGTTGCGTGCTCCAGGTTTTATGGCGACGTCGCTTCGTCTTTTCTATGGGAGAAAGGAGAGAGAGGTTAGTACGCTGTCTTTGTCCCCCGGCCGGGTTTATTGCGGTGCGCGTCGAGTCGTTCAGCTGTTCCCGATGTGCTCGTGCGTGACAATATATATATATATATATATATATGTATATATAGTCCTAAATCACACATCATATGCTTCAATTGGCTTTTACAGGCCCTATTTGATAGCCTCCCATCCTTAAACTCTCTATGAAAATATGAAAAAGCACCTCTAAAAACCTTGCAGGACAAAAAGGAAGAAATCTCAGGAAAGACAATTCAAAGACAGCCTACATGCAGCTTCACATTCATTATGTCAACAAACTGAAAAGTAAGTTAAGTGGGCACTAGGAGATAGTGAAAGGGAAGATCTACAGGACGGTAGTGAGACCAGCTATGTTATATGGGTTGGTGACGGTGGCACTGACCAGAAAGCAGGAGTCAGAGCTGAAGGAAGCAGAGTTAAAGATGCTAAGATTTGCACTGGGTGTGACGAGGATGGACAGGATTAGGAATGAGTACATTAGAGGGTCCGCTCAGGTTGTATGGTTTGGAGACAAAGTCAGAAAGGCGAGATTGTGTTGGTTTGGACATGTTCAGAGGAGGAATGCTGGGTATATTGAGGGAAGGGTGTTAAAGATAGAGCTGCCAGGCAAGAGGAAAAGAGGAAGGCCTAAGAAAAGGTTCGATGTGGTGAGAGAGGACATGCAGGTGACAGGTGTAACAGAACAAGATGGAAAGAACAGGAAGATATGGAACAAGATGATCCTCTGTGGCTATCCCTAACAGGAGCAGCCGAAAGAAGAAGAGGATGTTTTAAGTTTTAGTATTTTTGGCCTTATAAAATATCTAGGCCTTTTGGGTGTTTTTTGAATTTTGAATTACAAAGCCTTATTTTCTTTTGCATTATTTGTGGAATTACTTTGTCTTACTTTCTTGTTTAAATGGTACAATCTTAGCATATTACTTCTACATGTAGTCTGTTTGACTGGAGCCAATTCCAACAGCACTGGGTACAAGGTAAGAATTAAAATAATTAATCCTAAATTGGCTATTAGTATCACAAGTAACATAGAAAGCAAAGCACAAAGAATAAGCCTGTATTGCCTCAAAATTTTACTTTATTGATTTTATGGTTTAAAATCCACCACACTGAGACCTAAAGACCCCAACAAACACAAAATGACCATGAAAGCCCTGCTGTTCAAACATTTGCTCTTCCTGTGTGTCAAAATCACTGTTTTCTCCACCTCATCTTACTCAAACACAAACGTTTAGATAAACTGTCTCTGTTTGTTTTATGAAAAAGTATATAATGGGGATGAGCAAGGCGCCAGAGCTGGGTAGTGAACTGCCGTGAGCCTTTGGATTAGGCTTCATTTCTCCTGAATGGGTTACGCATTACAAATCTCCAGCATGAAGACTTTAGCAGCACTGTTAATCTGCTGTTCCCTGAGCCTCATAGGAGCATTACCTTTGAAAACTCCGACCTACTGTGACAGCGTAAATGTGCGACAAGGTGCAGACCTAGCAATTCAGAGGTACAACCAAAATCTTAACTCGAGCAATCAATTTGCTCTTTACCAAATCCTGGAGGCCATGGAGGTAAGTGAAATGTCAGAAGAGAAAGAAATTATTTTAGCATTGCTGCTGCTTCTTTTTAACAAGTAATCTCTTTAATCAGCTTAACATCTATTTATATTCCAAAATGTAATATGTCAAAGCAATTTAAAACTTTTTAACTTGAAAATATTTTTTAGACAGATAGATAGAACTTTATTTGTCCCCATATTCATTCTACTTTCTCACTGGCTGGTAGACTCTCTACATATGTAAAGCAGTAGCTGAAATGAAAAGTTTCATAAAGTGTGAATGCAATTAAAACATCTATCTATCTATCTATCTATCTATCTATCTATCTATCTATCTATAGATGTGCTGAAGGTAGTTCTGGATCACAAGTGGTCAGAGCTTATCCTAGCAGTATGGGTGCATGGCTAGAATGAACCCATGATGGTATGCACTGTTCATTACTTCATGACAGGACACACTTACAAAAACACGATGTTAAATAACAGTCATCAAATAACCTAACCTGTGTGGACGTTTTCCAGGTACTCAGTTTCTATTCACATGTCATAAAGATGTATACACTAAGCTTTTAGTGACTCCAAACTGGTTTTATATGAGGGAGCCAGAGCATGTGACTGAGTCCTGCAATTGACTAGTACTCTGTATCAGATTTTAGTGGGGTAGTGTCCTATCCCTATTGCCCTTAACTGGATTAAGTGGATCTAAGAATGCATGAATGATATTCCAGTCACCTAAATACAGGGATAACATTAAAGTGTCCTTTTTTAAAGTAGCACTGTCTTTCTGTTCTTAGTTATGTCAATATAGAATACTGATCCATGGTTTACAAGAGTCAGAGCAAAGTTTAATATTATCATCATCAACATGCACTACAACAAGGGTCAGAAACACCCACACAACTGGAATTCAGATAAGGGAAGGCTTGAAGTTGAACTCTGGACTCACCTGCACAAAAAATAGATTACCTCTTGAATAAAGCTCAAATTCCATTGTATGTTCAACATCTGATTACTGCAGAATTTGTCATACTAACAGAATATCTAAATACCAAGTTACCTGCAACTCCACGCCCAACTAATTTAGGATATCAGTTATGCCTGTTGCAAAAAGTAGCCTTTGGCATGATGACAGTCAATCACAGGACAATCACTCTGATGCTCTGACAACTCAGAGGTACCATTTGAAAATCACATCAAGTCTTTGGACTTTGAGAGGAAAGTGCAGTCGGGGAGGAAATCTACATTCACAAATATACTAATATATATACTGTATATAAATAAATAAATAAATAAATAAATAGTAAGTTCCTGAAGGTGATGTGCTTTAAATAGAAAAAATGGGCCAGCGTAAAGATCTGGGTGACTCTGACAAGGGCCAAATTGTGATGGCTAGACAACAGGGTCAGAGCATGTAAAAAATGGCAGGTTGTGTGTGGTGTTCCTGGTATGCAGTGATTAATACAAACTAAAAGTGGTCCAAAGAAGGTCAACCGGTGACAAGGTCATGGGCACCCAAAGCTCATTGATGCACATGTGCAGCAAAGGTTAGCCCATCTGGTCCGATCTTACAGAAGAGCTACTTTTGCACAAATTGCTGAAAAACTTAATGCTGGCAATGAGAGAAAGGTGTCAGGGCACACAGTGCATCACAGCTTGCTGTGCATGGGGCTATGTAGTCACAGGCCGGTCAAAGTGCCCATGCTGAACCCTATCCACCGACTAAAGTACCTGCAATGGGTTTGTGAGTGCCAGAACTGGACCATGGAGCAATGAAAGAAAGTGGCCTGATCTGATGAATCATATTTTCGCTTAGATAATGTTGATGGCTGGGAGCATGTGAATCGTTTACCTCAGGCTGGAGGATGTACTAGGGGAAGGAGGCATGCTGATGGAAGCAGTGTGATGATCCGAACAATGTTGGAAACGTTGGGTCCTGGCATTTATTTAGATGTCATTTTGACATGTACCACCTACCTAAAAATTGTTGCAGAGCACATACACTCCTTCATGGTAAAGGTATTCCCTGATGACAGCAGTCTCTTTTAGCAGGATAATGTGCCACACCAAACTTGAAAAAGTTGTTCACGAATGGTTGGAGGAACGTGTCAAAGAGTTCAAGTTGTTGACTCGGCCTCTAAATATCCCAGATCTCAATTTGATTGAGCATCTGTGCTGGAATAAGAAGACCGATCCATGGGGCCCCACCTTGCAATTTACAAGACTTAAAGGATTTGCTGCTAATGTCTAGGTGCCAAAAAACACAAGATGCCTTCAGAGGTCTTGTGGAGTCCATGCTTCGACCAGTCAGAGAGATTTTGGTGGCACAAGGAAAATGTACACAATATTAGGCAGGTGGTTTTAATGTGGCTAATCGGTGTGTATATACATTCTGTACATACCTGGGGCCTCATGTATAACGCCATGCGTAGAACTCACACTATAACATGGCGTAAGCACAAAAGTGGGAATGTGCGTACGCACAGAAAAATCCAGATGCAGGAATCTGTGTGTACGCAAACTTCCACGTTCTTCCGCTACATAAATCCCAATCAGCGTGAAAAGTAACACATGTTCACGCACCTGCTGTCCCGCCCCAACTCCTCCCAGAATTAAGCCTCTTTGAATATGTAAATCAATATAAATAGCCCTTAAGCTCAGCATTCTGTGAAAAGACAATGGCAAAACCATGAGGAAAAATAGAACAATTTCAGCGCATACCAAGTGGAGGCAAGCAAGGTAAAACGTACTATTTGTTGGTTTAAACAGTGGTATAAACAAGAAAAGGAAGCTGATTGAGTGACATAGCGTGTTGGAGAAACTCGAAAGCTCAAGTTCACAAAGTCGCACAGTGCCTGAAATAAAAAAAGAGTCGCATATCAAAGTCACCATGAAAAGGCGAGTCATAGCCCACCGTCTTAGTGTCATATGAAAGCTTATTAGGGTACAGAGAAAAAAAAGGCACACAGTGGGAAAAAAGCAGGAAATGTCAACTTTAATCTCAAAATTTCCACTTTAATCATGTAGTTTATTTGGTCATTAAAGTATAACATCATAAATTTAATCTTAAAATCATTTAATTTACTAGTTTGTCAAATCCCATCGTAACAAAAGTAGTGCGTTAAATGCTTTGTTTTGTATTTGATGTTCTATGTGCTCTATGTGTGTGAACCACTACGTGCTTCTTAAACCGGCTTTCTCTACCTCTGACAGGACACAGAATCCATTACATTCATGATATTACAGCTCTCTGAATAACTAAAATACTGAGATGTATAGTGATAACATTTTCATGATGATAGGAGTTAAAGCATGTTATTAAACATGGGAAAACGGTGGCGCAGTGATTATGTGCGACCTTCGATAAAATAATTTATTGTAGCGGTACTGTCTCTTTCAAACGTACTAACCTCCAATTCCTGTCCTTCCTTTTCTTTCTCCAAATACCCAATAGCCACACAATCAGCTCTGTAATAGACGTTAAGCCATCTGTAAGATTATAATGTCGATTCATCAAAACTTTTAAGGAACATTGAAATATTTTCGTAGTACATGTTTAATTATATTATCCTTCACACCAGTCCCAGTGAAGCATACAGTGCGAGGCATGCAGGAACAATCTGTGAACGGAGCGCCAGATCCTTGCTAGCGTAGCGACACCTTGTCCTTTAATTATTAACAATATAGATTATTTAAATAAAGTTAAAGTTTTATCTGTATAATATAATAAACATATTTTGCTGCATTTCATCTTAAAAATGATATCGTCATCATATGTAAATACACGCTTTATAAAGTGGCTCAGGTTGTGCAATGTTATAACTATATCGCAAGTTTACAGTGAGGTAATTGTACTTATAAGTACAAACAGTTCTACAAGGAGCAGTTGATGGACTGATTGATTGCGTTTAGAGCTCTTCGGATGAAACTTTCTGAATCGCGAGGTCCGTACAGTAAAGGTTTTGAAGCGTTTGCCATGTGAGAAGCAGTTCAATAGACAGCATGGCTGAGGCAGCGTGTGCTTGATGCCATATACCGATAATTCTCTTTCCGATCAGCTGCTCTGAGTGGTGCAGTGAGAGTAATATGGAAAAAGATGATCCGCTGTGGCAACCCCTAACAGGAGCAGCTGAAAGAAGAAGAAGAAGGTGCAGTGAGAGTAACAACGCTAAAGCAGCTATGGTATTTAGAATAGTTTGACCATTCTGTGGACAATTATATTGTTACAGGTTAATTACAATCAGATGCATTAAACTAATAAACAATATGCGCTTAATTTCAGTGTATTTATAAAGCCGCGTCAGTAATGTGGATCTGAAAAATAAAGATAAACCACACAGGAACAGTAGCACTGCTTTGACGCTGGGTGCCACCAGACTGCAAAACCGAGCGGAGAACTTGCGTACGACAAGGCATGAGGTACCATGGAAATGTGCGTAGCTTTACGCCAAGTTTAGGTTTTATATATCGCGATTTGAATGTGGAAACGTTTTTACGCAACATTTCTGTGTGTACGCACCTTTTATACATGAGGCCCCTGGTCACTGTTTATGTGCAGTTTGCTTGCTTTCCTACTGTCTGCATTTGTTTTCCTCCAGGTACTCAACTTTTACACCAACATCCCTAAAGACATGCTGGTTAGGTCAACTGGCATTTCCAAACTGACTTTGTATGAGTGTGAATGTGAGTGTGAGTGTGAGTGTGAGTGTGGATGTGACTGGACCATTCGATAGACTGTTCTCCCAATTAATATTTCCTGTTTTGCCCCAGTGGTGCTGTGATAGGATCCTGTCCCCATAACTTTAAATTTGATTAAGACACTTTGAGAATGTTGTTTTATATAGATTGGTTCATAGTGTGTCATGTTCATGTATGAGAGGTGGCAACCATGTGACTGACTGGTGCTGTTTAATTACTACTCCCTTATGCTGCAAGATTAATGATGAGAAAACAGAGGACTTACAATATTGGACATTCTAGCAGACAAATTGTTGAGTGCAGATCCCTAGTCCTACCAATATTACAGTGTGCTTACACATGCAGCCCATACACCATTTTCATCCAGGAATGACTGCATCTCTGTTAAAATCCTGGCTTCCACACTCTTGAAATCCTTGCATTTATTCTTTTTGCCTGGAACCATATATCTTCTAGATATTTAGCTTTTAAATTGAAGGTGTTGACAGGCAGTTTGGTTAACACTGAGCTTCATGAAGGGTGGCGAGCGGTCCCTGAATATGCTTTGAATCGCACTCAAAACTTAACTCCACCAAATGCCTTGTGATGCTTTTTCACAACTACTGTAGTTCTGAGCTTCCCATTACGTGTGTGTCTGCCCACTTGCCTAATTGTATGAACTCTGAAATGTGATGTTTTTCTGTTTGTCCTGTGTTTAATTTCTGTTATTTTCTTTTGGCTAAAATGTGCACATTAAGGAGTGGTGGTGTCACATAAAATCACATTCCTTCTGTTTTTCTTCAAGTAGGTTTTATTTTTTTCTTTTGATTAGTCTTGAAAAGAATTGTGTCACTCTTTGTGCCCATATTCTGAGAATGCTGTCCTATTTAGAGTAGCCTCTTCCTATAGATTTTTTTTTTTATCAGCCTAAGCTTTCATGAAAGTAGTTTTGTAACTGGCTACGTTGTTGTGATTGGCTTCTGTTTGGCTGGGTAGGGAGGTCAAGACAAACACCAAAGGTATTCATCCATACCTGCAATAATATCACAAAGTGATTACCTACCACTAAATAAGCATAAGAGATTTATTGCAATTGGCTCATCTCTCTCTCTTGGGCTTTAGGCATCATGACATGGAATCACAGATACACTTTATGGTCCTTTTCTTCAATGATGGTCGAAGCAGCCCTTTGTGCCCATCTAAAAGCACTGTCTAAACTAAATAAACATGAACTTTGTATCGAAATGTTCAACTCTGTACTTAAATATTCCCTGTGTAAAATTAATTTTGCCACAGTGTTACAATAAGTAGCAGTTGTCAAAATTATACCCTAGTGTTCCAGAGCTCTGTATTTGGCATTTGAACTCACAAATGCCCTCTAGTGGTAGCCAGTGACTCTAGTGTTCTTCAAGTCAATAAAAACTTGTCCTTCTGTATGATAATGGTCCTCAAATTACGTCCTAGGGCACCACATTGGCTGTGGGATTTTTGTCCCAATGACCTGCTTTTAATTGAACTTGAAACAAGATGTTATTTCCCAGTTTCTGTGTTTTGGTGTCAGTCCAGGAATGACAAAACTGGGATTGTTACCTTTTCAGGGGGGCATACTAAACATATATGTGTTATACATGGGGATAAATTAACATTCTTCTTCTTATCTTGATTTTTAAGATTTTCGTCATCATCACCATCACCATTATGATTTTCATTCTTCTTTTCTGGGTTTTCTAGTTATTTAAGCTGCTATTTACTAGTCTAACGCTGATGTAGCCTTTAAGCATTCACAGTTATTTGCCCGTTTTTAACAGTTATTATTAGGATACAGTTAGGGGTGCAAATTCCTTGGAAGAATGTGAATTAATAAGAAAACAACAAAAAAGATTTATGTATTTAAAGCTATGGCAGAAATAAAAATGTCTCTTATTTTCATATACTGTAAATCCAATACTACCTCATTTTGCATGTTTTACTGTGTTAGCCAGAATGGATGCAATGAGAAGTCAGGCAAAATCACACCTTTTATTGGCTAACTGAACAGGTTACAATATTCAAGCTTTCGAGGGAGCTTAGGCCCCTTCTTCAGGAAACCTGTAATCCTAAACTGCCTGGAAGCTTGCATATTGTAATCTGTTCAATAAAACGTCTCATTTTGCCTGACTTCTCACTGCAGAATATAAGAAAAGAAAGACCAGAAAATTAAACAGTGACATCAGATATGACTCATTTATCGCGAAAATGGTTGGAACAAAAACATAAAGTTACAATGGGCTCCCAGGTCTGAAGCTGCGAGTCACTGCGATATGATATATGTTTACACAGCCAAATCATATGCGGAGTCAACATGGTAAACAACAGAATGGTAAAAGGTGATTTCATTTCTTTCTTTCTTTAAAAATAGGGAGGCCATAACTTAGACATCCTAAAACTAGTTCCTTATGGGTTCACCTGCCTGCTTGCTTTTATTTAAACTCTCCTGCCCAGTTTGTAATAAGTACAGTATTTCTGAGGGTCCTCACAAACACTTTCTCATTTATAATGACATTTGTCACAGCTGCAGTTATTCACATCCTTTCTAGGGTTTCTGCCCATCCTTTAAACAGTTTGTTCTCTTCAGTCTACACTTCTGCCTCCTATCATCATACATAAACACATTCACTGTGTGGATCATGGATCAAGAAAACAGTGGACAGAATTTAATTAGTGATTTAGTCCGTTATTATCACCTACCATAAACAAAAAGAAAATCAACATGTTCAAGTACAATCACTTTCTGGAATCTCTCTAAGTACGTATACTGTTAAATCCTGTGGTCATCATTAAGAGGGAACACAACTAAATAGCACTCTTTTAAATGAATGGTGGCAAAGGCACAATGGAACAGCAGGAGAAGGAGAAGAAAGAACACAGTGTAAGACAGGAAAAGGAATCAAGAATTGACAGGCCAGAGCAGGCAAGCTAAGCAGGATGCCTAGGACAAAGCTTAAGAAAGAATAGACTGGGATAAGTCATAAAGTGGCTAGCATGTGGATTTATTATTTGCTCTCCACAAATAGCTTGTTCAATAAACATAATAACATAAGACTCATCCATACAAGGCATCCCTCATTCATATGGGGTTAGAATAAGGTCATCATTCCTCTTGAGTGTTTTTAGTGTCAGGAAGAACATCCGGCCATAAAAACTTCCACTTTAGTATCCCTAAAATTAGTGGGACAGTCAGTCAATCTTAGTGAACCCAGAAAACGGCTTTTAAACCAACAGAGAGAGAGAATGGGGGTTAGAGAAGGATTTAGCTAAGCAGGTTTCAGCCTTGTAAACCAGGGGATTGCAAGGGTAGGATAGCAGTGAAGAGACCATGATAGATAGATAGATAGATAGATAGATAGATAGATAGATAGATAGATAGATAGATAGATAGATAGATAGAGTACAGGCCAAAAGTTTGGACACACCTCCTCATTCAATGTGTTTTCTTTATTTTCATGACTGAAGGCATCAAAACTATGAATGAACACATGTGGAGTTATGTACTTAACAAAAAAAGGTGAAATAACTGAAAACATGTTTTATATTCTAGTTTCTTCAAAATAGCCACCCTTTGCTCTGATTACTGCTTTGCACACTCTTGGCATTCTCTCGATGAGCTTCAACAGGTAGTCACCTGAAATGGTTTTCACTTCACAGGTGTGCATTATCAGGGTTATTTAGTGGAATTTCTTGCTTTATCAATGGGGTTGGGACCAGCAGTTGTGTTGTGCAGAAGTCAGGTTTGTTGGACGATCATTTATTTTTCAACAGGACAATGACCCCAAACACACCTCCAGGCTGTGTAAGGGCTATTTGACCAAGAAGGAGAGTGATGGAGTGCTGTAAATGGTCATGAAAATAAAGAAAACACATTGAATGAGGAGGTGTGTCCAAACTTTTGGCCTGTACTGTAGATAGATAGAAATCTTTATCATTAATTTATAATTTATCATGAGATTTGCAGTTTTTATCAGTGCCATAATCACTCTTGTCTTGAGTCACAATTACACAAGTTCACATTTTTATAGGAAAGTGACCTCTTTATTACTCAAACTTGCACTGTCAGTCATGCCATACTGCCACTCGATATGTCATGTCTCACCCACACAAACTTTCACCACAAAAACTTTTGTTTAACTATTATAATCCTAAATTGTATTTCTATTTTTATTTTCACAGGCTATAAATGGAAGTGAATACTCTATTAGTCTAGCCATTAAAGAATCCAACTGTCCTGTAGGGGGAGGCAAAGTCTGGACAGAATGTGACCACCTCCCTGATAAAATTGGTGTAAGTTATTACTTTCAGATCCTTTTCAGCCACATAACAAAGCAAAAAAAAAAATCTATATACTTTTTGTTTTCCACAGATAATGCGCCATTGCACAGCAAATGTTTATATGGCACCTGTTTTGGAAGACTCCAATGTTACCATATCTTGTGATGTATTTGGTATGTACTTATTTGAACTTGCATGGCTTTTGATTTAGCCAATAAAAAAAACTTACAATATGATTAGCGATTTGAAGCAAGAAGAAACAAAACAAAGTGTATTTGTATTTTTCCTGGTCAGGTTTGCAGATAATTATAGCCTGTCCAGACAGAAACAAACTCACAAACTAAATTTGGAAAGAATAACAGTCCACTGCAAACAATAATGCCAGCAAAGCTAAAGTCCTCAGAGGAAACCCAAGCAACTATGGGAAGAGATTCAAACACTATTTAGTGGTTGCTGAAACAGGGTTCAAGCCCTGTAGGGGTGTTGTGTTACTTTATGTGTCTTACTTGTAGTCACATTAGAATTTTGCTAAAGGTTCAGGTCAAACTGGATGCAATGTAATGTATCATTTTTCTAAATTTTATATAGTGTCTCACTTTACAAATCAGCTTCTTTTTCTGAATGTCATGTAAAATGTATCATGCGCACATAAATCCTGATAATCTCAATATAATCCAAAGGAAAACACACAGAAGGAAATAACATAAAATGAAAATAGGTGTGTAGTGTATGAGCATTGTGGCAGGTCTGTGGATGGACTCAGGTTAGACTCATGGTTTTGCTGACTGTCTGCTATTCCTGCTGGCCACATTCTGACACAAATGCAATTTTAGCTTCATTCAGTTAAAAAAAGAAGGAATTAAGTGGGTGTTTTAAAAGGCAATGGAGATAAAAATACACCTTAAGGCTAACAGAGACAGATAGACGCACTTTGGAGAACAGATAAGAATAAGAGATCAAACAAGCAAGGTTGAAACTGGATGGTGAAAATTACCCTGCATGCATGATGACTGAAGTGAAAGTGACCTCTCTCTATATAAAAAAACAAGATATTTTTACAGCAATTTGCACAACTTGGCATTCTTGAATAAGATAAATGTGTCAAGGAGCTGGATCAGATAGACAGTGGACAGGACACCAAGAGGATGAACTTAGTGCCTATTTTCTGTTGTTGCAATTGGGAAATCCCAGCAATACAATGGATCAGTTTTGGAGCATTTGTGTAAAACATAAAGGATTGGGTGAGTTGCTAAGATTAAAAAAGAATACTCTATTAGCATGAAGTAACACTCACTGTTATTTAAACTGTTGATTTTTAGTTCATCTTCCAGCAGTAGTCAGGGACCCCTTTATGCTGTAAATATGAAGAAAGAGTCACCTCTTCTAAGTGTTACAGTTCATTGTATTATTGGAAGAGAATATAGTCTTTTTCTTGCTTTCAATAAACTCACAGTGCTATTGCTATATTTATCTTCTTTAGTTTGGATGTGGAGTTGTTACTTGGAAGCCATCATAAGCTGTGTCTGAAAGTGATAACTGCAACATCTTAAAAAAGACAAGTGATTTCATACACTAACATAAAATAGTCTCAAATATATGAAAATAAGCAAATAAAACACAATGTTCTGAAATGTACTTCACCCAGCTAGGGCCTATCTTGATCAATGGGTGTAAGGTGGGTTACCAGTCCATTGCAGGGTCCACTCACATACACCTACACGTACATCTATACAGAATCCATTTGGAATCACCAATCAACCTGTCATGCATGACTTTGTGGATGCTGAGAAAAATATAAAACAAAGTATCTGATGATGGGACTGTAATTTCCTCAAAGACAAAAAATCCCAGGCATGGGATGCAAACCCAAAATGTTGAATCCATGACAGCAGCACTAACCACTCTGCCACTGTGCTGCCCCATCAAAACTTGCAGCAGACAATTCTGAAAAAATAGTAAGCATAGACAGGAAGCCTCTGAAAAGAGAAAGAATCAAATCTTAGATACACTGTAAGTGTATAGACTAGTTGTAAAGGTATGCATAGATAGACAACAAGTTGAAGAAATGAAAAAAAAATGTTAAACTAGATAAATCAATTGACATGAGTGCAGATGTCAAGTGAAGACTAATAAATAGAGACCTGACTTTGAAACCAGACTTCGGAAAAAATAATGAAAAAGAAATATTGCAACTTTAAGAAATTAAGCAAAACATTCACATTTGGTCAGATTTCATACTGAGGTTACCTAGAAAATGTTGTGTTTCACAATAAGACCACTAAGACAATGGGGTTGTAGAGCAAGAGGTTATGTCTCAAATGTAATAATTGTTATATTATGTTCTTTACAGTTGAAAAACCAATCATCCCAGTAAAAGCACCTTGTCTTGGATGTCCAATGGATATAGATGCTAATAGCAAGGATCTGGATGAACCATTGTTTCATGCAATCAATAAGTTCAATAAAGAAAACAATTACTCCAATTATTTTAGACTTTCTGAAGTTCACAAAGCTTCAAGACAGGTGAGATTTCTACCAATCTTAAATGGCAAGCAATATGCCTAAAATTCTTCCATATTTTAGGTTTAGATGGAACAAACCCTTTGCAGAATTGTCACCTTATAAGGGTAAACATTTTTCTTATGAGGACTTTTTTGTAAAGAAATAGAAATGATTATGTTGATCAATTCTATTTTTCCATCTTGTAGGTGGTAGCAGGCATAAAGTACAAAATGAGTTTTTCAATGCACGAAACAAACTGTTCTAAAGCAGACCATCCTGAAATGCTTCCAGAATGTGAATCTGAAAATACTGTGAGTAATCTGTCATTTCATGTCTTGGAAAAAGTATTTCTTGTACATCTGTTATGACAATTTCAATGATTGAAATGAGCACATGAAAGAATGTACCATCATAGGATAATTAATCAGAAAAAGGGAACACTTAATGGCCTGAAGCCAACATAAAATAATACCAAGAACCCATAATGTTACTTGTTAAAAATTATCAATTGTTTCTGTCTCCTTAGAGTGCCAGAAAACAGTATCATTTGAGGGCAGTGGAACAGGAGCTATTTTTTGGTACATGGATCAGCACCTGTGGTGACAGAGTGTTTTAATTCCTTCCCAAATGTCATACTGTATTCTGGAATGCAGCTTTAGTTGGTATGGTTAGGTTGGAATAGTGAGAACCAAATTCTTTCAAACCAACACAATATGTGTGTCATGTAATTTGAACGTTTGTTAGGCCAGGATTGCAGGGAAATTAGAGCCCACAAGGGCTACATTCTTGATGTACGTTTCAGGATTTCTACCTCAACCCAGGGGCCACAGGAGCAAGAATTAAAAGTGGTACAATTATCTTTACTTTAAATTGATTGGTTAACAACCGCTTTTCCATTTAGCAAGCCTTAAATATATTTTGGCCATCATTATGGGAAGAGCGTAGAATTCCTTACCACTTAAACGTTGTTTTCTTTCTTGCAGAATGAAGGCCATTGTAATGCAACAGTTGTCATTGTTAGATGGATGAACGAAGTCCATTCTGAGGTCGAATGTGATGTTCATCCTGTTCAGGTAATTATAATGGCCCATCCACAATAATTTCCAAGTATTATTTGCATACAGTATATCTCACTCTCAGCAGTTCATTTCATGTTATTGCCTGTAGACTAGTGATTTCAATAGATAGATAGATAGATCTATAGAACTTCAAATAAACCTTGATTGTTAACCTCAGATGAACATCTGCCTCATTAAATCTGCCTTACAGTACTGACAGTCTGTGCTATCTATGTCATTTGTTGCAACATGGACTATGACAATTGTATCCACCTCTGCTTTGGGTAGTAACCATTCTTCGTGTCCAGAGATGTATTTTGTTGTGCTCAGGAGGCAGCACACCATATGATACCTGGGTTTCAATCCCTCAAATAAATTAATCCCTTACTATCATCACCTCCCCCTATATGAGGACTGGTTTACAAGTGATCAATTGGGGCTCCCCATCCCTGCCTACCACTTATAAGTTATAAGGGTCATATTCCAGAACCATACAATCCAAAAATGAATTGGACATCTTCATCTCTGGGGAAGATACTCATACATGGTGTGTACCTCTTGCTTTGCATTTATGTCTGACCATAACCCACCTGTCTCTAGCTCTCTGGTCTGGACTCTGATCCTGCACCACTCTAGGTGTGCACACTAACTATCTAAAGGAAACTGTACTCAAGCACTGTATTAGCTGGCATTTCTCTTAGGTGTAGTCCTCCAAGAAGCAAACTTCTGAAAAGTCCTACATCATACAAGTTCCCTTTAATACTTTGTTCTCTCTTTTGCCTAAAGCAAAAATGCTGTTGCCTGCATTGTATTTGATTAAATGTGCTTTGTCTTTGCTCCCATCCTAATGCAAATGATCAGCCACTTGAGAGTCATTTAACTTTTTCTAGTGTATTTTTTTATTTCTTTCTGTGGATTTTAAGTAGCAAGGACTTGATTGAACAACTTAATATCTCTATCTCTGTTTTTGTAACTGCCTGTACCTCCTGTATGTGCTGCAAATGCAAACCCCTTCAGCCATTCTTGCTACCCTTTATTTGGTCAGTGTTACTCCTATGAAATTGAATAAGCATCAAAAACACTCCTTCTGAGGGAAAAAAGCTGTAATAGTACAGCCTGACCTTTAATAGTAAAGAAAATGATGTTTTAGAAACAAATGCTACAAATAAAATTTAAACTTGCACACCGAATGATCTCACAGGTTTGCCTAATCCTTTTGGGTTGGATAAGAGTATCCAAGTACTATAGTACACATGTGTTTAGGATGGGCTCATATGATTTTTGTTGGAGAGTTGGAGTGTGCATGACAATGTTAGTCAGTAACTTGTGCAATTATCTGTAGAAGCAATACTTTGAAGTAATTGTATTCCTCCTTACAGCTCTGTTTTAGTTGGTCAATGCTGAGGTTATTAGTTTATAAACAACTCTTGTAATGTCCCACAACAACATCTGAAAAATCTTTATTCTTTCCTTTTTTCAGCCATTCAGTTGTAGATGTGCCAGTGTGCTCAGGATCATTGTCCTGTTGCATGATTTATATTTGACGTTGCTTTATTTGTTGAATAGATGTCCTTTCTATTTTCTTCCAGAACACTCTGGTATAATGAGGAGTTTATGGTGACGTCATTGTTTATGAGGCACTCAGATTCTGTGGCTGCAAACCAAACCCAAATCACCACTCCGCTGTGCCTGAAAATTAGCAAGATGTTCTTATGGCAGAACACTGTGCTGGGTTTAAACATGGGATTGTAAATAAGAAATGACTCTGCTTTGGTCTTGTCCATTCAGAGGCACATTATTTTAGAAGTCTTGTGGTTTAGTTCAGATGCAGCTTTGCAAATCTAACTGATGCTGCTTTGTTCTTTTTGGAGAGAATGGGCTTTCTCTTGGTTACCCTGTCATGTAACCTATAATTATTCAGTGTTCTCCCATAATGATTATCTCCCTATTGAAAGAGTTCTGTAGACACTGTGTTTTTGAAATTCTGCATGGTATTCCGTAGATTGATCTCTTTGGTTGAGTTGCCTTGAACTCCAACTACTGGGAAGATAGGCAACAGTGCTGAATATTTTCCAACGGTAAATAACTCTTTTTGATGAAGAATGATTGACTTCAAATTGTTTTGAAATGGCTTCATAACCCTTCTCCAACTGATAACATCTGGTTCTCTGAGATCACTGTAGATGTCTAATTTGTTTGGCATGTTGTTTCCACAAATTTAAATGATGAAGAGCAAACTGGAAAAGGTTGTGCTTTTACACAGAATTAGTACCATTTTCTAATCATGAGCCAATCAACTTTTTAAATGCTGTGGAAGCAGTAAGGGCAAGTTGCCTTATTTTTATTGATGAAAAAAATAACACAACAACGTAAATTCTGTTATATGCTGTTGGATGAGGCTGGCAGGACTCAACTACTAGAATAAGTCCAAGAAATCCAAATGTATACAAAAAAGACAACTTTTACTACGCAAATAAAGCACAGGAGAAGGATTAAGATGTGGACAACACAAAGTACCAAAGCAAAATAGAGAGACTAATGAAATCTTACTTTCCTCAATGAGCCTGCTCTTCTCTACCTGGTGGGGTGGCTTGTTTACTTGCCCACATTAAAAACATACTCAAGCTCTCTTTCTAGCCTCCTGTCTCTTTCTCTTTCTTTTACACTGTTATCGACCTGGCCACTTTCTTTTTTACCAGTTGAGTCTTCACCACCAGCCCTCCTCATGACTCCAGACTCAATTAGATTCTAATCCATCCATCCATTTTCCAACCCGCTGAATCCGAACACAGGGTGACGGGGGTCTGCTGGAGCCAATCCCAGCCAACACAGGGCACAAGGCAGGAACCAATCCTGGGCAGGGTGCCAACCCACCGCAGGTCACACACAAACACACCCCCACACCAAGCACACACTAGGACCAATTTAGAATCGCCAATCCACCTAACCTGCATGTCTTTGGACTGTGGGAGGAAACCGGAGCGCCCAGAGGAAACCCACGCAGACACGGGGAGAACATGCAAACTCCACACAGGGAGGAAGTGAATCATGATGTCATTTCTGGCCAACCACTGGAATCACGCTGGGGTGAAGCATAAGCCCTAACTTTTGCTTCAATAGCAACATATCAGAACTCCATCTACTGTTTCCCCTCAACCACA
Source organism: Polypterus bichir lapradei (assembly GCA_026402145.1). Classification (NCBI taxonomy): domain Eukaryota; kingdom Metazoa; phylum Chordata; class Cladistia; order Polypteriformes; family Polypteridae; genus Polypterus; species Polypterus bichir. The sequence continues at coordinate 96,755,216 of JANRMT010062854.1, read as the reverse complement.
GCTATTTCTGTTACCCTAATCAGGCCATTCTCCCACATAATCATTCAGAAGCCCTTTCACTAACCTGCCACTACTCTGTTAACCCCTTGTGAAATGACCAGGAGAACAGTGGCATCCTGACTGTCCTTTCCAAGCTTTCACTGTCTCTTGATTGTAACCATCAGATGCAGTATGTCTTTTTGTCTAGGTCAGGTAAATTTGTAAGAGGTTAAATATGTAGAAAATTATTCAGGGTCCCTTAGGAGAACAGAAAAATGAATGCCTTATGCATATTAAAAACTCTTAAACAACAACTACCACTAAACATATAGAAAAACCAATTGCAAACATTATAAAGAGGAACTTATATGAAGTCAGATATATTTAGTTCTCTTCAGGCCTTGTACTCAACTTAAAATATGACTTGACTCAAAATATTATTTTAAAATAAATATTACAAAGATAATTAAAAAAAGAGGCATTTGAGCTCCTTATACTGCACTGTCAAAGTTAGTGCATGTGATTAATTTTCAAAAGTACAGCATGTTATTTTTTCTTAATCACATTAATTGACACTCCTTGATATCTCAGCCAAAAGTTTTCAAACTTAGAGCTGCAGCTCCTGAAAGGTTGACTATAATAAAAATATCAATACAAATTTTAAAGATTGACTTTAAATTGTCTAGTTTTTAAATAAACATACAGGTAAGTGAATATGTTTTTCATTTGTTAAATAAAAGTAATCAATAAACATCTGTCTCATGGTGCTCCTGCTATGACACTCCACTCTAGTCTTTCCAAATCATACTTTTAGAAACAGCAGCTCCCATCACTTTCACACCTCACAGCAAGAGAGATGGATTTCTGTAAAAGTGAGCACCTCATGTGAGTCATCTCTTTCTCCCCACTCCACTTGCAGAAGCAGGCTGTATAGCATGTCTCTCTCCTTCTTTCTCCTTGACGTGAACTTGTTTTTTGTACTGTTGCTTTGAATCCAATTATTAATAATAAAAATATCTAAAATTTAATTTTTAGTATTATCAATATTAATCAACAGCAGAAAGCTATTGTTTCAGTCAGAGTTGTTAGTGTTTTGGTAACTTTCATCCTCCCTTTAAAAATAAATACAGGAATAGGCTGAAATAAGAAGCAGAACTGTACTTAAAGTTATCAAAAATAGATCCACAAATTGATAATGATGACCCTATAAAACATAAAGAAAGTCAACCTTCACAATTGACTTTGAGTTACTTCTTTCCTTTTTTTGACCTGTAGTTACATGTAACGTCACTTTTCTATTTCTTTTGATCTAGATGTACATATAACTGTACAATTCTTGTAGATTAAAAAATTTAGGCCTTCTTTATTCTCTATCAAACCATGCTATTGTTCCTGCTTTAAAAATAATTAATTAAAAAGGTATTTGATGTGCATAAGAAAAACTAAAGCACATACACAAATCACACAAAAAACCCCTGCAATCACTTGTTAAAATCTGCAAATGCAATATTAGGGGAAGGGTGGGAGTAAAAAAAATCTCTCTTTTAGTAGTGACTAGAATGAGTTTAGTACTTAACAATTTAAGACTGAAAGAAAATGGTAATACTTTAAAATATTTAAATTCCTGGAGGTGCTATCCCAAGAAAAAGGGCTAACATTTGCTAGCCTAGTGATACCACTTGACATTGACTCACACATGTGTCAACAGTCTCTTGACCAGGTGGTACAACATTTAGGGAGACCTTGAAAACCCCTGATCTAACCTATTCCATTAACAATGGCTAAGAAAGATGACATTTATGATGCTTGCTTTTGGTGTAAAACTCTCACAGGCAGTTCAAAGGACAGAATTATAGATACTTGTAAACTTACTGCAGGCAAATTTAAATATCACTGCAGTACAACATCATTGGTTTATCACTTAAGAGTAAAACAAGCATGATGCCACTGTTAAAAACTGTGACATTAGGTAGCAAAATCTGTGGAGACATTAGTCAATAAATGAAACAAGGTCTAAAGCATTAACTACCACGATTTATTGCAAAATGGATCACGTCAGACTGCAGACCTCTAAATTTAGCTGAAGGTGCAAGTCTGGGGCACGTCATTCAGTGAGGATTGACAATTCTTACACATTACTTTCACATGGTACAATTGTATCACATTTCAAGGATTTATATGAAAAGTAAAAGTCTTTGCCGTTTGAGCAGCTAAGAAGCAGTCACATTTACAGGGGACTACTAGACATCATGGAATCACAGTTGATCAGATGTATAAGAAGTACTATATAACTAACTGAATACTTTTCTGTATACAGTATTTGTTGGTTTTTAACCTTTTTTTACCCAGGGGCTAACATTAATTAGTTAATAGAACGTTGTATTTTTGAACATGCTAAATATGATTGTACAAGAGTAAAACATTCCTTCCACAACTCATTTGCTGCTTTTCCTAGTGACCGACCTTGACTTTTGTTGATGGTTATTGGAAAACATAATGTTACAGAAAACTGTATTCTTTTGGATTCAAACAGGTGATCAGTTGGATAATGGGAATTTTGGGTATAAATATAATTTCACCCTGTAGCACATCCTGTAAAAACAGAAACTTTAGTCAGATTTGAAAGTAAAACTTTGAAATGTAATCTTGTATTATTACAAAATTTTGGTGGGTTTAAATCAAAAGCAGTTCACAAATTGAAACAGGCCTAGTATATGGAAACAACAGTTTAGCTCAGAAAAAGTGGTGAACAGAAAATTGGAACCAGTAAGTACTGAAATAAACCCCAATTTTGCAAAATGGAACATGATGGAATGTGAAATGAAAGGTAGAGCAAACCGCTAATCCGAACCTTGAATTGCTCACTACGTAAATATATAATTGTAGCAAGCGAATTAAACTAATGTTGGCTTCAGATGTGGGTTTTTACCTTGTTCACTTAAGAATTTATTTTCAAGTTTAGCACTAGTCGTATTTTTATGAGGGAAGTAGAATGCACTATTACAGTTTATTTTATTATCTTTTCATTTCCTCAAGTGTTTTTTTTATTGTTAATTGGTATTGCGAACATAATGATAATATGCAGGTGGACAACAGTGTTGGCTTTTGCAAAAATGCAACCATTGATTAAAAAAATGTTGTGTGATCAGTTGTTTTCAGATTTCTTGCCACGTGTGGTGTACACAGGAAAATGAAGTGCATGCACCCCACTCGCTGCAGCATTATTACTGACATATATCGACAAATAAAAAAAAAAAAAAACATAGGTTGGCTCATTTTTTTTTATAACGTTACCAAATTTCAGTCAAATCGGTCAAACCATTTTTGAGATTTTTGGGTATTTCGTTTTTCTATTTAAATGGGAAATATGCTTTTGGTTGATAAGTAAGCATATATAGTAGAAGAAGTAAAAGAAAAATAAAGTTATAAAAGAGGTAAAATTAATGAATCCCTAATCTATGAGTTTCGAATGGTTAAAATGGTAAAGTTTAAAGTCTGATTGATAGTATATACTATGGTAAGATGTGCAGAAAAGAGAGGAAATCGAAAACTTTGACTGAAAAATGAACTTGTAGGGATCCTAATGCAAAAAGACCCCTCTCAACTTCACTGGGGCACCCTTAGTACTTAAATGTAATAAACTAATATAGTATTGTCTATGTATGATAAAATTCAAAGATTTTGTTTTACTTTTCTTTCTTTTTTTAACTTAATTTTTTAGCATCTTGTAGTGATATAAGAAATCTAATATGTGCTGTGTTTCTTAACTGAAAAAGCAGTCTTAGTAATATTTTTAATTTGTGATTTAAAATTTACCTCTGAATCCATAATGACACTTAAATAATTTACTACTGACCTGGCCTACAAGGCCAGATGATCGTTTTTTTTTTTTCCATAACAGCCTCACTGTTTTTACTGCAGCCAAAAGCTAAAGTTTCTATTTTTCCTTGTTTAGTTTAAGGAAGTTACAGTTCATCCATTCAGTAATGCTAGAAGAATGAGATCCTCAGGGCCATCTGGTGCTACAAGTGAGGAAGGTTATGTGTTTGTCTGCATAACATTATATTTAATGTTTTTTTAGGAGTCCACACTTTTCAGAAGACCACCTGGAATCACTCCTTTTCGAAGCGTTATTATGCCTGATGACATACTCACTGAAAATGCAAACCCTCAAGCCCGGAAAGCTAACCTTTTGATTGCCCTTCAACGTTTTAAAAGAGATGAACCGAAAGAGATACAAAGCATGGAAAAATCATCTGAGGAGTCAGAGGAGACCTCAGTCAAGCCTTCTGTCATTGTTCCAGTAGTACCTAATTCTGATCCCATAGGATCTGGGCCAGAACCAGCAGTTTTACCATCAGGCTCTAACAGCCCAGCTTCTGGTCATAATCTAGAACCACTAGAACTTTCTCAGGATCTTAAACCTGTGCTTCTCCCCAACATGTTACACTGTCCTAGTAAGCCATGGAAGAGAATAGAACTTCCTGATAAAATAGATCAACAACCTTCCAAAACTGGAGATTTTCAAGATTTAGACCTTTTGGTCATTTAATCAGATGTTTGTAAAATGCAGAATAAAACTTGGTTGGATGAGTAATGATGCATACTTGAATCCTTATTACATGCTTCCGTGATCAAAAAGGGTAGTAAAAAGTTAATATACAAATACAGTATTTGAGAAAAATTAAAGGTTTAAATTAGAAAGGTCATTACATCAAGCAATCTCAACAGTTCTTTATTGTCACCTTCCATCATGTCAACAGTAAGTGAACACTTTCATTAAAGACAACAATTGTTAATGCAGTTTATAACATGCCAGAATATGTGTAGTTGAAACTCAGTAGCCAGCATACATGTTTTTGGCAAAATGTATAGTAAGTTTTGTAGTATATCCAGCCTTTACATTTTTGTTCTCTTCCAGAAATGTGTAGCTGTTGATTTAGTAAAAATAAAGCATAACTCTTACAGGCGGTATGTTAGAATGGTATTTAATATAGCAAATCCCTGGCACTTGCACCTGGTTTCTAATAAACATACCTAAATAAGAGAACATGTGCTGCTCGTACTGGTGTTTTCTTCTTTAGTAATAGTCTTTCTTTCCTAATCATTTTGAAGGAGATACAAATCATTTCTATATTTGTTTAAAATTTCAGAGTCTACTCACTTACAGGGCAACATTTTTCTGCAGACTAAAATTGGCAGCAGATGTAACCTATTACTAACCTGTCTGGCAGCTATAGAATTTTTGAAATGTATTAAATTATTTTACTTGTTTTCGAGGTACTTATTACTAAGTGTCAAGTATACATTGCTCTTAACTCAATTTTGAACAGTTAAACTTATGGAGTTTACCATCTTACAGGCAATTTTTTTATTAACTGCTTGCCCATAGCAGCCAGAATTATTTTGGCAGTCTTTTTTTCAGGCATTATACAATTACTAACACACAAAAAATGTTCCATCTGTGCAGACAAAGAGTTCAAGTAGGGCTACATGGTTTTTTCAGTGATTTTCTGTCATAGATGTCATTTAATTATTTGTAGGGAGTCATGGACAGTCAACAGCATGTGCACATGACCAACTGTCATGTTGTGTGTCATCCCCAGTGACTCATTCTGCATTATTGTGGAAAATGCTTTTCTTTTTCACACTGACACTGAACTTTAGGTTCTTTGTTATGTGGGGGCATATACTCCAAATTATAGTACTGTATAACACCTTCACCTGGAGAATCTATAGGCAGAATAGTAGTGAAGGCAAACTGTTCATTTACTCATTATAATCTAAATTTAGGCAGAAGTACAACATAAAGTATACTCATTTGGCTGCAGTAGTTTTAAGATGGTATTTCACTCCAGGTGGTGCAACTTTATATTACAGGACCTCTATAGAGGCAGCTTATGTCATTTCAGATGTAAAGAGAAAAACCCTCTCTCTAGGTTTTTGTCTGTTTTTATATACCCAATCTGTTAGACATGCCTATGATGTGAGGGTACAGCCATGCCTTCTTGTTATCTATTTAAAAAAAACACTCAGTTAATATATCCTTTAAAAACAGTAAAAAAAAATCATAGAAAAATTCACCATTGAATGCTTTTGACAGAGTGAAAATCAGTTAATTATAAAAGCTTAATCTAATTAAATAATAATGCTATGAAAAAACACAAACTTAACCAAGTCAAGTAATTTCAGTAATGTCAGTTCAGCATTTCAACCTATACAACAAAGTCCACGTAATTCCTCACATGGATAAGCCTCCATCGTCAGAAAGGAACAATTCAATTGGAAATTATGAAACACTTGCAAGTTCCAAAATTTATATCTACATATCACAGTCATAGTACTTTTCCAAAACCACAAAAATCTAAATCAAACAGATTTGATTTTTGTCTTAAGTCATAGAGACAGGCTCCTGTGTGTACAAGAGACTGGCAGTGAGTGCTAAGCCAGAGGTATAATGTGCCTGCAAAGTAAAGAGGAAAGCAGGTGTCTGGACTGCATAAACAGAAGAATGGCTTGTCTGTTTGGTGTGTACTGCTTATCATATATCACAGAATGGAAAAAGATTTGATGGTATGGAATGGAAAAAGGGGTGGTGATTACGGGGGTCTGTCTCTTCTTCACTGATTTGGTGGGATTACAGTCTGAATGCAAGTCAAGGCAAAGTCTCAGGTGGTGCAATGAAGAAAGACAGAGGTAGAGAAAAATGGTCTGAGGCGTTCGAAGAAGCAACAGGGCTATGCTTAATTGAGTAAATGGGCAGCCACCTGAAGGAGTAGGGATGACCTTTCCTGTAAATGTAGGGTTAGAGAGGCAGCAGGTGACTATGAAAGTTCTCAAAATACTCCAGCCACTCCTTGCCACTAATGTTGATCGACGAAATTCACCAAACCATTTTTTACAGTGAAGTAGCCAGGTTCACCAAAATCCATCCATCCATCCATTATCCAACCCGCTATATCCTAACTACAGGGACACGGGGGTCTGCTGGAGCCAATCCCAGCCAACACAGGGCGCAAGGCAGGAAACAAACCCTGGGCAGGGTGCCAGCCCACCGCAGGGCACACACACATACACCCATACACTAAGCACACACAAGAGACAATTTAGAATCGCCAATGCACCTAATCTGCATGTCTTTGGACTGTGGGAGGAAACCGGAGTACCCAGAGGAAACCCACACAAACATGGGGAGAACATGTAAACGCCATGCAGGTAGGACCTAGGAAGCGAACCAGTTCACCAAAATTTCCCTTGAAATTCTTTCTTGCAGTCAGCTTAGATCATCTTTGTTTTACAAGTCCAACATGTCATCACAAAGCTGAAGCAGCCACATTGAATGTGGATATCAATAATCTTGAATGTGGAGAAATTTCAAGCATGCGTACTGAAAGAATGCTCAACCACACATTTGCTGCCCAGTCTGCTTTGTGCATGCATGAATAATTTAATTTCCACCACTTCCATTTTCTCTAATGCATTCACACAACCTTTGTTCACAATTTACACACAATTTATAGTCCACAACCTTTGTTCACAATTTACACAATTACAATTTACAGTAGTTAACTCTACAGATAAAACCTGCTGCTATTTTGTAAATGATATCAAAGGTAGTCTTCTTGATGACTACACATAATTCTTCAAAAAAGGTGGCAACCACCATAATTCTCTCTTTGCTTCACAAAAGGCTAAAGAGTTTATACATACACTGTATTTATGAAATTCATACAAATATGTGTTTGGACGCACAGAAAGCATATCACACTTGAACAGCTGACTGTAAAAAATCACAGAAAACAAAAGAAAACCCCATGGCTGAACTTCTTACTTTGCATATGCACTGCCACAGGATCACATTTTGACAGTCAGTAAAGACAGGATGGAATGGAATATGAAACGTAGCTAGGCTGGGTTGGGCCTAATCTGGGCTTAATACCAAAAAGACAAATGACTGTGCACCAAAGCGAAAATAACATCCAAAAATCAAAGTCAAAATTTCTGTAATAGGGTCTCATTCATAAAACTTTAAGTGGATTTGAGAGTGAAAATATGTGCATGCCAAAAAAACAGAAAAATGCATACAGCATTGCACAACAACATAGAATTAAACTAACCTGCACCCTAAAAAGAATGCTTGCCCACTCTCTCTGTTGCAGATGATACTGGTATTTGGCATATATTTAATGAAAAAGCTAACAAACGGAAATTATTACTCGGTGAAATAACAGAACAGCGAAAAGAGATCGAATATATGGATATAGGTGATATGACAGAAGAATGTAGATATTTTTTGGCTTTATGTCAGAGACTTGTAGATCGTCTAATTCGTGTTGCCATCAGAGAAAAGTAGTGTTTCTTCCCAATGAAGAGGCCTATCCGTGAGAATTAAAAGATTTGTTGCTTGGTGAAAGTGAAATCGACATAAGCGAGTGGCTGGTGCATTATGCAGGCCGGGGGTTGACGAGCGAAGTGAGCAGGGGGTGAAGCACTCTACTGGTTTAAAAAAAAAAAACAACAAAAATAAAAAAAAAACGCATGACGTCTATTTTTACATACACTTATATTCATAAGTAATTGGACAGTGACACAGTTTTCATAATTTTGGCCCTGTATGGTACCACAATGGATTTAAAATGAAGAAATAATTACATGATTAAAGCGTAGGCTTTCAGTATTAAATAAACAGGTTTACCAAAAATATCGTATAAGCAATTTAGAAATGACAGCCATTTTTATGCATGGTTCCGCATTTACAGGGCCTCAAAAGTATTTCGACAATTGACTGACAAGGTGTTCCATAGCCAGGTGCGAGTGGGTCCCTCATTGTTTCACTAAGAATTAAGCAGGTAGAAGGTCTGCAGTTGATTCCAAGTGTGGAATTTGGAACCTGTTGCTGTGAACTTTTAATATGAGGTCCAAAGAGCTGTCCATGCAGGTAAAAACGGGCCATCATTAAATAGAGAAAACAAAACAAACCCATCCGAAAGATAGCAGAATCACCAGGAGTGGTGAAATCAACCATCTGGTACATTCTTAAAGAGAAGGAACATGCTGGTGAGCTCAGCAACACCAGAAGGCCTGGCCAATCATGAAAGACAACTGTGCTGGATGATCACAGAATACTATCATTGGTGAAGGAAAACCAATTCACAACATTTAGCCAAATCAAGAACACTCTCTGAGAGTTAGGTCTATTATTGCCAAAGTTTATAATCAAGGGAAGACTTCACGAAAGTAAATACAGAGGGTTTGGCACAAGGTGCGAACCACTGGTAATCCTCAAGCATAGGAAGGACAGGTTAGACTTTGCCAGAAAATATTTTTAAAAAATCAGTCCACTTTTGGAACAGTTTTCTGTGGACAAATGAAATTAAGATTAATATGTACCTGAATAATGGACAGAAAAGAGTATGAAAAAGTGAAGGAATGGCTCATGATCAGTAACTTACCACATTGTCTGTGAAACATGGTGGAGTCAGTGTTATGGCATGGATATGCGTGACTGCCAAAGGAACTAGGTTACTGGTATTTATTGATGATATAATTGCTGACAAAAGTTGCAAGATGATTTCTGAAGTGTACTATGCTATACTGTCTGCTCAGATTCAGACAAAAGCTGCAAAACTGATAGGACAACGCTTAACAGTACAGATGGACAATGAGCCAAAACATACTGTGCCAGAAAACCAAATGCTTTTTAAGGCAAAGAAGTGGAATCTTCTTTAATGGCCAAGTCAATCAAATTAACTCAATGCAACTGGAAATACATTTCACTTGCTGAAAACAAAACTGACTGTAAAAAATCCAGAAAACAACCAGCACCTGAAGACAGCTGCAGTTAAAGGCCTGACAAAGCAACACAGGATAGAAACCCAGCACTTGGAGAAGGCCATGGGTTCCACACTTCAGGTAGTCACTGATCGGAAAGGACATTCAACCAAGTATTGAAAATGATCATTATTTTCATGATCATGTTATTTTGTCCAAATACTTTTGAGACTCTAAAAATGTGGGGACCATGTAAAAAAATGTTTTTCTTTTCTAAACAGCTCATACAATATTTTTGTTAAACCCCTTGAAATAAAACTGCAAGTCTAAACTTCAATCACATCTTGATTGCTTCATTTGCAAGTCCATATTGGTAGTACACAGAGCCAAAATTATGAAAATTGTATCACTGACCAAATACTTATGGACCTAATCAAAGATTAACAGTAGTGTAAAAGCATCCACCTGGATGTCCTGACGCAAATTAAGCAACATTTCCAAGCCACGTGACTTCTGAACATTGCTGCCAATGACGCTCACCCCTTAATGGCAGACACAAAGTTCTAACCTGGTATTCCTGCAGCAAGAAGAGGACTACTTCTAACGGTAGTGCCAAGAAGTAAAAAAAGGCCAAACAAAACTAGAACCAGGAGATAAGGACCCAAGACCATAAACCAAAAGAACAAGCAGGAGTCAAAAACCGAAAGATCAAAGAATACCAAGCAACCAAACTCAAAATACTAACCAAAAAAACAAAAGTCAAGTAAACAGGCAAAATTTCTAGCTCCCTGAGAAGATGTTAATTTCTAACTAAATCAACAGAATTTTTACCAGAATCCAAAACCTTAAATGCTGGAAATAGCATGGCACCATCTTAAGTAACGGTGGTTCAGTGATATCATGCACCCTGACTTCTGGCAACCACACAAAATGGTCACACGTGTGCTCAAAAACAAAAAAGAAAATGGCATTGTGATAATATTTTAACAATGATGACAAAAAATAACATGCTCAAAATGAAAATATTAGTATGAAATAAACACAAACATGAATTTAGAACTTTTCACATCCCCCATATCATGACACTAACACCCAAGGATGTTTGAGAGTTGCACCAAACCACAGTGCAGATGAGCTTGGAGTTGGAGAGATGCTAAACTGTATGTACACAAACTAACTAAACTCCTCAAGAAACAAGTGGGCAATGTTTTTAAATTCTACTGTGCTTAACGATTTGAAATCAACCTAAGCATGGGCTAAAATTACTATTATGTTCTATCTAATACAGAAATTAAAAGAAAAATGAATCAGCATTTGAAAATCAGAGCATTGCTCAAAATGCTCAAAACACTTAACATTTCAGTAATGTATGAAATCCACTTACTCTGAACAGCAGAAGAGAAAAATTAAATTTATACAGTAATTTTAAATCTATTCTATACATCTATGATTTATTATAATAAAACACTAATGTCTATGTTTGTATGCAAACCCTTTGAGCAATCTGATTGGTCAGTTTGCCTTAGTCTGATTGGCCAGTTTCACTGTGGTTGCTCAGTCAAACATGACCAAAATAGGAAGCACTGGGCATTGGGAGATTTTACACACACCAGAACACAGAAAAGGAATAGAATGAACACTGAGAATCATCTTCAAACATGGGAAGTATTTGCAAATATACAAATAATGTTTTCACAGCAGATAATGGGAGCCTCTACTATTAGTGGTAGTCAAAAAGTGGCAAGGAGACAAGCAATGCTCCTCAAAATGACAGAGTCTGAAATGCAGGCTTTATGGGAACATGACTGACGGAGGAAATGGTGGACTACGAATGCTCACAGTACACATAAGGCAAGAGATATTAAATATTAAACATTTTTACATTTACTCTGTTACCTGTCTTACACATAGCTGGTATATTATAAAAGGCTCATCTATCATTGTAATCGTTTTTTGCTGTCAATGACAGTTAAAAAGTATTCAGGCAGCAGTTGCAGCTGGAAATGAACCCATCTTAGAATAGATAAGAGTTGACCACAGGAAGTGCACATCTACATGCACAGAGAGGGTATACAAGGATAATTAAAATTAAGTAATCAGTCTGAGTGCATAGTATGTGTAGGAAAGTGTAACATAGTGGTTAAGGCTGTGCACTTCAGACCTGAACGGTTTGGATAGAAATCCTGCTACTGACACTGTATGACCATGAGTAAGTCACTCTCACCTGCATGAGCTCTAATCGGAAAAACAAAAGAAATGGAACCAATAGCATCTCACATGTTGTCTTGTTATCTAAGTAGCCTTGGATAAAAGTATCAGCTAAACAAATACATGTTAAATAAGAACATGACAGCAACCATTAAAAAGGATATCAGGCAGGCTAAAAGACAGTTGGAGAGGAATATAACAGATAAGGCAAAAGAAGACCCTAAGAGATTCTTTCGGTATTTTAGTAGTAAAAGAACAGTTAAGGAGGAGGTCAAGTGCATCAGAAATAGTAAAGGGGAATTAAAAGATACAGACAGTGAAATAGCGGATGCCCTAAACTTACATTTTTCTGAGGTGTTTACAAGTGAGCAAGTGGATAACCTCCCAGAGGTAAACACGACTACTAAGGAGGTACTGAGGGATTTGGAAATTGTAGAGGGAGAAGTGCTGCTCAGATTAAATAAGATGAAATCAAACAAATCACCAGGACCAGATAATATTTATCCTGGAGTTCTTAAGGAGGCTAGTGAGTACATTATATAAACCCTTGACACATATTTTTAGGAAGTCATTGCGCACTGGAGAGGTTCCGAAGGACTGGAAATTGGCAAATATCATTCCATTATATAAAAAGGGTGACCGGGCAGATCCAAGCAACTATAGGCCAGTAAGCTTAACATGCATCACAGGAAAATTAATGGAAGGAATTATTAAGGATAAGATTGAGCAACACATGGCAAGTACAGGAGTTTTACTGAAATGTTAGCATGGGTTCAGAAGAGGGAGGTTGTGTTTTACTAACATGCTGGAATTTTATGAAGAGGAAACAAAAGCATACGATCAAAGTGGAGCATATGATATTATTTATCTGGACTTTCAGAAAGCATTTGATAAGGTGCCACATGAGAGATTGGGCATCAAATTAAAAGAAGTGGGAGTTCAGGGTGATGTTTTTAGATGGGTGCAGAATTGGCTCAGGTACAGGAAGCAGAGGGTGATGGTGTGAGGAACCTCATCACAATTGGCCGATGTTAAGTGTGGTGTTTCACAGGGGTCAGTGCTAGGGCCGCTGCTATTTTTAATATATATAAATGATTTAGATAGGAATTTAAGTAACAAGCTGATTAAGTTTGCAGATGATACCAAGATAGGTGGATTAGCAGATGATTTGGAATCCGTTATATCATTACAGAAGGACTTGGCTTGGGCAGATTTGTGGCAGATGAAATTTAATGTCAGTAAATGTAAAGTATTACACATAGGAAGTAAAAATGTTAGGTTTGAATACACAATGGGCAGTTGGAAAATTGAGAGTACACCTTATGAAAAGGATTTAGGAGTCATAATGGACTCTAAGCTATCGACTTCCAGACACTGTTCAGAGGCCATTAAGAAGACTAACAGAATGTTAGGTTATATATACCCAGCAAAAAAAGAAACGTCCTCTGACTTTCAACTGTTTTTACTTTCAGTAGACTTAATGTGTAAATATTTGTATGAACACTAAAAGAGTCAACACCATAAGACATAAACGAAAAATGTTTCACAATGTGTCCCTGAATGAAGGGAGGCTCAAAATCAAAAGTACAAGTCAGTATCTGGTGTGGCCACCAGCTGCTTGAAGTACTGGAGTGCATCTCCTCCTCATGGACTGGACCAGATTTGTCAGTTCTTGCTGTGAGATGTTACCCCACTCTTCCACCAAGGCACCTGCAAGTTCCTGGACATTTCTGGGGGGAATGGCCCTAGCCCTCACCCTGCGATCCAACAGGTCCCAGACGTGCTCAATGGGATTGAGATCTGGGCTCTTCGCTGGCCATGGCAGAACACTGACATTGCTGTCATGCAGAAACTCACGCACTTTTTGCCACTCCTGTCTGGTCCAGCGAAGGTGGGTTTGTGCCCATAGGCGGCGTTGTTGCTGGTGATGTCTGGTAAGGACCTGCTTTACAACAGGCCTGCAAGCCCTCAGTCCAGCCTCTCTCAGCCTATTGCGGACAGTCTGAGCACTGATGGAGGGATTGTGTGTTCCTGGTGTGATTTGGGCAGTTGTTGTGGCCATCCTGTACCTGTCACGCAGGTGTGATATTCGGATGTACCGATCCTGTGCAGGTGTTGTTACACGTGGTCTTCCACTGCGAGGATGATCAGCTGTCCTTCCTGTCTCCCTGTAGCGCTGTCTTAGGCATCTCACAGTGTGGACATGGCAATTTATTGCCCTAGCCACATCAGCAGTCCTCATGCCTCCCTGCAGCATGCCTAATGCACGTTCACGCAGATGAGCAGGGACCCTGGGCATCTTTCTTTGGGTGTTTTTCACAGTCGGTAGACAAGTCTCTTTAGTGTCCTGCGTTTTTAGAACTGTGACCTTAAATGCCTACTTTCTGTAAGCTGTTAAGGTCTTAACGACCATTCCACAGGTGCATGTTAATTAATTGATTATGGTTAATTGAACATGCGTGGAAAACATTGTTTAAACAATTTACAATGAAGATCTGTAAAGTTATTTGGATTTTTAAAACATTATTGTTGAAATACATAGTCCTGAAAAAGGGACGTTTCTTTTTTGGCTGAGTTTAGCACGATGTGTGGAGTACAAGTCCAAGGAGGTTATGTTCAACCTTTATAATGCACTGGTGAGGCCTCATCTTGAGTACTGTGTGCAGTTTTGGTCCCCAGGCTACAAAAAGGACATAGCAGCGCTAGAAAAGGTCCAGGGAAGAAAGACTAGGCCGATTCCAGAGCTACAGGGGTTGAATTATAAGGAAAGATTAAAATAGCTGAGCCTATACATTTTAAGCAAAAGAAGATTAAGAGGTGACATAATTGAAGGGTTTAAAATTATGAAGGGAATTAGTACCGTGGATCAAGACTGTTATTTTAAAATGAGTTAATCAAGAACATGGGGACACAGATGGAAACTTGTTAAGGGTAAATTTTGGACAAAAATTAGGAAGTTTTTCTTTATGCAAAGAACGGTAGACACTTGGAATAAGCTACCAAGTAGTGTGGTAGACAGTAAGATTTTAAGGACTTTCAAAACTCGACTTGGATGTTTTTTTGGAAGAAATAAGTGGATAGGATTGGCAAGCTTTGTTGGGCTGAATGGCCTGTTTTCATCTACAGTGTTCTAATGTAACTCCCAGCTGGAACCTGTATGAATTTGGGAAGAGTACCAAAGTGAAAACAGAAGGAACTAGAAATAGATGTGCTCAGCCATCCATGTAAAAAACTTTAATAATTACTTAAGTATGTATAATATAAATACATGTATTAAATATGTATTACACGTTCGTGAATGCTGGGGACTGACTACATACATGCTGCTTAGCACTGATAGTCTTCCAATAACTACAAGACCTGTTTATTGCATTTTTTTTACTGTGTAGCATTCCATATTTCTGTTTATTACTACTTTTAGAATGTATTGTTTTAATGATATACCTAACTTATGCTCCTTACTGTCCACTTTATATCAGTATATCATATTTAATACAGTATGGTAATGCACAGTACAGTAATTATTCGAGTGCTAGGAATGAATCACAGAAATTGAAACTAATATTTGTGCTGCACACGTAACAGCGGAATAAAATGAAGTGCCTTACTTGGATAGTCACTGGAAGATCAGTCTTTTATTTGTTGAGTAAAGATGTCTTTACAAAGCTCAAAACGTGTTAATACTTAAAGGTATATATCAAAGGAAATACATGTTTCTTCAGGTTAAAAATGAAACAGATCCCTTAGTCTACTGAAAAAAACATTCTAGTAACATAGGTGAGAGAATCCCTTCTTTACACAGAGAGTAGTGGGAGAATGAAACAAACGGCCCGGTCGTGCTGATGAAGCAGAAAACCTGAGCGTGCTAATTAAAGAGACCACAATATAAATATATTTGTATTTAAATCTAACAGTACTGTGAATACTGGAGATAATGTTGAGTGCACACGAATTTAAATTCACCCTTTCATTTCTTTCTACACAGATACAGAAAGACTCATTGGAAGTCTACTTTATCTAAAAAGTGAAAATTGCTTCTATACAACTGATCTGTCGACTCCATGTGAAACATTGCACAATGCATTGTATTTAAACAGTTCTAGTTTATATTACCGTCGTTAGTAATATGAACATGCAAACAAAACAGTAATTGCATTTCAATAAATTTGTACTGAAATAAAAATGTCCACCCCTATGCCCTGCCCCCACCCTTCTCTCTGTTTAAGGTAACTGCAACACTCAGATTCTTAAAAAAGGGAATGCTGTACCCGTCCAAGAAATCTACAGGCTCAAACCCAAAAGGACATTTTATCGTCAATCATATCTTAAGGGACCAATCACCTTAACGTATAGGCAGTACTTCCGGTCATTTTTCAATTCACTTGTGCAGGGGCTGTCAGGAGACCCCGTAGGAAATGTGAACAACGCATTTTTTTGCTGCAATATCCTTCCGACACATTAAACAATCCCAAGCACCAGTTTGGAGAACTTTAATACAAAAACAAATATTTTATATTCACGACTCCTTAAAAAACATACACGGATACTTTATGTGGCAGGATTAGATTTTCACGAGCTGGTCAAAGTAACTTTATATTTCTTCCTGCCGCCGGAAGTTAAAGTCCCGGTAGGATAAATAGAACGGCGCCGAAGTACAACCTCCTTTTCAGTTGAGCGCTGAAGCCTCGGCCGGATCATGTCAAGCGGTTCTGCGGATTATAACAGGTAAAAATGTAAAGTTTGAAAATTATAAAATTGTTTAATCCATGAAGGTGTAAATTAATTAATCACTTAATAGGTCCTTGATTGACAACCGGAGTGCAAAGTACTTCATGTGGGTGCTGAAATTGTTGAACGCGTGTGGGAGATTCTTTCTACCTTCTCCCGATTAAAGTAGAAATATTTGTAATCGTAGAATATAATCTTGTCGCGTTTATAAAAAGCGGATGAAAAAGGGTGGAATTGGCATATGCCTACATTAAGGCGATGCGGTGACTTTAGGCCTGCTCCGCATTTAGGCCTTTTTTTTTTCCACCTCTCAGCCACTTCTCCTCCTCATGGAGTCGGCAAGATGCCGGCACGCTGCATAATTTTCTGAAGCGTGCACCATCACCCAATTTTACAAGCAAATCGTCTTTAACACCTTCTGAATTTTGTTGCCCTTACCTTGTGGTGCGTATATCTTATTTTTCAAGTATAGAGACATTTTTAAGGTGAATTGCGATCGAAGACATCAGTGCGTAGTGGGGTGTGGAAAAAGAGCGTTTTCTCCCTTATCATTTTTTGGAGCGTTTGCGCAATTTCTCTGGGAGTGGTGATTTCTCCGACTTGGGTTGAGGGACGATGAAAATGTCGGAAGGTTTTTTTTTTTTTTTTTTCCGGATGCGTTGCTAGGCATATTTATTTTTTTTTTAACTGTTACTATGTTTGAAGTTTGATCCCGGAATGTGCTTACGTGAGTTGCAAACGGAATTAAGGAGTTATCCTGCTGTAAGACCACTTGCTCTATTAGATTTCTTTAATAATTTACGGCATGAAAGTAAGGCTGACTTGATGTATAACTTTAACCGTTAATACAGCAACAAGACTGAGCTGTCTCCCCGTTATTCGCTCCACGTGGCGTATCTTGGGGATTCGGCGTTTGCCCTCTGTGACATTTTACGAGAAACGTTTGGCTGGCCTCCATGGTATTTATGTGAAACCCGAACGTTTGATAATTTGAATCACCTTAAATGTCATTTAGAATGTGCTTAAGTAAGGGGTAATGTGTACGGTGTGTAGGTAATATGTTATGGTCTGTTGTCTTTAGGGTCTTTGTGTCATTGAGAATACTACTTCTAAGCAGTGTAACTTAAAAGGTATTCACTTATTGGTTAGTTTTTCGTTGTAATGAGCAGATCCTCAGCATTTTTTTTAAAGGCTAGTAGGCTGTTTGTTCAGCCGCTATTGGGAGCAATTTGCAGCGAACTTTTTTAAAGGCGTCTTCTGCCTGAAATACGTGTCAGATCAGAATCAAATTTGTAAGATCTGTTTGTACGTGCATCTACGCTAATTACTTTAAAGTTGCCATGAGGATGCATTTGTAAGTATTTAACAAGGAGGTTAAATATTTTTTGTTTCAGCTCTAGAGACAGAGACCATGGAGGACCCGAAGGAATGGAGCCTGATGGTGTCATTGAGGTAAGTGGGCAGAGCAGGAAGCTTTCAAAAAGGTTATTCTTGGAAGGATTTCCAATCTAATACATTACTTCAACTCTTTCAGAGCAATTGGAATGAAATTGTTGACAATTTCGATGATATGAACTTAAAAGAAACTCTCCTGAGGGGTATCTATGCTTACGGTTTTGAAAAGCCATCAGCGATTCAGCAGAGAGCAATCATTCCTTGCATTAAAGGTAAACTCTAACCCCTCGCTTCCCCCCCCAGACTGGGCAGCTCAAGAGTGAAATGATGGTTACCATCTTTCGGGACTGACTTGCAATGGAGAAAAATCTAAATGCTGATCACTCTAACAATTGGCCCTTTCTGTTATGAAAATTGTGAAAGTAATTTTACATATCTAGTTTAATGTTTATCAGTTGCATGTTTGGCAGTTAATTGGAATGCAGGGATTGTTACAAAATGTAATTTTTCTCAACTTATTTCCTAGGATATGATGTCATTGCTCAGGCACAGTCTGGAACTGGCAAGACTGCCACATTTGCCATTTCTATACTACAACAGCTGGAGATAGACCAGAAGGAGACTCAGGCTTTAGTCCTGGCTCCAACTCGAGAGCTGGCTCAACAGGTATGCAGCACCTGAAGCCATAAAAATGTAAACCTGCATTACAATATAGAGCAGTGTTGTAAACCAAGGCGACATATTTTGGATGGTGGTCCAAAAGGTACTTTTCATTTTCTCTCAGTACTTCATGTTTGAAGGACATTTGTAATTTTGAGAAACTGTTTGTTAAATTTGCAGGTAAAGTTACAATATAGCTGCCACGTGCTGTGTTGTCGTTCCCCCTGCATAAAGTAACTCGTTTCATACTATCCCTGATTGTCTAGTTTTAGAGACAGACAGGGACGCTTGGTCACGAACATGATGCCAATTTAAAACTAATATATTTTTGTTTTTAATTGGCAGATTCAAAAAGTAATTCTAGCTTTGGGTGATTATATGGGTGCCACGTGTCATGCTTGTATTGGTGGTACAAATGTTCGTAATGAGATGCAGAAACTTCAAGCAGAGGCTCCCCATATTGTTGTTGGCACACCAGGAAGAGTGTTTGACATGCTGAACAGGCGATACCTGTGTAAGTGGGGGGGATTTTTAGTTCTGTTTTAAGTGATATCTTTTGGGACTGACCTGAAGTCACCCCCAATGCTGATCATTTAATATGCAGATTAAACATTCTCCAAATTTTGTTTTCAGCTCCAAAATGGATCAAAATGTTTGTGTTGGATGAAGCTGATGAAATGTTAAGCAGAGGCTTCAAGGATCAAATCTATGAGATTTTCCAGAAGCTTAGTACAAACATTCAAGTGAGTATAACAATTTGTCAAATTACCTTCTTTATAAAGTTCTGTGCTAAAATTGACCAAAACCAGGTTTTATCTTGGTTTTGTTGATGATGCTAGCAGAGAATAAAAGGGAAGAAAATTATATGCACTGTATTGGAAATGAGGAGAGGTCGGGCCTCTTTCTTAATGTCCATTGACCTTTTGCTCAAAATCCAGTGCCACATTGGGGTTTTTATAGTTTTCACAATGCAGGTGGTTAAGCTACTTAAAGAAAAATGTGGCCCAATTCTTTATTTTTAACTTTAGGAAGACTGTTAACTTTGACTGTCTTTTTAACGAAGACCAAAATAACAGTGGTCAGTTGCTGTTTATCTTGTATGTTTTATGAGGGTTGTCAATTTGTGTTGGTCTTACTTGCAGGTGGTTCTCTTGTCTGCTACAATGCCGGCAGATGTATTAGAAGTGACCAAAAAGTTTATGCGTGATCCAATCCGGATCCTTGTGAAAAAAGAGGAGCTTACACTTGAAGGCATCAAACAGTTCTACATTAATGTGGAGAGAGAGGTATATTTTTATGACCTACGTTGCACATAGTGTGAGTTCTAATTACCATTAAGTAGATATTCTTCTGTTCTACATAATCCCCTTCCTGTTAAAGCACCTTGCTAAAATTGCAGTTGTCAGACTGACTGTCTGGCTATTGCAGTGATGCCAGTAGGGTACACCCAGGAAGAAGAAAAACATGCACAGTGTCATAAAAAGACTTGGGTGGACCTCTTTCTTAATGTCCAGTGTCCTTGGTCTTGTGATTCTGTGCTACATTGCTGTATATCGGCAAAAAACAAACTCTTTTTTTGAACAGATTTACCTAAATTTTATAGGAATGGAAGCTGGATACTCTTTGCGACTTGTACGAGACTCTGACGATCACCCAGGCTGTCATTTTCTTGAATACAAGAAGGAAGGTTGACTGGTTAACAGAAAAGATGCACGCTAGGGACTTTACTGTTTCTGCATTGGTAAGAAGATTTTAGGATTACTTGTATAATGAAATTAAATTTCCTTGATTAATGTCATGTTTTTCATTTTATTGCCTTGTAGCATGGAGATATGGACCAGAAAGAACGAGATGTCATCATGAGGGAATTTAGATCAGGTTCTAGTCGTGTCTTGATAACAACTGACTTATTGGTAAGGATAAATAGCCTAGGAATTGTTTTGAGATTGACCTTTAAATAGATAAATGGCTGAGCACGAAGTCCACCACATCTAAATTTTTTTTTTTTTTTTTAACAGGCACGTGGAATTGATGTGCAGCAAGTATCTTTAGTTATTAATTATGATCTTCCTACCAATAGAGAAAATTACATACACAGGTGAGTTTATTTGCTGTTTTTTGGGATACTGAGTGTGCATTTGATCATTCTGAGATTAAGTAGAACAATGCATCACAGTATACTGAAGTTAATTGGAGGTTGTCATTAGTCCAATGCAAATACAAGGTTTTTTTTAAGCTTTTGACTTGTCTCAACAGAATTGGTCGGGGTGGTCGTTTTGGCAGAAAAGGAGTTGCCATTAACTTCGTTACTGAAGAGGACAAGAGAATACTTCGTGATATTGAGACTTTCTACAATACTACTGTGGAGGAAATGCCAATGAATGTTGCTGATCTGATTTAGTCCCTTGGAGATTGTCGAATGCAGTGCTCGCTGTTGCTGAATAAACAGATGTGCATTTTGCTTTTGGAAGAATATTGAAAAATATTGAATCTTGTCTCAATGCTGAAATCGGATTCAAAATACACATTTTCTTTGACAAGTAAAGCGACTTTTGTCGCAAGCTCTTGTGGGGAGAGCCTTAGGCCTTGTCCTCTAAACAGAATTAGACTGTTGGGGTGGGGAAATAAACCATGGGGTCTACAGATATTTTCTTTAAATATTTTTTTCTTTGTTTAATAGAAGTATTTGTATTAGATGTTCTTTACCATTTAATTATTTACTTGTGGACTAAAAGATATAAGTGCTGTATTAAATCTGCCAATTATGTTAAACTAACATATTTACAATTACTGTAAAGAAAGATTGTTGGATAGCCTTTAAAAATTGTGAAGCACTTTTCTACTCGTTTGTTTGTGGGTATATTTATTTAATAAACTATTTAATCGGATCTGTTGTGTTCAAGCCCTCATTTTCAGTGGGCTAAACAAAATTGAGGCACTTAACCCTCGTCAAGGATGTTGGTGTTTACAAAAATGGTGGTTTATTTCTAAATGCATTAAAGGGATGCACAAATCCAATTCTTCCAATTTAACATGTAGCAATTTCATTTACAGTACTTGTATCTTTAAGTCAATTAATGCCACTTCCATTAATTGTAAGGATTTCTTATTACACTTGTTATGAAGTGCATGTGCAATAAATTACCACACTTGTGTGTACATGCTTGCGTTTTGAGAATTATTGCTTGATTGGGGTGGTAAGTCTACTAAACTTCCCTCTTGCATTAATAATGCAAGAGTAATGTATATAATGGAAGTGGCATGATCTAACAGTCTCTTTGTATCAGAAAAGACCCTTTATATACAAAGTTCTTGGGATAATGGACAAGAACAAATACACTAATTAATTCTGATGTGGAGTAGATGAGTTTTTTTGGAATAGCAGCTAGGTTTTCATTAAGCAAAAGCAATATTGTATTTTCAGTTTACACTTTATTGTCACTTTGTATACAAAATAAGAAATTACAAAAGGGCAATTGCAGTTAAAGCATCAGCTTCAGTTGCACTGTGTGATATGCTGCATAATTACTGAACAGAGGGCCATTAGTTGCAAATATTCATCAGCACCATCAGACAAGCATTTGTCCACTTCCTAGGGAGGGGAAAAAAAGTTAAAATTTTACAAGTTAGGATTTATAAATTATGCATAATATTTAATGGAACAGTCAGTACCGCAAGCTTCTCTGCAATTGCTGATTTCTGCTTGTCATTTAGATCTTCTCTTTTAACAAGGTTGTCATGAAGCTGGTTAATTATCTGTGTGGCTGCAAATCCTTCATTAATCATATTCTACAAAAAAAAATCCTAAGTGAGTTAACAAAAGTGTATTAAATTACAGTATTACAAAAATTGCTAAAGGTTAACATTTCTGAATATTAAAATGACCCTTCATGGCATAATGAAACTTGTAGAATTTTATACCACTACTGTATTTCCCCATCTCAATTTGCACTTAGTAAATACCGACTGCAGGCATCACAAGGCAATTCAATAACCACTATCCATAATATTTAAGTGAACAATTTATTTGGTAATTAATATTGAACGTGAAATTTTACTACCTTCACAGACACTTCTAGTTTCTCAAACGAACTGCTGTAGCAAGACTGCAAAAGACTATCAATCATCTTGTCGGAAACCACCTATGCAAAAATTAATTTTACAAATGTCAGTATACACCTATACCAAAAACAGTATTTTTTATTTTTTTTTTTACACTTTATACATTGTATGAAATGCATACGTAACTAAAATGCTTTTGGTCGGTCTCATTTCTCTGAAACTCAATATTAAAAAATGGGGGATATCTAAAAATTGGAACCGATGATAAAAAAAATTTGAGACCAAAGTGCTTTTGGTCAGTCTCATTCCTCTGAAACTCAATATTAAAAAATGGGGGATATCTAAAAATTGGAACCGATATAAAAAAAAAAATTGAGGCCAAAGTATCACACATCTAATCTGTGCTCTTTTTGAAGATAGGGCAAACAAATGATTCCCACGCCAGTTTAATTTTATTATATACGCTATTCAAATTGTATTTTAAATGGCAGCAATTTGGGGGAATCAATATTTTTCTTAGCTCTCAATCTTGACTGACCAAAAAGAAAAAGCTGTTCTCAATACTAAATTGTATGTCGTCCTGAAAACATCAAGTTCAACCCCGTTTAGTCCAATTCATGTTCATGGGGCCCTCTTCTTTTATTGCTAATAAATCTGTTTTTGTTTTGGTTTCCTGGGCAGCACAGATAAATTGTAAGAATTTAAACAAGTATATGATTTACATTTAAAAGTATGAAAAATGGATAACTTAATTGCACTCCGACTATAACCTTGTATGAAATGGAGTTAGCGAAAAGATAAAAAAAACAAAATCTGCATTTCTAAAATTAAGGATAGCAATTTCTTTCAAACTATTAACTTGAATTTTGTTTCAGATCAACACTTTCACATTGGTTATGCCAATATCAAGCAAAGATCTTAAACATCTTAGTATGTCCACACTATATAAGCATGCAAATCTAGCAATCCTTTGAGGGCAGCAGCTGATATCTTGTCACACTAGTCCGTTACTGACATCGGATACCATGAAAGTTCTGTTGGTCACACTTATCAAAATACTTTATGTGAATGGCCTAACATTCTGCAAGCTGAAAGTGTCATTTGTGTTTTTACTCCTTAACAACTGAAAAATGCTTAAATCAACCTCATCTCTCTTTCTGATACCTCATATTATAACATTTAGAAGTATTTTCAACTTTTACTCACCCCAGCAATTTCAACAACAATACCATCTGTAATTTCCAAACCACCCATGAGCCGTGCACAACTTTGTAGAAAGGTGATAGCTTTTCGTAAATCGCCTTCAGAAACCTGCACAAGTGCTTTAATTGCCTGAGACAGAAATAGTTGGATGTTTAAAAGCCTACAGTTTTACTTTTTAAAGGTCTGCGCTTCCTGTAAATATCTTTTTGTACAATTACTTAGGAAATGGGTGAGCTGTTTTCTGATTAGTAGGCATAAAATACTAAACATTAGTGCTAAGCACATTAACATTAAGCTCTATGATTTTCATACCTCTTGTGTATAATGGAGGCCTTCTTTCTGACAAATGTCTAAAAGTCGCTTTTCCTGCACCGTGTCCGATAAAGGCTTGAAACGAAACTTGGAACATCGAGATGTGAGCGGCTCAATGATTCTAAAAAAAAAAAAAAAAAAACCCTGCAAAATCTGTAAACCATCTGATCATACCAAGTAACTACTCAATAGTACAACATGATTAAACATAATATATAAACAAATGGCCACATAGTGGTACAATGGCTGTCACTGCCACCTTACATTTGCAGGGACCTAGATCACTTTGTATGTGGATTTATTTTTAAAATACACTCTGAGCTGTGGCCAAATTTTGTGTGTTCCACACCCAAATTAAAAAAAAAAAATCATCTACTTAAATGCTTAGTAGACATTACTGCCATTTTCAAGAGACCCCTAAAAGTGAACAAGGAAAGGGCACAATTAATAGTAATTTTTTTTTTTCTTTGGTGCAATTCAAAGTTGTTCACAGACCATTTGCTGGTTAGCTAACGTAGGTGATCATATATAGTGAAGCAAAACTCAGCCAGCAAAAACTTAAGAGGAATGAGGTAGTGGGTAACATTACAGGTTAACACTCGATCACCAGAAACAGATAAGAACATTTTAATTTGTTATCAGCTTACTAGATAAAATTCCAGACTAGAGTATTCCTTTAAAAAAAAAACTAAGCTATTTCTCCTTACACTCGGATAAGAACTTAGCAAAGCATGAGAAAAGAGTCTTACTTATAAACATACATTGTGTGCAAACCACACACACATGCTTACCTCTAGCTATGTTGGACACTAATTCTCTATTTCTTTAGGCACTGCAAAATATGGCAAGTAGTTATTCTGAAGTACCACTCTGATAATGAGCAATTAACTTTCCTGGTCTCAGAATTGCTGCTTGTCGGTTGGGATGATATCAAGGGCCCACCTTGCTGCTGAGGTTCTGGCCTCAGTTTTCCTGTTACACACAACAGTGGTTATTTGGAGTGTGCTATTTAAAGCAGCAGCCATCTGAGGACCTGTAAGGCATAGAGACACTGCTGTACTTATCTGCTTGTGTTCTGTAGCTTTGCAGCTAGGCCTTGTTCTGTCTTGGTTAGATCCAGTTTGCTGTTTGCTCTCAAGATAGTATTGGACACCTTGCCATTAAATATTTATTTAATTGGCAATCTCTTGCATGGAATATCCATCATTTTTCAAAAACAAGAAATGGTTACGTTTACCAAAAATTTGCCTTATTTTGCCCTTTTATGAACCCACAACCTAATGTGAGGAGTGCTTGTACCTTGCAACCCAAGTAAAGTCAATTTACTTGCTTTATGGAACAAATCAACAGGTTTCAATGGTGTTTACACGATTACAGAGGTTAAACTTGATTCATTAAGGATAAGTTATGATCGTTTACCATTAGGAGATAGGATTATTGGCTGCTGAAAATGGGGCTTTGCAGTCATATGTGAATAATAAAATTACAGATAAGTCACTTCAAGCAGTAATTGCCATTAGTAACACTAGCAATATCTTAGCTATTTTTAGCAAAGTGCTATTAAATTGACTTAAAAGGTATCAATTTATTTCAAACATTAACTTTTGAATGCTGGTGCACGCACACACACACACAATAATTTTATAACATAGCTTAGGAAGCAAGCAACAGTGGATGTCCTCTGTAAGGCTATCAAACAAACATCACTATTCAAATATAATTCAAATCTATATGGAAAAAAGTCTTGATTGAAGATTAATGTTGAGATTTGATTGTAAAGGAATAGTACCCCCCCACTTTTTTTTTTTTTTTTTTTTGCACATCACTTCCACGATCAGCATTTTTATAATTTTTAATTGTTAATTTTTATCATTGTTCATAAAATGGAACATTTATTCTACTATACTGCTCTGCTTTTTGGTTATTGGGCGTACTAACCACAGATTAAAAAAAAAGAAGAAAATTCTACCAAAAATGCCCTAAAAGTATTGTTTCACTCCTGATCCAGTCCTGTTTTACTGTACCCGAGATCTTCAATTTGCTGTTGTTTTATATTAAAACCATTAGGCATTCATGGTAGAAGTATATTTGTTGGATTTATTTATACATCACTGCATCTGTGGCCCAAGAATTTCACAATGACCTTGCAGTGTATTTGTCAATACAGGTCTGAAATCTAATTATTGCTGCACCTGTAATGGGGGGAAAATAATAACATTTTGTTTAATCTTGTATGTCATTCTTTGACTTATGGCACCCTACTTTACAGATGTATCCAATCGACTGCTTCACACACTTCATGCATCTTCCACAAACTTAATTAACTATAACCTACCCTTTCTTGTGATTTATTTAAAATTTAAAAAAATGTTGCTGTGTATTATTATTTTTTTTTTTTTACTTAGTAGCAGGATCATTAAGTCACAGTTAATGAAAGTGTCAGCCAAATAAAAAAATATAATGAGGCGGAAATACTTAAAGATCATTGCAATGTAACATTTAGTACATTCAGTAACCCCTTTTGTGAAACACGAATAGACTCACCATTCCTTGACTTATATAAAATATGCTGTAGTCGGGCACTCGCTTTACATTTTTTACACTCATGGAGCAGAAAGGCACACAGCGCATCAGAGGCCTAGAAGTAGGGGCTGGGTACCAGGACTAAAGTAACCTGTGTTTTTAACACGTTTAGGTAATCGGGAGTGACTTTGTGCATGCATGAAAGGCATGTGAAGTGTCCTGGTTCTACTTTCCACTTTGATCACACCACTGTCCGTGCACAGAAAAAAATCATGTTTCTTGTGCACTGATGCAACCTTCATGAATCATAAGCAACGCATACTTGGCAGTGAGCAAAAATAAAAAAAAGCAAAAATATTAATAATGAAGCATACAGAGGTAATGTAAGTGTATGAGCAATTTTTAATCTACCTTTAAATACATCCAAACATGTACTTATTTTTAAAATGAATATCTGAACCCTAATTTTTATATAACTTGACAGCACTAGTCTACTGTAAGGTGCATTCACGCCCACACTCCCATGTTTACCCAATAACGAAACATACATGCATGTGTTTGGGGGTGTGGGAGGAAAACAAAAGTAGAGAAACCAATGTAGGGCTGGAACGATGTGCAAAATCTACACAAACAGTGATCAAGTGCAGGACTCGAACCCAAGGAGATGATTTCAAGTGGCAGCAAACCTAACCATTGTGCCATCATGCAGCTCATGACAAAAAAAAATTAAAATGTTATAAACACATTTTTACACAGTCTATGTCACATTTAACATTAGTATTTTACATTTCATTAAGAAAATAGTGATGAGTTTCCCAACTACTTTGTGTACTAACCTGCTAACATAATTACAAATCAGACAGAACCGCGTAGTTTTTGACTCTTTTTCCATGGTACGTCGAAGTGCAGCTTGAGCAGCATTAGTCATGGAATCTGCTTCATCCAAGATCACTATTTTAAATGGAGGGCACAGCTTGCCACTATACAGAAAATATTACAACAAAGTATATTGAGATTACTTGTAAACAGAACAATCAAGAACAAAACTTCCTTCACCTATAAGAAAAATGGAACTGAATTATAATATTCCTTTTTATTGTGTTTTGGCTCAGTATGAATTGCTTATTTTCTTAGCTGCATAAAATATGTATGAGGACACCCTTTACATTCAACATGAGTTACATTTAAGTAAATTTTACATAACAACATCCCTTAAGACAAAAATCAACAACAAAAACATTTATTTATATAGCACATTTTCATACAAAAAAAATGTAGCTCAAAGTACTTTACAAAATGAAGAAATAGAAAAATAGAAGACACAATAAAAAATAAAAATAAGTCAACATTAATTAACATAGAATAAGTAAAGTCCGATGGCCAGGGTGGACAGAAAAAACAAAAAAAAAAAAAACAAAACTCCAGACGGCTGGAGAAAAAAAATAAAATCTGCAGGGATTCCAGACTAAGAGACCGCCCAGTCCCCTCTGGGCAAATCAGACTACAAACAGCAATGAAGCAACAGATCTGACAAAGAACTGTAGCAAGAGAATGGCCCAGAGTGCATGTAAAGCAACTTGCTATCATGTCTATAAGTAGCACACAAACCCACTTTATACAGTTGTGCTTGAAAGTTTGTGAACCCTTTAGAATTTTCTATATTTCTGCATAAATATGACCTAAAACATCATCAGATTTTCACTCAAGTCCTAAAAGTAGATAAAGAGAAACCAGGCAAACAAATGAGACAAAAATATTATACTTGGTCATTTATTTATTGAGGAAAATGATTGAATATTACGTATTTGTAAGTGGCAAAAGTATGTGAACCTCTAGGATAAGCAGTTAGTTTGAAGGTGAAATTAGAGTCGGTTTTCAATCAATGGGATGACAATCAGGTGTGAGTGGGCACCCTGTGTTATGTAAAGAACAGGGATCTATCAAAGTCTGCTCTTCACAACACATGTTTGTGGAAGTGTATCATGGCCCGAACAAAGGAGATTTCTGAGGACCTCAGAAAAAGAGTTGTTGATGCTCATCAGGCGAGGAAAGGTTACAAAACCATCTCTAAAGAGTTTGGACTCCACCAATCTACAGTCAGACAGATTGTGTACAAATGGAGGAAATTCAAGACCACTGTTACCCTCCCCAGCAGTGGTTGACCAACAAAGATCACTCCAAGAGCAAGGCGTGTAATAGTCCGCAAGGTCACAAAGGACCCCAGGGTAACTTCTAAGCAACTGAAGGCCTCCCTCACATTGGCTAATGTTCATGTTCATGAGTCCACCATCAGGAGAACACTGAACAACAATGGTGTGCATGGCAGGGTTGCAAGGAGAAAGCCACTGCTCTCAAAAAAAAAATACATTGCTGCTCGTCTGCAGTTTGCTAAAGATCACGTGGACAAACCAGAAGGCTATTGGAAGAATGTTTTGTGGACGGATGAGACCAAAATAGAACTTTTTGGTTTAAATGAAAAGCGTTATGTTTGGAGAAAGTTAAACACTGCATTCCAGCATAAGAACCTTATCCCATCTGTGAAACATGGTGGTGGTAGTATCATGGTTTGGGCCTGTTTTGCTGCATCTGGACCAGGACAGCTTGCCTTCATTGATGGAACAATGAATTCTGAATTATATCAGAGAATTCTAAAGGAAAATGTCAGGACATCTGTCCATGAACTGAATCTCAAGAGAAGATGGGTCTTGCAGCAAGACAATGACCCTAAGCACACAAGTCATTCTACCAAAGGATGGTTAAAGAAGAATAAAGTTAATGCTTTGGAATGGCCAAGTCAAACTCCTGACCTTAATCCAATCGAAATGTTGTGGAAGGACCTGAAGCGAGCAGTTAATGTGAGGAAACCCACCAACATCCCAGAGTTGAAGCTGTTCTGTACGGAGGAATGGGTTAAAATTCCTCCAAGCCAGTGTGCAGGAATGATCAAAATTTACCGGAAACGTTTAGTTTCAGTTATTGCTGCAAAGGAGGGGTCACACCAGATATTGAAAGCAAAGGTTCACATACTTTTGCCACTCACAAATATGTAATATTCAATCTTTTTCCTTAATAAATAAATGACCAAGTATAATATTTTTGTCTCATTTGTTTAACTGGTTTCTCTTTATCTACTTTTAGGACTTGAGTGAAAATCTGATGATGTTTTAGGTCATATTTTTGCAAAAATATAGAAAATTCTAAAGGGTTCACAAACTTTCAAGCACAACTGTATATTCAGGCTATTCCAAGAATTTACTGGTAAATTCCATGACAGAGTGCTGGGTCACGAACCCTAAGAAGGTTTACAAAAGCAGTATCTCAGGTTTCCCAATTTCCCTAGTAGCTTTTAAAAGATGATTGTGTGTTTCATTAAAGGCAGCATTAGGGCCGGTTTATACTTCACACTCAGAACGCGTACATGCCCGCATCATGGCTGCCACGCGTTCCCAGAGTTCATTTCACGCGTACTCTGAGCAGGTCCTCAGAAATAAACGCAACATGTGCAAGAGTTGCAGTACCAGCAAAAAGTCGGGGGGTGCAGTGTGCTAAAAGTTGGAATGTGACATCAGTCTCTCTGTTTACTATCTACATGTGACAGAAAGCCTCTATGCGGATCCTACGGGATCGATGTGCATGCTTCGATGTTTGATGAATGGTTCGATGTGGTGAAGTAAAATGCCAACATACAGATGCATTCGTGGTGCTTTTATATTCAACCATCACATATTCCCGATCGTAATGACACGATACATTTTAAAAGTCTCTCATACCATCTTTTGTGCCATCTTTTTTTTTTTTTGCAACATCACAACACCAACATAATGCACAGCACTGTATTCGAGCCACAGAGAAAAAAAATTAAGGACATGGTGAAAACATGTATTTTGTGATTAAAGTGGATATTTCGGCTTTAATCTCGAAATGTCCACTTTAACCTCGTAGTTTACTTTATTATTAAAGCAGACCGTCGTAAATGTCATCCCAGTTTTTAATCGCTACGAGCTTCTTGGACCTGACAGCAGCGGCAAGCAGCAATAGATCACCACATAGAACACATTAAATGTATGATATTCCAACTCTCTGCAAATTTAGAATCTTTAGATTTATACTTGATATCACTTTCATGATGAAATGCCATAAAGTATGTATGTTACATTTTACAGATAAATTGTTAATTTCATTTAAATAACAAATACTGTTAATAATTACACACATGGGGGTGACACGGTGGCGGAGCGGTAGCACTGCTGTCTCGCAGGGAGTCATGTCGCTGGTATTCCCTACTTGGAGTTTACATGTTTTCCTGCTGGGTTTCCACACTGTGCTCTGGTTTCCTTCCAAAGACATGCAGATTTGGGGATTTGGTGCCACTACAATGACTCTAGTGTATGTGAGTGCTTGTATTCACCTTGCGATACCCCATCCAGGGATTGTTTCTGCCTCGTGCCCAATGCTTGCTGGAATGGACACATCCCTGGATTGATGGACTTAATCATTAAACAGAGATACTGCGGTAAGGTGTCATCGGAATTTAATGGGTGTCCCAGGCAATTCACAACACATAGAAGCCAAACCTGTTCTCATTGTGATAATATCTCCCACTGCCACCTGGTGGGTTCCTCCAGATTTACAAAAAGTAAGCGCGCAAGTATAAACAGTCAAAAGCTAGCATAGCAGGAGCGTCCACTGCAGCATGCGTCGTGTGAAGTATAACCCCGGCCTTACTGTATACTCATTTAAGATAAATTATCCTGGAATCATACAGTTGACTGAATTCGTTACTCAGCTGGTCAGCTTCACGTTTTTGTGATTGCATTTACCAAATAACCTGGATAGGTCATTTTGAAACAGCACTAAGGTCAATATGAAAAAAAAAGGCAATGGTGAATGGCATGCCAATGGTGAATGAAAGCAGGATATTTCTGAAGTTTAGAGCTACAGAGTTAAGGGTATTATTTGGTCAGACCACCCTACAGTGTTGGATAAGGCTACAGAAACAAATCCGATTTAATATTAAGTGTAGATAAACTACTTTTACTTCTGTAATTGTACAGACATTATCCTAGCATCAAATCCCAGTTTCAAAAACTTTTCACAATAGCTTTTTGTCAAGAAAAACTGTGGCAATGATTATCTATCTGTTATTTTATTTTAAAAAGTTTTCAGTATGACACCTAAAACATATCACTCCCCATAAATTTACAATTTACTGATGTAGTTAAAATGACCAGAAGGAACCTGAGTTACACAGCAGGCTATGTCAAGCATAAATCAATGGCATTTACAGTACAGTATGTTTAAGATGTATACTATACTTGTCAGGGCTCATGTAAAATATGTTTTTGTAAGCACAAAAAAAAAAAAAACTTAGCACTTAAGAAAGTACACACATACGCTAGTTGACTAATTCCAGGACTATGGAGCATTACCTTTGAGGAAAGTCTGAAGGACCTTCAGTTTAGGCAATTCATGATTAAGAGCTAACATAGAGGATGTTCTTTTAATTATATAGGGAATTAGTATAATAGCTTGCAACTGTTGCTTTAAAATTAGTTCTTCAAGAAAAACAGAGGGACACAAACAGAAGCAGGTAAAGGGTAAATTCCACACAAATCTTACAAAATATTTCTTCACATAATGAATGATGGATGCATTACCAAGCTCATGATATATTGTTTATATGTACTTTCATATACTGTGAAGACACTCAAATTTCAACCCAACAGTTTTTTTTTTATGTTATATAAACAGAGACTAAGCTAAGTTGGAATAAATTGCGTGTTCTTGACAAAATCTTTTATTTTGTTAGATTAGATCTGGCTAATAAAAAATAAACTTAAAATTTCATTAATTTTCAACTAAATTGAATGTTTAAAATTTTTTGATTTCCACACTTTTTTGCAGATATAACATTATACTTGGAACTAAAATTAAATACGCCTATAGGATTATTATTGTTATGTGTACAGAGTACAGTGAAATTCTTACTTCCATGTAGCAATCGACATACAACAGGTCAGCACTCTCCAGTGCCATGATTAGGTTAGGTTAGGCAAAATTATCATTCCAGACAGAAATTTAATTAGTGAGTATAACTAAAGTAACACTTGTAAAATTTGTCATCTGTTGCTTTTTCTAACAAGGTTACATTGCCATAATGTTACCAATTTTAACAGCAGCCATCTGACAAAGAAAGCAACAAAAGCAAAAATATTAAATGATGAAAACAAAAAATAATTGACATATCTTGATAAAAGAATCTGGTAGGATGGCTAGGTTATGCTTAATTTTTACTTTGAGTGAAATTCTAAAGGACTGTCAATGTTTATTCCCCTTCCACAAAACAAAAGTATTTACCAGTCTATTAAAGTCTAACTGAAAAGTAAATAAATATATTCATGCATAATTAAAATGCAATATTTTTTAAATTTTATATTTTACAGCTTCTAAATGATTACTGTTGTTCTATGTACTTACTCTGTACGTGTCCCAGCCACGGCCAGCTGTGCAAAAGTCTTAACCTTTTCTCTAACAACTTGAATACCACGCTCATCCGAAGCATTTAGTTCTAATACTCTTTGCCGAAACAGCTCTGGTCTAAAGGAGATATAATAGTAATAACATGTTATATTAAATTCCAAGTTCCTTTTTTATTATTCTCTCAGTAAACATTATACTGCAATTAAAACAAGCAAAATATATCTAAATTATAAAAAGTATAAACTAAACTATCACATGAGAAAATTTTTTTTGAAAGTCTGCAAAATGAGCTAACTAAAATCTCTTAAATATTCTTCCCTCCACTTTCTGAAACTCATTTTTTCCTATTTGTCCCAAAAGCCTCCAGAACATCAAAGACCAAATTAACAAAAATGTTTATATATTGTAAGAGACATTTAATTAAAAAAAATCCTGCATAAGTTAGTTAAATAATTAAAACAAG
The DNA here is from genome assembly GCA_026402145.1 of Polypterus bichir lapradei. Classification (NCBI taxonomy): domain Eukaryota; kingdom Metazoa; phylum Chordata; class Cladistia; order Polypteriformes; family Polypteridae; genus Polypterus; species Polypterus bichir. The sequence continues at coordinate 96,721,432 of JANRMT010062854.1, read as the reverse complement.
TTTTAATTTTTACCACATAAACAAAAAAGGCATTATTAAAATATGGGTCAAAAATATTTACTGTATATGAAAAAAGCTGCCTAGCAGTTTAAAAGTACATTTGCTTCTGTTCATACAGGCTGCAGGATTAAGCTATTGGAAAAACATCAAGAATGTTGCGCAGTCAGCAGTTTCAGTCACCCTGGCTGAAAGCCAAAATAGAATCAGGCTTTGACAAGTTGGATGCTCTGTGTGTAATCTTACCCATAGAGCTCTCTTGCTGCTGCCAAGATAGTGGATGTCTTCCCAGTTCCCGGAGGGCCATAGAAGAGCAAATTGGGAAGCTGCAATAGGCATAATACAAATTATAAAATATTTGAACAACATTTTAAACAAAATTACCAGGTTACAGTCCCAAAATATCAAAGGAAATGTGTTCAAATGAACATCATATGATTTACAGTTAAATTTAGTTTGCTAATAGTTAAGAGTTATTCAAAAATGTTCAGCTTTTAAGTAATAAATCTCACTTATTTCAACATGAAAACTTCAGGCATGCAAAAAGGACACACGTTAAAAATAGGAATTACATCAGATTGTTATAGATAGCAAATGGCAATGCTTGAATACACATTAAAAATTAACAAAATAACTTTGGCACATACGTAACAGACTTAAATTAACAGAATACTTTACACAACATAAATTGTTAATTAGGATATACAATTGTAACACCATTCTTCTTCTTCTCTCAGCTGCTCCCGTTAGGGGTTGCCACAGAGCATCATCTTCTTCCATATCTTATTTGCAACTCCATTATTATATTACTTAAATATGCAGCACGATTTTTGAGGAGTAATATTGATATATTTATAAAAAATAAACTATAGCCAGAGTTGCACTATACTGCCTCACTATTTTTCAATAACATGTTATTTTACAGATGGCCAAAGACTGCTTGAAAGTGAATAAACTAAAGGAGACTGAATTTAAATTACAGTCAGGTTGGCGAGATTACTAAAAAAAACCACAAATGAACACAGAGAGATATAAAATAAAAGGCAATATACAACTCCTCTAATGTATATACTTTATATGCTATATTGATAAACAAATGCCTTATTCCAGGGGAATAAAAGTCTTCATTTTAGGCCTTTGGCTTTCTTTAACATTGGATAAAGCATAATAACTAAAATGGACAAAGTGCTTTAAGACAAGTCCAAATATTTTCATTTTAATGTCAGCCATTCTTCAAGCCAAAAATGCTATCAAGTATTAATTCATGTCTTAAAATTATACACATACTGAAGAATAGCATATCAACGTCATTTTAAGAAGGGGAAAAAACAAAAAGCCAACCATTGTGAAATTCAGTCATTTTAAAAGAAGACTAGCTGTGAGTCTTATGTCCTTGCCAACGTCTCTGTTCTTACTCCGAATTACCTTTCCTCCTTCTGTTCTGTAGACAGTCAGATAATAAAGGAAATAAAAATCATACTTATGATCACATATATTCTTTAACTATATGGAAGATACTTACTGCTCCAGCTAGATTGATAAAACATTCAAATGCTTCAGTGAGAAAGAACACTGAACACGCACTGATCTTGCATAGCAAGCAGGGAAGTGAAAAGAACTGAACAGACATTATAGACATACACCCAGTGCTTGAATGTACATTTGAGCATATTGGGGCGTACTTCACCACTGCAAGCCCTGTATACTTCTAACCAGCTTACTCAGTCCAGCAGGACCCTATCTCAGCAAGCATTAAAGGCAAGGCAGGAACAATCTCCAGAAAGGGCACCAGTCCAACACAGAGCAAACATGCGCGCGCTCGCTCACACACACACACACATACACACAAACATTCTCTACAGCAAGGGTTCCCAAAGTGGTCGATATCGACCCCCTGGGGTCGATTTGAACTTTCTAGGGGTCGATAATTTCAATAAAAAAATTGGGGGGTCAACGACAGCAAAAATAGACCCCCTTACTACTGCTATTTGTTTGTTACTTCAAAATATCTATGATTTCAATAGGTAACTAATTAAGAAGTAAAATAATTCAAAAAAACACTTTTTTGATAAAAACACATTACATATCAAACTTGCGAACAAAAAGGTAAAATGTGTCATTAAAAGAGTCACACGTAAGAATGCATGAAAATACATGTAACACAAACATACAGTATCTGTGCATTGTCTTATCGAACGTATCAAAGCAAGTGCGGACATGAAAAACCGTTGCATGTCCGCTCTTGCTTGCGTTGGGACGAGACGACGGATATTCTATATTAGCAGAATCTATCAGTCTTGTACGGTCATGCTTTCATAAAACACTATAAATTGGTTCGTTTGATGTAACATGTACTTATTTGTGATTTGAACTTTGAATATAATTATTTATTGAGGAGCAGTACTACGAAAAAGAAAATTGGAGGACATAGTTTATTTATTCGAGTAAGAACAAAAATCTTCTGTTTCAAGTAAGTACATACTTTATTGTTTTTTTTTTTTGTTTTTTTAATCACAGGGGCTGTCAAAATTGTTTGTTAATAAAAGTTTGTATTTCTTCAGATAATAATATGACTGAACCAAAAAAGAAATGCAGACAGTACAGCTTGGACTATTTGTACTTATTTTGAATTTACATATTTATTTCATAAATGTCAAAAATGTAAAAAAAAAAAAAAATTCTGCTCCTATTTTTTTGCTTAAATTTTCATTAGTGCAGGTTTCGATATTAAATGTTGCACAAGATAATGCCATATTCCGTAGCCATTTTATCTTTTTAAATCATAATTACAAGTGATTAAAATCTGATATCTAGTGAAATACTTAATATTGAGTACTGTACAAATGTATTAATTTGAGTAAGTAAAGTAAATGACTAGGGGGTCGACGGTTTTAAAAGTTTTTGGTAAACAACAACAACAACATTTATTTATATAGCACATATTCATACAAACAGTAGCTCAAAGTGCTTTACATAATAAAGAATAGAAAAATAAAAAACACAATACGAAAACAAAATAAATCAGCATTAATTAACATCGAATAGGAGTAAGGTCCAATGGCCAGGGGGGACAGAAAAAACAAAAAAAAAACCAAAAACTCCAGAGGGCTCCAGAGAAAATAAAAAATAATAATAAAAATAAATAAATAAATAAATAAATAAATAAATAAATAAATAAAGTAAAGGGGTCGGCGGCCGAATAAAGTTTGGGAACTCTTGCTCTACAGGGTTAATTTACAAACACAAGTTTATCAGTTAAAGTGTAGCAAGTTCAGTACAGATATTTTAACAAAGGCAGAGTGCGCTGTCATTCCTGCCTCACAATGCATGTTTGTATGTATTTATAGATTGATTGGCATCAGGGTCAGTAAGTTTACTCACCCAAAAACACTGTTCTCAGTTCTTTTAATACTATATTGTCAGCAAAAGTAACTAATCATGCATTTAAAAAATCTGTAGAGGATTTGTGGTGTTCCAATCTGCTATGTCATATACTTTGTCTTTTTCTGAAGGTTGATGCTTTAAAAAAAAAACAAAAAAAAAAAACAACAACAAAAGCTTTTATAAAAAAAAAAAAAAAAAAAAAAAAAAAACAAGGCAGTTAATCGTTCAGATGTATTATCATGCACACAATGTACAATGAAACTTCACTGATCATTTTTCACTACTTTCTCATTTGGTGTACATCCTGCTTCATGCCCTATGTGAAACAACTACACAGTTTGTAAGGGGGATTGTGGCATGCCTTTTGTGTGCTTGCAGCAGCAGTTGAGTTATGACAAATGAGCAAGTAACATATCCTTACCAACAGGATGAAAATGTTGTGTTAAAATGTTTCCTTACATCATCACAAAGATGCCTCGTAACTTTATGTGGCAAATTAATATATACCATGACTGTGAAGAAATAACTTTGAATTGAAAAATATTCCTTTAATTCATGTAACAACCAGTTTTCTCTAACAGTTCCAAATAGTATATGCTTATTCTAACTAAATATTCTAAACTATATTATTTGTTCTGTATGGTACCTTTCAAAATTCATTTCAGACATCTTCAGGTACATTTAAAAAGATCGCAGAATTCAAAATGCATTTTCAAAAATATAAACCAAAAAAACACACACCTTATTTCAATTTTAATGTAGCAGACAAGTCATTTTTAAAACATATGTTTACAGGAAGTCACCCATATTTTTCTAAATGTATAGTTTCTGCAAGATACTGTATTTCAATATGCAATTTAAACAGCTTGATATAGACATCTTTTTAGATACCTGTGAACGGACTTCAGCTTTGCGTAAAAATTAATCTGTCCTTCACTAGTGCTTGGGTGTCAGATGTATTTATCGTAAGAAAAGGTAGTAATTTAGCATTTCAGTTTCAAAATAATGGTCAATAATTTTGGGTTTCCTCTCACGGTCCAAAGACATGCAGGCAAGGCTTGACTATGTTGAATTGGCCCCTAATATACATGTGTGTGTGTCAGAAGTTCACAGGGTTTTGTGACGTATCTAGTGCAGTAGATGGAGGGAAGGCACATGCCTACTTTCCATCTGAGTGCAACTCCCTCGATTGCAGCCTGTGGCCGCTGGCTAGCTCTCCAAGATTAACAGGGATGCAGCCTGATGTGCAAGTCTTTCCACTAGCCAGTACATATTGTAGGTTCTCCATCACCATGAATCCTGTCTGGGCTCCTCTTTGTCACACATGGTAACTGAGAGCTTTGCATCTCCAGGCTAACAAGACAGGGGATCTCAAACTTATAGTCATCTCCAGAGGTGACATGCCCTGGTGTGGGCCAACCATTGTCTCACTGCTTTGTGGTTTAATCTGGAACATATCCAGAGAAAAACCCACACAGTAGCAACATGCACAGGCACTTATTAATATAATGAGAATATGGTTGCTGTCTGAAGCTGGAGGAGGCTACTGGTTGTCTTGGTTAACCCCTTACAACTGGACACCACCTTCTTTTGGTCAAGATGTGCTAGTGGGGAATTCACAGGCCACAACTTTAACCTTGGTGACAACATCTAGAGAAACTTTAAAAGCAAGGCAGTAATGGGCTGTACAGTGATGGGGGACAGTTTGAATGAACTGGCAACTCCTAGTCAGATCCTTGTACATCAACAGCACGGGACATACTGTCTGCTAGCAACTGGGACCTGAGGGGCAGATGCTTTTGGCACACCCTGTGTGACTGAGCATCCATATTTAAGGACTGTACTTGTCACCCCTTTAGTGGAGGTGTCCTAGGAAAGGTAGCACAAAAAATGCCCTTTCAACTCATTCCGGGACAGGCTCCTATGCCTATCAGGACATAACATCCTGTGGTTGAAAAAAAGAAGAAAAACTTTAAATTGGTAACCTGGAATGTGTGAAACGCTTCTGGACTAATACAATAACTGACAGTTCCTATTCCTGAACAGTTCTTGTTCCTATTCATCTGAGGTGATAAAATATAGATATTGCTGCCTTGTGCAAAGCAGACTCCTGGATGAAAGATCCCTGAAGGAGGATAGAATGGATTATACCTTTTTCTGGAAAGGATACCCTGCTGATGAAGGCTGTCTTCATGAGAGGGGGCGAGCAGTCAAAAATGAAACACAAGCAGGCACTAATGAAAAACTAATGTCCCTTCATATTCTCCTTGCCAAGAAGTGCATTACTACTCTTCTCAGGACTTATGTACCCACTCTTACTTCAGAGAATAAGGTCAAGGATCACCTCTACCAGTGACTTAATAAAGCTCTACCCAAGATTCCTAAGAGTGACAAAATCCTCTTGCTTGTGAACTTTTAATGTTAAGGCAGGCAAGAATAACAGGATATGGAGTTTGAGTGCTTGGTAGACATGACATTGGCCAGGTCAATGCAAATGGCTTGAGAACTCTCACACTTTGTGTTGAACATGACTTAGCTATTACCCACATAACATTACAGCAAAAGAACTAATATAAAACGTCATGGATGTACCAAAAGTCTAAACATTGGTAACTAAATTGACTATATCATTGTAAGATGCAATTAAATTAGTGATGTTCTTATAACCTGTGCTGGGAGAGGTGCAGACTGCTACACTGACCATTGCATGAAAGTGGCCAAATTTTGCACAAGAGTGTGTCCACCTGTCCAAGTGAAAAAGGGTGCCAAGTAAAGGCTTCACTTTGTCTGACTGAAAAGTGCAATGACTAAAGAAGAGTTTTGGCAGGGCCCAACTGGAAAGCTAAAGGAAATTAATCCTTAAGCTTCCGAAACAAACAATCCGGTACAGAGCTAAAAAAAATAGTGGTTTGATGAGAACTTAGAGAACATTATTAGAAAACTGGACACAAGCTACATAGGGCATCCCTGAATGAACCTGCATTCCAGAGCTTTCAGATAGCAATGGAAAGCAGCTTGCATGGAAGTACAAAAGACTGTGAAGAATGAATATTGGAAAACTAAGACAACTAAAATGTATACAAATGCACATAGAAATGATATTTGTAACTTCTATAACTCAATTAAAACCATATATGGCCCAAAGAACTATTCTCTTACTCCCTTAAAAACAGCAGCTGGTCTCACACTCCTCAAAGACCAACACAGAATTCTGTTGAGATGGGGTGTTCACCTTAATGCCATTCTTAACCAGTGTGCTTCTGTAGACCTTGCCATACCTGAGGAATTATCTGAACACCTTACTATTCATTACCTCAGTCTGTCACCGACCTTCCTTCAGGTCCTGACTGCTGTGCATGCTCTAAAAAAATTAAATCCTCAGGAGCTGAAAACTTTCCTGCTGAGTTGTGAAAACAAGGAGGATACCACTTTACAAGAACACTCCATCAGTTTATTACCAGGGTATGGGAGAAGGAGGAAATTGGAAATTCTGCGATAAATCAGAGATTAGGGTTGCGTACTGTGCAGTATCACCAATTGTACATGCTACCAACACAGATGATAAATTGACTTTAACTGTATATGTTTATTAAAACAAAAATTACAGTAAATTAATATTGTAAGAAGTGTAAAGTAATTGTGAAAAAAGCAATACATGCTGAAAAATATCAAAAATAATTCTATAAAAAGTTGCTTCCCGCAATAGTGAGAATCTAAAAAATGTTTGGATTACATCTTACTTAAAACCTGCAAATTCTCAAGAATACGAAAATGGCTTAATAAATAAGAGTATGTAAAACTAAACAGATCAGAGATAGATAATGGAACTTTGTAACTGAACTTTTAAACTTAAACATTTCTTAATTCTTTTTGACCTTTCCATCAATTGCATTTATTTCAGAAGCACTGAAATAACAGTATTAAAACTTTATTTAAAAACATCCACAGATTTTTTTTTTCCAAGAACACCAGTATGTTCACTATACTTTGCTTTAAAGACAAACACTGACATGTGACAACATTCCCAGATGCAGAAGTCTTTCAGAAGGTGCATTTGCACAGATACAGTACTTCCTGGCCAGCCTGTTTAATTTAAGAAAGTTAACTGGTGGATTTTCCACCAAGGCAAAGAATCTTTCTCACTGTCGATTGTGGAAGTATTTAAGTTTGACTTCAGCAGAAGCTGCATGGCAAGGTGTGGTCACAATTAATGCATGCAAGACACTTCCCAGAGTCATCTTCAGCCTCTTCTCACTGTAGTGGGCTATGATTATGTGGCTCTGCTGAGGCCCAGAACCTGAACCAACTGAACTTGTGATGCTAACAGCAGCAGGCTGGTGCTCCTGTAAGAGAGAGAGGAGAATTGAGCATTCAAGTATTTTTTAAATACATGCGAGTTATATTTTAAGCTCTTCACTGATCAATCATTCCAAATAAAAAATTACCTTTAGTGCCATAGTCATCTCAGACAATAACTTTCACTTGATGTTTGTGAGGTTTCAGAGCACATATAGGCTGCTGTGAATCGTGGACCAAGGAAAGTGTCCAACAGAGTCTGGGCTGTGAGGTCCTTGTATTTTCTTTCCATTTACTCCCATACTCTTTTTGATCGAGCAGGTCAAATCAATCTCTTTCTCATGTGCTGCAAGTGTTTTCGTTTTCAAATGATGAAGTACTGGTTGCACATAAGACACACTAACATAGTTCTCTCAGGACAGTGACTCTGTAGATTCCTGAAGTGGCTTCAGTGCCTTATTCACTGACTCAGGAAGCTCAATGTCCTGCCATGTTGGAGCCAGGTGCCATGTCTTTCTGTCATCAGAGAGGACTTGTGACAGAGCCCATTGTTGCTCTGTAATCAGACCATGCTCAGGTATTCCATCTGTGCAGGCTTAAGTGCCACCTTCTTTTCCCAACTGTGGAAGAAATGGCCCACCAGCTTTCTCCACATTTCTGCAGCATGATCAATGCATGTGTCAACTTTAATAGCATTCAGGTGGCAGAAGCAGGAAAGAAAAAGAGAACAAGGTGCAATCCTAATTGAAATTACATTTACAAAAACAAAAAAAAAAATTTGTAAAGTTTTATTAGTATTGAGGTAAATTGGCTATATGCTACCTCTAGCTTCTACCTATCTAAATGCTGCGTGATGGATTGTCTACAAACTAAACAGGGGAAATGCTGATTTTCATGTGCCCCTTGCCTATAACACCACATTTTAAATAAATAAAATTATAAAATCAGATTGCAGCAAAACCTAATAACAATCTAGGCCTTGGGGTACAATTGCCCACAACATCATACAGCAGGCAGTAGTGTACTTCAGGAAAAGAGGAAAATCTTACCAGACTATTGCCTTTGTTTTACCTTAGCTCAGGAATCCAGTTTGTTACTATCTCTGATTTGTGTTTGCCAGTACACTTGAAACATTTACCTAGATGACTACATAGCACTCACATTAAGTCACCCCAACAGTGTCTGCCAAATGAGGTAAACATAAGCAGTGTAAAGCATAACAGAATGGCAAACCCTTTTTAACTCAGCACTACTCTGTGTTACTAGCCAATTTAATTTCTGAAATAAACACTGATGGCAAAGTGCAGTCTTTGTCCAAAACACTAAAATCTGCCCAAGTCATTTACTTCCGTAGCTTTGATCATATTTTTCACATTGTCAGTAGTAAAACACACAAGCCCATCTTCACATAAACACCAGTTAGCCAAAGCCTTCCATAATCCCATAGTCGCCACTGTGCTCATGTGGAAGTAGGATCTGTAAACACCATTCTTTAATTCAAAATCACAGTCGATGAAGTGAATTGTCAAGCTTATGTAGGGCTCTGTTGTCCTGCTTAACTAAAGATTGGTTGTCTTTCAGCTTTTCCAGCACCCCTTTGTAACACTGCTCATCTCCAAGATGGCGATTCTGGAAAAATACGTATGGGATAGAATATGGTATTGTTTATCAAGTTTGCTGATAAGGTACACAAAACCTTTTCTTTTGGACAGTATTTATCGGCACCGTGTCTTTACACAGGTAGTGGGTAATGGCCTGCATTAGTTCTTGCTATGATTAATCAATAACATCACTAAATGAGTGATACTTGAGTCACAATGTACATTTGGGAAGAACAGAGGTACAACTGAAATGATCTTTATCATAGCAGCCTGATTTACAAAAGTGCTGCGAACAGCATCAGGGGCTCTTTCAGACTTTCACTGATCTCTGCAAAGCATGCAACATTCAGGCCATCTTTGCTACTGATGTTAAAGCTTACAGCAGGATGGGGCTGTCAGTCAACATCACCAAAATACAGGTGATCCTCCAGTGGAGCTCTAGAACATCAGATGCTCCCAGTTTTTACAATTAACCTTTATCAAATTAAAATAGTTCTGTCATTTAAATACCTAGGCAGCATCCCCTCTGAGAACTACAACACTGACCATAACATACAAAACTGGATTAAACAAGCATTGGCTGACTTTGGGAGATTTTGGCAGTGAGTCTATTAAACTAAGAACTTCTACCTACATACCAAGATTGCCATATACCAAGATTGCCATATACCAAGCTATCTGCATACCCATCCACCTTCACAATATCTCTCACTATGTAGGAAGGCTGCTCAATGACTTCCACTGTACTCTAGTTCAGTGGTTCCCAAACTGTGGTACACGGAGCCTTTTCAGATGGTACGCATCGCGGTCCCTGAAATTTAATTTATCTGTGCAAAACCCTTTATGACAAGCCTGTTGTGAGCAAAAACCAATGAAATTGCTTAAATACAATAATACATGGATTCCCAAATTTAGTGTGGTGTGAAATTTCATCATCTGAATAAATAAAACCCATTATTCGAATCAGTATTTACTTCATTTAACGCTACCATAATTCCATTTCGTGGAAGTCAACTTCTACTTCTTCACTGTTTGAGCTTTTGGTCATTAGATGAAAGCACAACGCCGACACTATTTAGTCTTCGGTAACTCTGCCTCACAGAAACCGCTCGCGTTTGTTGTTATACGTGCACTGCTGCTGTATTGCATCATAGTCACTAGATCTAAGCACAAAGCCGATACCATTTCGTCTTTGGTAACTGCGTCACATACAGGCCGAAGGCAGGATTTAGTTTCGGGGCAGATTTTATCAATTTATGTACATGCACAAATTTTTTCATTAATTTTATGCATAATTTCTTCCAATTCTTTATCTTTTATTCAGATTTCGGGGCAGTTTAGACCCGAACTCCCCGCCCCCCTTACAGCTCTCCCTCCCTTTCAACAAGGTGCGGGTGGTACGCAACGCAACTCACTTAATCTCAGGTGGTACTTGACGTCCAAAGGTTTGGGAACCCCTGCTCTAGTTAACAACTGCTTGAATTTGCTCGAACCACATGGCTCATTTTATTGTGGCTTTGTAATAAAGGAGCTTTGTTCTCACAGTATTTGTTAACCAAAGTAATATTGTATACTAAACTTGATTAACAATACATGTAACATTAGGTTCAATTTGTGTATCATAATTTTGTCACTGGGACTTTTTTTTAGCCACACAGATAACAGAGATTATCAGTGTAAATTCAGTTGTGAAGGCTTAGCATTGCTTTAACACTAAAGCAGAGTGTGACTTTTAAGCTATCAACCTTGGTAAATTGCAAAAAATAACTACAAAAGATTTCAGCAGGTTGAGTATTTTTATATATTTCACAATCATTATGGTGGGAAAACTAAGTCAGACTTTGCGGAGAGACAAAACAAAACTTGAACAGGTTAAATTCCTTCTGGCTTCAATTCATAAAGAAAATTGATTGATCTATTTTCATACTTCATGTACTTAAGTTTCTTAATTAAGACAGATTATCTGGAATATTAATTTAAAAAAAAATCCAAAATTTTGAAGATGCATACCAAAATTTTGATCACAGCTGTAGGTGCAATTGACAACATAGACAGCTTCTGAGACAAATGCCTTATTAAAATTAATGAATGAAAAAACTTTCAAGATTTAAAATGTGTATACTAAATACAGTGTAACTTTCAGACTGCATTAGAAGATTAAAACATATATTAAATTGATACATATATTGTATATGGGCAGTGAAGGGCTACCTTTTTGATGTTCAAACAATAATTCCAACATTGGTTAATCAAACCTATTGATGAAACCAGTAAATGCTGAATTTCACTTTAGAAAGAGCCATGAATGTTTGAAATGGCTTGTACAACTGCAAAAGACAAATTAAGATAATCCTGGAGATAAGAAAGAATGATGATTTGAATTTCAAATACATTACACATGTTAAGATTTTTAAAATCCTTAATGGTGTGAAAGCAAGAACTATTTTTCGTTACCATTGCATAGTTTCATAGCATTTGTAATAAAAAAAATATTAAAATGGCAACAAAATGAAACTTTTCACAGCTGACTGAATGTTTTTTTTTAATCCTCATAAGCAGCATAGTTTATGATTATGTTATGGATCTAAATTTCTACTAGTGTTAGATCTCTGTTGCACCTAAACAGTTTCTGCAATTACAGAATATCCCATTATTTATCAACAAATCAGGCCAAGTGAGGATATTACAATTACAAGAAAACATCAGAATTTAAGATATAAAAAGGTGGTAATATGCTATTTTAAGATTAGCCAAAACACATTCTGGACATGTTGAAACAGCACATCATGGAAAACAAAGTAATCTTCTTAAACTATCAGGAAAAGATTTGACAAAACCATGACCAGAAAAATCAAAAATATTACTTTAGGATGGAGGAAAAAAAAAACAGAATTACAGTGCTACAACATACACTGATTTCAGTATCAGAAATCAATATTCAGTTGCCTTTCAACATTTACAGGAAACATTTTTCTTTCATCTCCTCATGTATCTCCAGAGATGAACCTGGAAAACAATCAGGGCTAGCCTTGAATTTGTGCTGGAGGTTGACAGATTAAGCTTTAACCCCCACCCATGACCAACCACAAACCTCTATTAGAATAAGAAGATTCTGAAAGTAAATCATTGAACAGAGGTATAGCTTAAAACATAAGTAAAATAGAAATATTTGTGATTTTGTGGCCAATGTTGGTAGATAATAGATAATTTTCTGAATTTGGTTTAATCAGTTTTGTGCATAAAAAATTTCACGTTTCTTTGCTTTAATGGACACTACATTTAAATTGTGCCATGCCTTTTTCTTTTCATATGATACAAAACATGTTCTCAAAAAAATCCAAGTCTTCATTTTAAATATTCTGTAAAATGGTGCTACCACAATGCACTCTGGTTATTTATTTACCAACTTCACTGCATTCTCAAACTGAGCCGAACATGAGGTACCAATAAAAAAAGTTAGAATGCTTAGTGCCTTTTTCATTCCAACAAGCAATGGCAACAAAATGCAAGCAACAGCCAAGGACCCTTTCAAGAAGTCCTAACAATGTTAAAACAGAGCATGTAATAAGCTTAAAAAAATGTGCCTAGTTTTAAGTCCACATTACAATTAAAACCATATTTCTGCCGAGCTTGTTTCTGTATCAGATAATCTGCAAATATTTAGCATGATATGAACCGATAACTAGCATTCAGTTACACTGAACAAATCAGATTTGAACTCAAAACATTTCAAATGCTGAGGAGTAAAACCATGTTAAGGAATCAGCAATAGTGCATAAATTAAAACTACTGTATTACATTAAATGGTGCTTCTTTTTTTAGATTTTATAAGATAAGTGATTCAAATTTAAGCCTTTTTTTAAAAACTGATTCTGTTAGTGGTTCTTTCTAGGTGACTCAGAATATAGGCACTATATACAGTGGGATGCAAAAGTTTGGGCAACCTTGTTAATAGTCATTATTTTCCTGTATAAATCGTTGGTTGTTACGATAAAAAATGTCAGTTAAATATACAGTATCATATAGGAGACACACAGTGATATTTGAGAAGTGAAATGAAGTTTATTGGATTTACAGAAAGTGTGCAATAATTGTTCAAACAAAATCAGGCAGGTGCATAAATTTGGGCACCACAAAAAAGAAATGAAATCAATATTTAGTAGATCCGCCTTTTGCAGAAATTACAGCCTCTAAACGCTTCCTGTAGGTTCCAATGAGAGTCTGGATTGTGGTTGAAGGTATTTTGGACCATTCCTCTTTACAAAACATCTCTAGTTCATTCAGGTTTGATGGCTTCCGAGCATGGACGGCTAGCTCTCTTTAACTCACACCACAGATTTTCAATTATATTCAGGTCTGGGGACTGAGATGGCCATTCCAGAACATTGTACTTGTTCCTCTGCATGAATGCCTTAGTGGATTTTGAGCAGTGTTTCAGGTCGTTGTCTTGTTGAAAGATCCAGCCCCAGCGCAGCTTCAGCTTTGTCACTGATTCCTGGACATTGGTCTCCAGAATCTGCTGATACTGAGTGGAATCCATGCATCCCTCAACTTTGACAAGATTCCCAGTCCCTGCACTGGCCACACAGCCCCACAGCATGATGGAACCACCACCATATTTTACTGTAGGTAGCAGGTGTTTTTCTTGGAATGCTGTGTTCTTTTTCCTCCATGCATAACGCCCCTTGTTATGCCCAAATAACTCAATTTTAGTTTCATCAGTCCACAGCACCTTATTCCAAAATGAAGCTGGCTTGTCCAAATGTGCTTGAGCATACCTCAAGCGGCTCTGTTTGTGCTGTGGGCGGAGAAAAGGCTTCCTCTGCATCACTCTCGCATACAGCATCTCCTTGTGTAAAGTGCGCCGAATGGTTGAACGATGCACAGTGACTCCATCTGCTGCAAGATGATGTTGTAGGTCTTTGGTGCTGGTCTGTGGGTTGACTCTGACTGTTCTCACCATTCGTCGCTTCTGTCTATCCGAAATCTTTCTTGGTCTGCCACTTCGAGCCTTAACTTGAACTGGGCCTGTGGTCTTCCATTTCCTCAATATGTTCCTAACTGTGGAAACAGACAGCTTAAATCTCTGGGACAGCTTTCTGTCTCCTTCCCCTAAACCATGATGGTGAACAATCTTTGTCTTCAGGTCATTTGAGAGTTGTTTTGTGACCCCCATGTTGCTACTCTTCAGAGAAAATTAAAGGAGGAGGGAAACTTACAATTGACCCCCTTAAATACTCTTTCTCATTATAGGATTCACCTGTGTATGTAGGTCAGGGGTCACTGAGCTTACCAAGCCAATTTGAGTTCCAATAATTAGTTCTAAAAGTTTTGGAATCAATAAAATGACAACGGTGCCCAAATTTATGCACCTGCCTGATTTTGTTTGAACAATTATTGCACACTTTCTGTAAATCCAATAAACTTCATTTCACTTCTCAAATATCACTGTGTGTGTCTCCTATATGATATATTTAACTGACATTTTTTATCGTAACAACCAACGATTTATACAGGAAAATAATGACTATTAACAAGGTTGCCCAAACTTTTGCATCCCACTGTACAATATGTGCCATTTTGTCTTCTCACTAATTTACTAGGTATTACGTTTAGGATTGTGAAAAGGTTTATTTAAAAATTGAGCAATACTATATTTTCTGTGCTTGCAAAAGGGCAAAACAATTCACCAACTGTGCAGGTACGTTTCCCAGCATCAACCCTATAATAAAATGACTGTAATATACAGTATGTGCTGAAATACTTCTTAAAACAAACCGCATAAATAATATGTTTTCCACAAATGATGCTAACAATATACTAGCATATTGCTAAACCAATATTTTACGACGGTAGTCTAAAAAGAGTAGCCTGACACTTCAAAGTAACAAAAACTAAACAAATAGTGCACTACATGGAAATGTTTTCTTTTCTGAAAGATTTCTAGGCAAAATTAGCTATGAATCCTAAATTTCAGATACAGTACATGAGAATACAGAGAGAGAGGTTAGGAGCACGTGATGATATAGTGCATTGCCATACCCACCACCCAACAAACCAACTCAGGATCCAGATTAGGACACACATGCAGCTATGCAACGGGTGACACCTCAGCACCACAGTAGTTCATATGGAGTGGAACAGTGTGAGGTTTTTTTTATGGTGGCTGGAATGCCAATTCTGCCACCAACCCCAAAGTTTTTCCAGATAGATAGATAGATACTTTATTAATCCCAAGGGGAAATTCACAAAGTTTGGAGGATTAAAGTAAAATTACTATCATTGGAAAAAATATTTATGCCATTTGTTTTTGACAGCTTATTATGTTTAATGATTAATTAGCATTTAGTAATAGTAGCCGACAGATATTTTGATTAAATATGAATAGGAATGTTTTGTTAAATTACTTATTATTTTCTTTGTTCTTTCCATGGAATAACTTGCCTAATTAAACCAGATATTTCTCCCCAACAGCAACTTTAAAATGTTAGTACAAATTATTAATTCATCAATGTGTCCATTTACTAAATCCACTAACCCTGAAAGAACAGGACACACGGTAAGAAGTACATACACACACTCGCTCATTACGAACAAATTCAGAATTTCAGGGAACTGTACTTTACATTAATATATAGAAAAATGTGTTGCATGACACATGGTCAGAAGATGAACAAATGATTTATGCAAGTAATAAACTGATATAATAATTTGGGTTGCTTTTTCACAGCTCCAGAGTCCTGGGTTAAAAGGCAAACAGTATTATTTTAAAGACCTCGTATTTCCATTGGTGTCCTCGGGTACATGAATTGTCTTTTATTGTCATTTTCATGACTAGATTCTGGGACAGCTTTATCCATTTACTAAATAGCCACAGATAATGAAAACTGGCATTTTTTTTCTTTTCTTTTTTTTTTTTTTTTCCACACACACACACACATTATGTATGTTCATTTACAGTACAACATTTTACACAGTGTATTTTTGATGAACATTGGTGCTATTGAAAACAAAACAATTCAAAATTACTAACAATTCTCTTAATTTTTCCATTATAACTTATAAAAAGCATCAGGTCAATATTACTTATCAGCTTTTTTGAAGGCTGCTACAAACATGAGCTAGAAATGCACACTTTTAAAAAAAAAAATTACTGTTAGGAATCAGATTCCCAAAAATGCATTCTGCACGGTTGCCTGTAATTAAACACACTTGTGCTTAGTGAATTTGTCTGTGGTTGATTTCAACACTCACTTGTTATTGAGAGCAGCCTGTAACTGATAAACCTCATTCCTGAGGAAGCAGGAGTACTAAATTAATTGCATTTGCATAATCATGATCAATATACAATCAATTGTGCAACCTTAGTATATATGACAAACTTGAAGCTGACTTAATTTACGGTGACTGTACAACTTCCTTTTGTTTCTACAGACTTCTCTCGATAATCATGTTTTTACCCACAAACCAAAGACGTTTATGCTAGGTTAACTAGAAATTATAAATTGTAGCAATATTACTGCTGTCCTTTCAGGTTATGAACAAATGAATAGATCCTAATATAAAAGTATTTTGCCCCAAATTTGTATGCTCATTATTAACTGATTATTTTCAAAGGAATAACAGAGCAAAGTCTTAGTTAGTCTCATAACAATGAATTTACACTTGGGAGTAAAATACATTTTTTAATCAAATAGCAACCCTAATAAAAATGTGTAATTGTAATTAACTGCACAATTACAATTTTTGATCAAAATTAACTGCATATTAACCACAATTTATAGTATTTCCTTCAGGCATAATAATATTTTTAAATAAAGCAGAAACAACTCAGTGATTAATTTATAATACAGACCAGTTTTAATAATCACTTGCCTATGTATATTAAATTATTCCAGTTAGTTTTTTTAAATAGTTTTCTGAAACACCACCAAACACCCCCTCACAAGTTTCTATAATATTTGGGAAAACCAACATGTATGGTTTGAACTGCTATGTTGCTGCAAAACAACATACCAAAAGCACTAATAATTGCACAATTAAAAATTAAAAAACAAAAACATAAAATCATGGTTCAGCTTTGTTGCACAATCAGCACTGTTATAGCATGGGTTGTGCTTAACTGAGTGATACACATGAATAAACTCTGCACCTGTTACCTGGAGTGGAAGGTATTAATTAGATTGAAAATGTTTATACATTAGGATTTTAAATTGCAAAGGACAGACTAAAAAATACATCTGATAGGATTATTTATTGTGATGTTTTAAATTGCACACTGTCCATTTATTGTATCATCTATGAATCTTTATAACATCTGCAAAATCTGACACAAATTCAGGTCCAGGCTTTGGACTTCTCATGTCTAGATTACTATAACTCAGCACTAGACCCGCGTGTGCCATCAAGCCATTGCATATTGTCCAAAATGCAGCAGAGCACTTTGTATTCAACCTGCCAACATGGGCACATGTTGCTTCCTTTCTACAGGTCACTACACTGGCTCCCTGTGGCAATACACATTAAGTTCAAATCATTTGTGCTTGTCTACAGTGTAGTCAATGGGTCAGCACCTGTACATATGGAGACACTAGTCAGGTGCTATGCTACTTCACTCCAACTCAGGTCTGCCATTAACACCGTCTGGTGACACCACCTCTACATGGTATCAAATCTCAATTCAGACTCTCTTCATAAGTAGCTCCTAACTGGTGGAACAAGCTGCCCAACCCCATCCGGGGGTGACCCACTGACATTCTGTCTGCATTTCACGGGAAGACCAGGATTAGCAGACATTCCTACATGTGGGGTCTTGTTCTGGATATTCTAAAGTACTGCTCAATGTGACTGTTTTTTATGTTAATGTGTGACAACTGCATAAAGGGAAGGATGACACTGATATGCAATCTCGCTCAACACGCAGTGCTTTTCTGTCTGCAACGTTACTGTGACATAAAAATGAAACACATTCACTCCACTTGTATAACTCGTTTTATTTTACTTGTTCTTATGTTAATCTCTGGACTTTGAAGTGATAGTGTATATATGAAACAATTTGTAAAAAATAAGGGGCAAAGCATATACTTTATTTATTCAATACGGTACACAGCATTTTATGTTCCAATATGGGACGATTTCCAATTATAAGGGACAGGTGGCAACCCTACAGGTGTGTGTGAATGAAGTTCATTATTAAGAAAAGACACAGGAAACAATCCATCACTGGTGACTCTCTACTATTATTACTAGACTTGGAATGTGATGATTCATTATCAATGAATGTAGCGCAGTCAAATAACCCAGATTAAATTAATCAATTTAAGGATGCAATAAAAAATTTAATCACAGAATTTTTTTACGCTTTAATGACAATTAATAACCAGCTCCAATTTTTATTAAATATTTTAACACACACACATGGTTTGTCATTTCTCAACTTAGGAAACAAGAAAATAAAATACTCAATTAAGTAAGCATTTAGATAAGTGTCAGAGTTTAAGAAGAAACTGTTTAGACTGAAAAAAGTAATAATGGTACGATAGTCAGAACCAGAACTGAAAAGCACATTTGTTTTATAAAATGTTGAGAGTAATGTACTCACATCAGCGCCCTCTAATGACTTCTTCAGAACAGCTACCACTTCTTCCTGGAAAGCTACTTCATCAACAGATTTTGGTCGGCTGAAGATAAGAAAAACACATTTAAACACATGTAAATGTTAAAATTATTATAACTGCATTTCCCTTTTTATTAACACATCTTTTAAAGTGAAAAGTCTCTAAAGACAGAACTATAGAATGGTATGTAACACCACTGACTGATGAAACACAAACTAGACAACACCGCTTTACCTAAACAGAAGGTGTCTTCCCTTTCTCTGTGGAAAGTGCAAATTCAATCACATTTACTGCATTGAACATTATTCTGAAAACCTACTCTTATGTTTAATTTATCTGGTAAATGAACAAAATGAATACAAACATTTTTTTTTCGGATAATCCAACATGGTCGCTCACAGTACAACAAGAAAAATGTGCCTATTCCTACACGCATAAATATGGAGTAAATACTATTAAAGAAAACCAAATCATTGAAAATTAAATGTTCCTGCTATCAAGAAAAGCTTACCATTTACTTAAAAATATTTCAAGACTAGCAAAATACCCGCGCTTCGCAGCGGAGAAGTAGTGTGTTAAAGAAGCAATGAAAAAGAAAAGGAAACATTTTGAAAATAACGTAACATCATTGTCAATGTAATTGTTTTGTCACTGTTGTGAGTGATGAGTGTTGCTGTCATATATATATATATATATATATATATATATTTACACACACACACATAAACATATATATATACATATCTATACATATACACATATATATACACACACATATATACATACATATATCTACATATATACACATACATATACATACACACACACACATACACACACATATACACACAAATACATATATATATACATACACACACACATATATAAACATATATATACATATACATACATATCTACATATATACACACACAGCTATTTCGTATCAGTGCAATACGCTGCTTGTTAAAACGGATAACTCCCGCTCTTATGTGCAAGTCTGCGTGGATATTATGAACTATCATATTTGTTCAAGTTCTATTTAAATTTTAAATAGAAGGAATTTTTATTTAGTCGACAGAAATCTCTTTGGTAGGAATGGTAAAAACAGACAGGAATATTATTCCTGAATAAATCAACTCAAACCTTAAACAACTTATAATATTTTGCTCTCCATAAAAATATATCCTGTCTAAATTATACAAGTTAGAAATAAAGTAAACGTTAAAAGAACAAACATTCAAATTTCTTTACTCTTATGTAATTTTATATAAAAAATAAACTTAGATTTTAAATATCCCAAAAGATTTTGCTCTCCATAAAAATATATCCTGTCAAAATTATACAAATTCAAATATGAACATGCTGCATAACAAAACCTGGAAATATAAATAAAATGTGTTCCTTTCAGCAATAACAAATCAAATCATTCAGTTGTCTTTGTGTCTTTGCTCATATGTCATTTTAGAGCTGGACGCCTGGCATCTTTTTTTGGCAACAAGTTCGTTTATGTTTGGTGTGAGGTTCTGTGTTGTGGAGATTCTCAGGATGGACTGCAGGTGCTCATCAGTGAGGCGACTCCTGTGTGCTGTTTTGTTAGTCTTCATCACTGAGAAGAGCTTCTCACACAGATATGTGCTACCAAACATGCACAAGGTTCGAGCCGCATGTAGACGGACTTTTTTTGTTCTTCAAAGTCAC
>JANRMT010062854.1:96666955-96695838 GCA_026402145.1 Polypterus bichir lapradei | reverse complement strand
GCTTCTTATTGTTTCGCTGCCTTCTCAATTATATAATGCATGTTTTCTTCAGCGCTTTTTGGGCCTCTTCCTGGTTTTCTACCTACTGCGTGATTACGTGGGAGGCGTGATGATGTCACACGAAACTCCGCCCCCACGGGTTTCACGCTCATCTCCATTACAGTAAATGGAGAAAAACAGCTTCCAGTTATGACCATTACGCGTAGAATTTCGAAATGAAACCTGCCCAACTTTTGTAAGGAAGCTGTAAGGAATAAGCCTGCCAAATTTCAGCCTTCTACCTACACGGGAAGTTGGAGAATTAGTGATGAGTCAGTCAGTCAGTCAGTCAGTGAGTGAGTGAGTGAGTCAGTGAGGGCTTTGCCTTTTATTAGTATAGATAAAAGTACACAGAAAAAAAATGTAAAGTCAAATATCTAGGTGACAGTATCAAAGTGAAAATGTAATATTTGTTTAGATTCCAAACAAATTTAAAACAGGAATTTAAAAACTATAGAACTATGTACAAACTGTATCATCCAGGAATAGAAGTCTGTTATTATTGACTAAAAATGATCAAAACTTTTGTAGGCTGAAAAAAATAACTTCTAATGTATTTTTAAAAGTATAGTAGCAAAACATTTCCTAACAACAATGGCGCAAGACAAGAGCTAATTACGAATGGTGCACTAGACAACCATATAACACATGCTCTCACATAACAGCTTTTACTCTTACTAGTGCAACTTACATTCATTAACACTTCAAAACTACGGATAAATGAATACATACAGTGCTTTAAAATGTCTGAATTTTTTACTTTGGAAACAGATTTTACTGAAAAAAGTTGTAAAAATTAAGTTTTGTTTTACCAATATGCAAATACATGCTGGCCATGCTCTACTACAGTTTAATCAACTTCTGAAAATGTATATAATAATTAACTGATTAAAATGTTCAAAAATGTAAAAATGCTGAGAACAAATTTAAAATAGTATGCATTTTGTATTACTACAAGTCTCTAAATAGAGTAAATGTGTAAGCAGCAAACAAAGCTTTGGAGATCTATGTGATTGAATTAGTGTGCCAGTCAGAAATTGCAAACTTTAATTTATTTCTGATATTGAAATAGGCTGCAGCTTCCCTATGACCCTGCTCTGCATAAACAAGGATGGATAATAAAAAAACCTGAAGTACTATAAAAGGTAGACTAAGCTGCCTTCAGGTTAAGTTCAGAAAATAACTTATAGCAATCAGACCAAAGCGAGACACTTGAGAAATAAAGTAAGTTTGAGCTTTTAATTATAGTTATTGTGAGAAAAAAACAAATTGGTCTGGTCAGAAAATTGCTGCAATATGTAACTGCAATGCAAGGGAACATAACATTTTTCTCAATGTTCTACTTCTTTAAATACATTAAGACACTCCAAAAAGGTACACATCATTTAATGTCAGTAGTTTCACCATAGCCATGTAAAAAGTAAGTATATTCCTTGAGATATATATATTTTTTTTAAACACAAAGATTATAACAATATCAACAGATAAAGGTGATATAACCATCATCATGCCATAGTTGCATACTGTACTCCATTATAGAATTTAAATAAACAAAAATGCAAATTTTGCGTATGGAAAAAGGAACTACATCAATACATTAATCACTAACTCAAACACCAAAAATTAGAATCAGATGCATATGATTAGAATGTAATGTAAGAGAATCTTGAATGAATCTGTCTTCTTTAAATCTCACACATTTAGTTTGGTTTACTCTTGGTTGTTAAAGTGGGTTATCACCATGCCTACATCAAAAGAGGCACTCAGGAAAAAAAGTTTACAGATGACAATGAGTCTGGGAATGCATTTACGAAGATCTCTGAACAAGTGGAAATAAACCATTCTATATCATGTTACAAGTAGAGAAGAATTCAAACTGTCGATTTATCCAGACCAGGCTGCCCTAGAAAGTTAAGCCTGAGAGCAGAAGACAAAAATGCTAAAAGAAGTCACTTAAGTACCACAAAATTTCATCACAGTAACTATACGTAGGGTTGTGCCATTGTTGAGGTCAAAGTGCATGAGTGCATTTTAAAGTGGGGTCCATAATCACAAATCATGGGACTGTACAGTGACAGTCACTGAATCTGAACATAAATATATGTAGTTCCTTAAATCAAACAAGCCTGTTTTCTAACATAAAACCTTTGCTTACTAACCTATGTCATAACATGAACATTACATATTTGAAGCCACCTTATTTGTCACATCTCAAAAGGTGTTATAATTTCAATTTCTTTCATTTATATATTGTATTCAAGTTACACTCTGTTCATGCTTTAACAAGGACAGAGATACAAAACAAGAAAACACACTCTTTTAATAATCTGACCCTTTGTTTACTGAGGTGTATTTGTTTTATTAAAATCTCTAAAACACCACATATGATTACTCCAGTTTTTTAACTGATGCTCTTATCCATTTATTTATTTATTTTTACTCCACTCTCTTTCCAGTTTAAGAAGCACACCCAACCAATTTGCTACATTTCCAACTACTACTATATATTGCCACTGGGAGCCAGGCCTAGTGACAAAATCCTTTCGGAGCATAAAGCAGCATTTTTGGGAAACAAAATAGTTAGAGGGTTACTGTAGCTACGCGCAATGAACATGCATCCTTTATTTTACTTTAGATGTAAGAAACTGAAGGAATTAATTCCAGTGGCATCTGTCATCTTTGATGGTGTTGTGATGTGAAATTTTGCATACAAGTTGATAAATATTTTGTGTGTCTTTATTTGGAATTTAGGCAAAGCAATGTAATATTAGTGTTACATTAGTGAGAAGCATTCATGTTTACCCCTGCCTTTTAGGAATGGATCTCTTTTAATTTTACAACAGAGTTGGGGGGGAAGTGCCTTAAAGTTTGGCTAATGTTTCTCTGAAGTCTCTCAATCAACCCCCATAGGAAAGTCAGGCTGCCTAACTGCCAAGCTTTACCTTAACATATGGTTTGGGGGCAGGTGTGAAGATGTTCTATTCCCCCATTGGTCTTAAGTATGGCTGTTTGGAACTGGCTTGTATCAGAAGCCTTTAAGTACCATGACATCCTATTGGCTCTAGGGGTTGGACAGAACATTTATAAATTTGCCCACTCCCTCATTCTATCTCTCTCTTACCAACTGATAAAAGAGCAACTCACACACCATGAACTGAAATGGGCAACACAATAAATAGCACAGCTCATCAGCCATATTGAGACAGGCATGCGCCCTAATCTGAAGAAAGATGACCACAAATGATGACTTAACTAGAGACATTTTTAGTAACTAACAAGTCTGTGTGCCGCCTCAAACTACACATCACCATTTATCAGGTTGTGTGGTTGCCAATATTCAAATGTACTTTGCATATCGTTATTATTTATGAATACTACCAGTAATACATTGTTTAAATTGTAACTGAACTCCTGCTTGTCTTTTACTACACCTAATTGCCTGAGGTTATAGATGTAAAAGGGAAAGTGCAGAGAAGTTATATACTATAATACCTTATAAAAAGTGGTATGTCTGTGAGATCTGAGGCATTCTGACAAAGGCTACTTGTTAATAATACAAAAGGGGAAAGTAGAGCAATATATTACTCTACCAAAGACAAAACAGATGGTTTGTCCTGAACATTACATTCTTAAGAGCAGTTTTGGCTAATGCTTTTATAATATTTGGGCGGAGTAGTGGCTCTGAAGCTAAGGATCTGCGCTGGAATCCCGAAGATTGCCGGTTCGAATCCCCGTCACTGCCAAAAGAGATCCTACTCTGCTGGGCCCTTGAGCAAAGTCCTTAATCTTCAATTGCTCCAGGGGTGCTGTACAATGGCTGCCCCTGCGCTCTGACCCCAAGTAGTATGCAGAAACTAACAAATTCCTAATACGAGAAATTGTATAAGGTGAAATAAAGAACAAAAAAAATTTACTTTTAATGCTAATACAAATTAAGCATACTGCAAGGAGAACTCAGATTAGAAACTGTGGAAGAATAAAGAAATTTCATTTTAGCTCCTTTTAACTGAAAACTATCTAGCTTTTGTCAGACTTCTCTGCTACTAAATAAACTGCACCCTCGTGGAGGTCTTCACCTCATATGACAATTTGGCAAATTAGATTAAGTGCATTACAGATGTGCATTGTGATGGGACTCAATATAAAATTTGTGGGTTCTGGACCCCATCACCCTCATGCCAGTAAGAAATGGCAGTCAGCTCTGAGAAGAACAGGAAGACAAATTGTGAACATTATGCAATTAAACTCCAGCAAATACATTATGTTATTGCTATGACCATGAACAAAATTCATTACGTTATTATACAATATCTTGTTTAGGCATTAAAAATCCAATCAAACTACCATGATTTTTATGATGTTTATTTACAAGCATCAGATATTCAAAGCATGTTGAAAAAAAGAAGCAGGGAGATGAGCAAAGGAAACTTAAAGCCACCAAAGTATAAGGCAGTTTTTAAAAAAAAAAAAAAAAAAAAAGAGTCAGGGAAGTTTGAAATTTGGAGCAGATTTTAACCTGTTTTAGATTCAGACAGAAAGGGGCTGAAATGTTAGAGTTGTGTTTAATGCTACCTGGCCAAACAAACTTTATTTCAATGAAGGAGAGTTCATCAGAAAAAAGTACTGCAGACAGCAGTATTGAAAAAAAGCTCATATCCGTGGAAACAATATTACAAAAACAGTATCACACACAGCTCTAATGTGTGCATAACACGCATACAGCCTGGAAAGGAACTACACTGACACACAGTATCACATACCTTTATTTGCATAACTTGCTTGTGTTATGTAGCTTAAAACCCCTTAGCATCCCTTATGCAACTGTTGCAGCCTCAACTACCCAGTTCGGTGCAGGTGTTTACAGTCTTGTAAAGTAATTTAAAAAAACAAATTACATATTCAGCTGATGTATGGGTGTGTTTTTATTAGTGCATTACCGGTAGATGTCACAGTTGTAGTAGTTGTGCTGCTTATTAAAACACCTGAGACTCAAGTGCCAGAGATGGATAAGAATTCAGTGACCCTGACCCTACCAAAAAAAAAAAAAAAAAAAAATATCACTGACTCCATAGCCCTGCTAGCAATGCTGAATTTAAAAACTATTATTGCTCACATAAACACGTTTTAAAATAAATGTGGTAACTGCAAAGAGAAATTTGCTCTAAAAAGAGGTTTTTGGTCATGGGTGGGCCACTGTGTCAACACTAGCTAATAAACATCTAGTTCACAGTTTATAGTCTGCATAATCAAAACTATGCAACCACTATGTAGCCACATGCCCAAAACTAGAACATAAAAGGTGAGACACACTTAATATACAGGACAGAAATTGAAGTTGTACTTGTCATATGTACAAAAAATAATGTAATTAGGCTAATTAATTAATTTGAAAAAGCACTGCAAGTGGTTTAAGCCCAATAAGTCTCCTTGTACTGTAACTTGGCTGTGTGACACCTGCTAAAATTGACTTTAATTAAATATTTCTTAAACTAACATATGATTCATCAGCCAATTTTAGAAACCACAAAATGAACAGAAATTATGCACTGTGAATAACTAATATTTATTTTCTATAGGGTCATTCCATGTCAGATCAACCAATGACCCAACGCACTTCAGACTCAAAAATGTGTGGAAAAATTACTGATGTACACATTTTAGCCAGGTGACAATCTGTAAATTTTTAATTGATGTAAAATCAATGCTTTCCAAGATACAGTCTGTTTACTGAGGGGGTTGGGGAGTTGATTTTATCTGGCCTAATTTTTCATCAACTTTCACAAGACCATATCTGAAGAACTAAACCACCTAGCAGGTTCAGACTTTGAAAATCTGGACTCCCTCTCCCCTCACAAAATTGGCTGTATCTTGGAAAGTATTGATCTTGCATCAACATAATTTTACAGGGTGTCTCCTGGATAACATGGGTACACCTGGTATTTTTTCCCCAGAATTTCAAATCGATTGATTTGACATAGAGGTGGAGGAGTTGATTACAGCACGTTGTTGCACCCACCACACGACGAACAACCCGGATTGGAACCTGAATGCAACCGTACAACAGGTGACACCTCAGCACCAGAGATTTTTTTTTAAAACAGTGGTTTGAGTGCCAATCCTGCCACCAACCCCCAAGTTTTTCCAGCAAGTTAGAGGATCTGCTTGCTGGGTTGGATGAAGGTTAACGTCATACCCAGGACAGAGCAATTGCAGATTAAGGTGGTACTTATGGGATTTGAACCAGCAACCTTCCGACTGCCGGCATAGATCTCTAGCCTCAGAGCCACCACTCCACCCTTGATTTCCCATGGAATGACCCCAGATTACTGATTATACATTTCAAATAAACAAGGGAAAAAAAAATAAGGCAAAAAAAAAAAAACAAAACAAAACACATTAACAGACAGCAACAATACTGCTAACATTATCCATCAATAAAACTAACCATTACAAGTTAAATAATTTTAGCTAGGCTAAAAATTCCATTTTAGAACTGATAACAATGCAGGAGAACACAGTCACATCACATATATTTTTGGACTATGAAACTTAATAAAATGGTGACATACAGAAAGATAATTGCTGACAAAAACAAAAGGTTAGAAAACGTCTGGCACGCTAGAAAATTTTATGCATTTTATCATCTAAGTAAAAATGAATACTTCAGTACTAAAATTAAAAAGGGAAATTATATCTTACTTTTCCCATTTGTATCCAAAAATTACAACATTTGAAAATAAAGCCATTGAGAAAAAAAAAGCAAAAATAATTCTGCAGTTGAAAATAGAGACTAATTTATCTTTAAATTTAACAACCATACAGCAGTGAAATGATTTTGGAAAAATTCAAAGGCATAGTCCTTACTGAAATTTAAGTATATTTGTCAAATATTTAATTACAAGCATAGCAACAGGAAATAGTGCAGCTGTATTTTGTTTTGGTCATTTGAAATTGAATGTGCCCGTTTACAGTTCATATGGCTACATAATAAAGGGTTGCAAATTTATTAAATAACCCACTACAGCCCCTAAATATTTTTAAACAAGATATCAAGTCAGAGCATTACAGATTAACATGTCTAGATCAATCACTTCCATAAGCTGTATATCTCTATAAATTATGCAAGTGTCAACTCATAAAATTTTAGCACCTTCTGTAATAGTACCTCATCAGCATTGCCCAGCTAAGAGTTGTTCTTTCTTTTGATAAAGAAGATCAGAGCTGCATTCTACCAAAGAATGCTGAAAGATGTTTAACCAGTCAAAAGCATTAATTTACTAAATTTCAATGTGATACTTTCAACCAACTGATATATTTTATGCTACCCGAATCTGGTATGAACTGTAAGACAAGCAAATGTATGATAGGAAGTGTGGGTGCTATATTGGGCAGAAGGGGTCTCTAGTATTTGTCTCCACATTTATAAAACCAAATCTGTAAAACTAATTTTATTGTACAATCAGAAAATCTATACAACCTCAAAGTTGCATTAAAATACTACTCCTCAATAAAATTTAAGGATCCAATACAGTAACACACTGAATGTTCCAACAATAAAAACAAATGCACAATCTGACCTTTCATATTTAAGTCAAAATGCTGAAAAATATATATCCATATAGAGGTGGTACTTCTTATAATTATCTGCAGTAAAAAACAAAGTTTAAAAGTTTTTACAAAAGAAGTAACAGTGTGAATTGACTGATGTAAACTTTAAACAAATAGACAAGTCACAAAAAAAATCCAATTTTCATATATTTCAAAAGAGAATTACAATATTGTGTACAGTAGTCGGTATTTACAATTACAGTATGTGAAATGTTAATAACACACTCTTTCAGTTACTGACTGAGACATAAGTCAGAATAATCTACTTCTAAGAAACTAATAAATTGAGTAAAGGAGACTTTAACTGACACTCAACAATAACATATTTAGGTCATTACTTATTTAACAAATAAGCCAGCACAAAAAAAAAAAAAAATCATGAGTGAAGAAATAAACTCCTTTACTGCTTAAACCAGTTTCTAGTGCACACCCTGCTTCTAGCGTGTGCGGAGGTTGCCACCAGATTTACATGGCAAGGAAGCTGCTACGCTTTTAAAATGAGGGACAAATAGAATCAGGCCAACACCTAATCCCTAAGCAGTTTATTGGAAAGAAGTGCAGAATGCTACTATTCGTCATTTAACCTTAGTTTCCATTTCCAGAATCACTTCCATCAGTGCTTACAGTAAGGACTTTTTTCAGGACTGTAAATATTGTCGTGTTGGGGTTTGTTTAGTACTTTTTGTGTTTGTAAGTAGTTATTCAAGCAAATAAGGAACATTTTATATATTTGTATGTTTGGTGTGTTTAATCTTTATTGGCATTTTCCTGGGTGTTGTCAATATTCTAGCGGCAGGGTGGAAATATGGTAGGGCTTAGGTGTTGGCCTGATTCTATCCATCCCTGTTTGGGTGCCAAAATCTGTAGTGCATCAGTACTAAGACAATTTGAACCAAGTGTGCTCTACTAGTTGACTACCAGAAGTACAAAAACCTCAGTGTAAGAACAGAACCTTTGGCAGTCCAGAATGAAGCAATCAGGGTTTTTGTGGCAATATCATACCAAACATAAATGACAACTAGATACATTCTGGACAATCAGTGGTTGCAGTTCTAAGTCCATAAAAGGTTATAAATCAAATTTAAAATGACTGACGTTCCTAACAATACAGTGAGAAGAATTATTTACAAATAGCCAACACTCTGGACAGGTGACCACCTTTTCAGTACAGACCATCCCAGTAAATTTACTGTACACAGTCTGTATGGTGATCTAAGAAATCACAAAAATCTGACTGTCACTCCCTGGGATTGGCTGACTTCTGTCAGCATGGTAAATACAGTCCCGATCAAAAGTTTAAGACCACTTGAAAAATGGCAAATCATATTTTGCATGGTTGGATCTTAACAAGGTTCCAAGTAGAGCTTCAACATGCAACAAGAAGAAATGAGAGTGAGACAAAACATTTGTTGAGCATTCAATTAATTGAAACAGGCTGTTTTACAGCTGATCAAAATTTTAGGACCACATGCCTTTAAAAGGCCAAATCTGTGCAAAGATGTCATTTTCTGTCAGGTAGTCACACGTTCTGATGGCAAAGGCAAAAAAACTCTCCCTTTTTGAACGTGGTCGGGTTGTTGAACTGCATAAGCAGGGTCTCTCACAGCACGCCATCGCTGCTCAGGTGGGAGGCAGTAAGACAGTCATTTGGAATTTCTTAAATGATCCTGAGGGTTATGGAACAAAAAAGTCAAGTGGAAGACCCAAAAAATTTCACCAGCACTGAGCCGGAGGATCCAATTGGCTGTCCGTCAAGACACTGGACGATCCTCGACCCAAATTAAGGCCGTTACTGGTGCTAACTGCAGCCCCATAACCATCAGACGGTATCTGAGACTGAAGGGCTTCAAAAACAAAAAACGTCTTTAAAGACCTCGTCTCCTTGAACGCCACAGAACTGCACGTTTGGACTTTGCAAGAGAGCACCAAACATGGGACATTCAAAGGTGGAAGAGTTTTATTCTCTGATGAGAAAAAATTTAACCTTGATGGTCCTGATGGATTCCAACGTTGCTGGCATGACAAGCAGATCCCACCTGAGATGTTTTCTACGCGCCACAGTGGAGGGGGCGTCATAATGGTCTGGGGTGCTTTTTCCTTCAGTGGAACAATGGAGCTTCAGGAAGTGCAGGGGCGTCAAACGGCCGCTGGCTATGTCCAGATGTTGCAGAGAGCATTCCTCATGGCTGAGGGCCCTCGTCTGTGTGGTAACGACTGGGTTTTTCAACAGGACAACAGTAGATGCCCTTCGTGCGGCCGTCTTCACCACTTAGAGAAATGTTCCCACTCACCTCATGTAAACGCTTGCATCAAGCATGCTGCAACGAATTTTTGAAGTGATCAACAATAACGGTGGAGCTACTCAGTACTGAGTTCATGTTTGGAAGTTTGATTTCTGTTTTGGGGGGGTTTACGGGTTATTTTGGAGGTGTGGTCCTAAACTTTTGATCAGCTGTAAAACAGCCTGTTTCAGTTTAATCGTTGTTTTCATTAAATTGCATGCTCAAAAAATGTTTTGTCTCACTCCCATTTCTTCTTGTTGCATGTTGAAGCTCTACTTGGAACCTTGTTAAGATCCAACCATGCAAAATATGATTTTTTGCCATTTTTCAAGTGGTCTTAAACTTTTGATCGGGACTGTAGCACAGCTCATGACTCTGTCATCAGAAAAACACTTACGTATTGACTTAAGGAAAGCAGTTTACTTTTGCTTCTTTCAGAAAAGGTAAGTCTTGTGTTTTGATAAAAGAGTACTAGCCATACGAAATGTAGCCTGGTACATACTCAACACTTCTAAAAAGTCAAATACAATACTGACTTTATTCTTTAATGTTCAGACTGAAGTCACTAGGCTTACATTGTTTTGGTCTTCCAAATTAGAAACATTAGAGTCACATAATATTTTGGTAAGAACAAGTAGATCAGGTTTATTTTTTATTTCTTAAAAGGACAGAAAAGTTTAGGTATGTGGTCAATATGCCACAGTTGTGCTATCAAGAACTCTTGAGGTGGATGTGAAATATTAAAGTGAAAAAACATTTTTGATTTAATGTGCCTTGACCACCACACAATGGGATATATAAAGAGTATATAGTTAATAACATGATCAAAATATTGAATATGATACAATGTTCTACTGGTAAGCTTATCTTTCCAATTCCCTGTGTATGTCTACTTAGCATTAAAACTATAAAATGTTTATTCCTTAATATTTTAAGGTGTGTCACACATGAGGAAGCACTATGGAGGAAAGCTCACAGGTGGCATTAGGGTGAACATGACTGCTATTAGCCTCTCTTTATGTCCACAGCCCAGAGACTGGAAAACACTGACATCACTTCTGGCTTGGACCAGAAGAACCCACCTCTTCCATCTAGCAGGTTACTTAAACAATACTGTTCCTGAACGTCAGATTTCAGAAGCTAAATGAAACAATGCACAGAGCTCTGTGGAAGAGGTTATCCCTGTGAACTTAAAAGGAGATGCACACAGTCTGCAATTATTGGACTGGACCTCTTTGTCTTTTCTCAATCTTCTTTGTTTCAATTAAATGTGGTACTGGCAAGCCTGAAGCATTACGGGTCAAATGCAATGTGCTCTGAGCTGGGGACGATCCTGCGCTGGTTTAGTCTTAGTATGTGTTTAGTATGGTAACAAGACTAACTTTGGGGATAAGTGCCATTGCAGTGTGCCTCATAGCTGTGGACTAGCAGCGGATCAAGATTAAGACGAAGTGCAATTACAGAGTGCTTCTTAGTGTTAGAGAAGGGGAACAAATTTGCCTACTAACTTAGACCTCGTCAGCAGGTTTAATGGACTTAGTACGGCAGGTAAGGTTACAAAATCAATTCCACAAGCATCGGATATACTATCCTAAATACTATACTATGCTAAATAATAACAAAATCATATTTTATATCTGAACTGTAATATAGCATGATACAAAATCCAATATACTTAACGCCAAAGAAAAAGACAAGGCATGCATGGAAACAGAGATCAACACACATTTAACCATCAATCCTCAGTAAAAAGAGTCAATGTCTCTAATTAAGAAATTGCTTGGCCGACACTTTCAACAGTGCATATTAAGATGCTACCAGTTTCTTCCATACTGCATTCCTTCACATTGTTGTGGGGTTATCTTAGCAATTGTTCTCCATATTTGATATGAGATCTCTCACAATATGTATTATACAGTACCTATGCTGTACAGTGAAGTTTGCTCTGCAATGACACATTCCTTATGGATATTGTCCAGCCTCTTAAATTTTATTTGTTTTGGTGACTGTTGGATTATTTCAGTTATTAGGAAATGCTAGGTGCATAATAATTGAATAGTATCAACTACTCTGTATTAATTAATTGAGAAAATGAGTTCTAGCATTATCCTGTTAAACCTCCCACAGGCCTCAGGGTGTCAAACACACATATTTACACTCTATGGACATAACCAAAAAAAAAAAAAAAAGCAAAGTACCGCTGAAACAGAAAAAAGCTAGTATTATGCAGAGAGACATTGAGATATTAGAAATTTCATGACTGTAGCTGCAACAGAGCAACTATTAGGTAGGAATGAAATTTCTAGGGTGTAATCTACAGGTTAGATGGTGAAAGCAGATATAATATGAAGTGATTCTGACCTTCTAGTCTGGAGTTAAGTGAGGTGGATTATTTCAACAGGAATGACAATCAATATACTAAAATGCTGCTGAAGCTACAGTCGAATAATATTGCCCAACATTCAATGTAGTAACATCCAAAATTCTCCTAATACTATGACAAAATTAGTCAATAGGACTTACATATTTAAAGTACTTAAGAAAAATAAAAAAAAATCTGGAATGTTCTCCACTCGACTTTCTCATTTACATAGAGATTATAAAATAATTGTATGAAAATGTGAAGTTGAGAAACCAAACATGTACCTATTCAAATTTCAAGTTTATTTGACTGTTATTTTACCTCATTAGATAAAGTTCCAATTACGGTGCTATTTTGTGTTTGTACCATGTAATTTCTTTACAATGTTGATAAGTTAAATAACAGTTAAAAATAATAATATATGCAACGTAGTGTGGAACATGGCCCGGAAACAGACAGGCGGACAGCGATGGTTCACCTAACACACATTTATTATACATTATTTACACATGTGAAACACACACAACCCCAAAACTCCCCCAAAGTCCAGGGCACTCACACAATGCCTTCCGCTCTTCAGACTGCCTCCTTTCCTCTCCTCCCGAGCTCCGTCCTTCTCCGCTCCCGACTCAAGCCACTGAATGGAGGGAGGCGGCCCCTTTTATAATCACCCGGATGTGCGCCAGGTGCCTCCTGATAATCTTCTGCCGGCACTCATCAGTGTGGCGGAAGTACCGGCTGCGCACCCAGAGAACTCCAGGTGTCCCTGGTTGTCTTCCCCCCAGCACTTCCGGGTGTGGCGGAAGTGCTGAGGACTATGGGTCTCCAGGCATTGAGGCGCCCCCTGGTGGTAACCACGGGCCCCTATAGGGTTGAGCTTCCAAGCTCAGTTCCCGTGGTCCCCAAAGACATCACGGCGGTCGCCCCCTCATGGTCTGGAGGAGGCATAATCCATCCTCCGGTCCTTCCGGGCATCCCAGCTGGGTGCCACCCCCAGCCGCTTGCCATAGTAGTTAATAAACTGTTACTACATAAGATGAATAATTAGACACTCCTAAAATTATATTATTCTAGCCCTGTCTTTAACTCTTTCATTCTGTTTATATGAAAAAAATCGCAGCATAAACATGCCTCTGCGATGCTGTTTGCTTTTTAACTCTCATTTTCAAATAAAAAATGAAATGCAGGTAATTAGAAAGGAACGGTATGTAAATTTCAAAATTTTAAATAATATCTATACTTTAATTAAAAATGATCTCTTACCAGAAAAATGATAAAACAGTGATTTTATTGATCGTAATTTAATTTATTAAATTAGTTCAAACAACCACCGCAATTACAGATGAACCAAATTTCTTTCGTTGACAAAATGTTTAACAATAAAAAACAAACTTATCAACTGTTAGTGTTCATATATAGTCAATCATACATAAGAAATGAACACAAATATTTACTAAGCTGCATAATTTCACTAATGAATTAATAACCATTCAGAAACAGCACAATGAAGAAACTTTCACAAACACTATTAAATTACTAAAACTACTGCATTTTAAGCACAAAACCAAAAAAAGTAAAAAGGAAATTAAAAAAAAAACATTAGGAACACAATTTGCCTTAAGAAAGGCAGTACCATACACCTAAATGTCAAAATATGATAATACGTTTAACAGATATACCTGCTTCAACAATATCACATAGTCAACTGGCAAAAAAGCATATTAAAATGTTGTCAGTCAAAGTGGTGGGGTATATTCGAGAAAATTCCTAGTTCTGGATAAAAAAAGTAGACACAAATTCAATGCCCATAAAAATGTTAATCCTATGAGGCAATAAACCCTTATTATACCAGATGTGTCACAACGATCCATACCAAACTTAGGAAATATACATCTGTATACTAACTATAGTTTAAAGGCATTAATGAATGCCAATTTGCTGTTTTTTCGTAAAACACCACACAATAAAGCATAAAAAAATCTGTATTGTTCTCCACTCAACTTTCCTTATACCTGTTGAGGTAAAGTAGACACCACTTCCAGTTGTCTGACTATAATGAAATTTCATATCTGTATGTTTCTTACAAAATTTCAATCACTTATCTTTGTTTATAATGCAAGTTTATATGGCAAAGAACTGCTTCATGTAATCCAATCAAACTGAAATTTCAAATCTGATTGTTTTTTTGGTCAGTAATACACCATTTCCAGTCACCTGATCAAGGTCAAATTTTATATCCGATGATAAGTAATGATCATACAAAATTTTAATTATTTACTTCTGTTTATATAATGGTAGTAATGTATATGTAACAGTGCTGATACCTGTTAAGATATCATTTGCAGTCATTCAATTAAGGTGAAATTGTATACAGTATCTATGTGTTCCTTACCCTTAATAAAGATGATATAAAATTTCAATTACTTTTTCTCTACTTACTACTATACAAAATTTAAATTGTTTGTTTAAATTATGTACCAGTTTATTTGAAAAATTTTGAAATGTATTCAGGTAAAGTACATCTGGTTTACAAATGTTGCCCAAAAGTTGATAGAAAACTAACATTTTGATATAACACCCATATGCCAAATTTCATTTATCTAACTCAAAGCATTCTCAAGTTATCGTATTTCCGTACATATACACAGACATAATTGCAAAAATGGTCAAAACGTGTTCAGAAGTGCATGAAACATGGAGATTTTTCAAAATTTTGAAGTTGAATTTTTTCACGATTACTATACTTTCTCTATACTATGTATGCAAGAAAGTAATAAAAAAAATGGAGATTACCACCCGACCATGAGTTAGAGAGCTTAACAGTTGCAATTGTTTTCATTAAGTTTACATGAGGATGTACTTTAAACCTGCGCTCTGTACCTTAAATTAAGAGGAAAGTGTAACTTTAAGTTGTTAATTTAGAAAGGGTGTGACGTTAATGGGAGGCTTGCTGCTTTTAAGACAGCCAGTTGAGCAAACTGAAGAGAAACAAAAAACAAGACTAGCTGCATATTAGCTAGACTTAGTATTGATTTTGTTCTGCTGGTCACTGCAACAACACTTAGATGTGAGGTTGACTCCTCTTAGTCCTATACTACGCAGTCCGAACTTGATCCATAGCTAGCACAGTACTCTCTCTGGAACACTGCAACTGACCCTTTATGGTATCCCTTTTTTTGTACTTCTTGTTACATGTGTTATGACTGTACCTTGAAAATGTGTTTAAGTGTATATTTTGTAATAAAGGAAACCAAAACCAATTTGTAAAATTGATCATGTGTTTTGTTTTTCACAACCTCAGTACTTGTTTTGGTATTTCAGACAAAGACTTTTTTCAAAATGTTGCTTGCATAGCAGTGAAAACCCAACTTGATTTGAAACAACAGTTTATTTTTTAAGAATTTCATTTAGAATTGCTTTCAGAGGGCAAAAGAGCTGGGCCAAAACATACTGGGTTTCAATAAGAATGACAATAAAATAATATTTCATTTAAATTCTGTATTAACAAGATTATGGCATTGTGTACTGTGATAAAACTATCCTTGTTACAGGGAAAGTAACAAGCACAACTTCATTCTTGTAC
Source organism: Polypterus bichir lapradei (assembly GCA_026402145.1). Classification (NCBI taxonomy): domain Eukaryota; kingdom Metazoa; phylum Chordata; class Cladistia; order Polypteriformes; family Polypteridae; genus Polypterus; species Polypterus bichir. The sequence continues at coordinate 96,679,964 of JANRMT010062854.1, read as the reverse complement.
ATGCTGGCTTCACTTCAGATCATATACTTGCCTTTGTTGTCCTTTTTTAACTGCATTTTTTTTCTTTTTTAAAACACATTGCAATTGTAGCGTGATGGCTTTATAGTTGTCAGTCAGTTTCTAACATAACATGTAGGACTAAATTGACACTGGATCTAATTTTGGGCTTTACCTTAAATTTATTTGCTTAGCAGGGGCTTTTGTCTAAAGTGACTTACATTGTACAACAGGCCAACATAATTGAGTCAGCATTAATGTGGGGATTGTTTTGAAGCAAGTGTTACATGGCAAGGTTACGAATTGACAGCCACAAGTAAAGAGCTCTAAGCCTAATACAACAATACTAGGCTTGTTTTTTTTTTCTTTCCCACAATTAATTTAACCACAAAACCATTATCAATTAGAGCTATAATCTTAGCCAAAATAAACCTGCAGCGTTCAGCATAACCATAGTTTTTGGCATTTAACAAAGAATGAAGAAAGAAAAAAAAAAAAACACTCTCAGGCTCTACATCCTCAATTTCTGAGTGATGAAAAAATTAGTTAATTGCAGGCCTTACTATTTTTCAACCCATGGTACAGATTTTATCTTGATTTCCGCACTTGATCCTGCAGCTGACTTGTCTTTTTGAGGTTTTGAACTAATGGAAGAGGTCCCCTTTAGAAAGGCTTGCATAATTCACCTGCATAAAAAAAAAAAAAATCAGTGAAAAAAAACTAAGGACAATATGAACCCTACAAAACAATATAAATATAAAAAACAGTATAAATAATATAAAAAAGAAAAAGTACATTTCAAAATTACACTTTTAATGTTTTCTTAAGATATCCACCTCTGCTTTTCTGAATAATGGGTGCTGGAATGATTCATTTATCAATCTTAAAGGGCAGGGACAGGAACAAGGCATGTGATACCAGTCTAGAAAGGTAAAGATGCAAGCACAATATTTGTCCCGCTTCAAGTGTTTTACAGAATACAACTGCATAAACAAACGAGTATAATGCATGTGAAAAATTGTCAAGAATAATGTTGTACCTGGAACTGCCTGTGAAGCACCATGTGAAAACAATGTCCACATTATTATTAACTTGTTGATCTTTAAAATACATGCATTTATTTAAATTTGACATTAAAAATTAGAGAAAAATTTTATAAAACAAGTGGAGCACACAAGTTGGCAGATTGCAAAATTATCAAATAACTGCCAAACACTAAAACCATTATATAGTAACAGTGTTCAACACTGGCCAGATGTTTTGAGAATGACACAAGTATTGGTTTTCACAAAGTTTGCTGCTTCATTGTTTTTAGATCTTTTTGTCAGATGTTTCTATGGTATACTGAACTATAATTATAAACATTTCATAGGTTTCAATGGCCTTTATTGACAATTACATTAAGTTTATTCAAAGAGTCAATATTTGCAGTGTTGGCCCTTCTTTATCAAGACCTCTGTAATTCACCCTGGCATGCTGTCAATCAACTTCTGGGCCAAATCCTGACTAATGGCAGCCCTTCTTGCATAATCAATGCTTGGAGTTTGTCCGAATTTGTGGGTTTTTGTTTGTCCACCCACCTCTTGAGTATTGACCGCAGGTTCTCAAAGGTCTGGGGAGTTTCCCAGCCATGGACCCAAAATTTTGATGTTTTGTTCCCAGAACCACTTAGTTATCACTTTTGCCTTACGGCACTGTGCTCCATCATGCTGAAAAAGGCATTGTTCGTCACCAAACAGTTCTTGGATGGTTGGGAGACGTTGCTTTCAGAGGAGGTACCATTCTTTATTCATGGCTGTTTTCTAAGGCAAAATTGTGAATGAGCCCACTCCCTTGGCTGAGAAGCAACCCCATACATGAACGTTCTCAGGATGCTGTACTGTTGGCATGGCACAGGAATGATGGTAGCGCTCACCTTTTCTTCTCTGGACAATCTTTTTTTCCAGATGCCCCAAACAATCAGAAAGAGGATTAATCAGAGAAAATGGCTTTACCCCAGTCCTCAGCAGTCCAATTCCGGTACCTTTTGCAAAATCTCAGTCTGTCCCTAATGTTTTTCCTGGAGAGAAGTGGCTTCTTTGCTGCCCTTTCTGACACCAGGCCATCCTCGAAAAGTTTTCGCCTCACTGTGTATGAAGATACACTCACACCTGCCCGATGCCATTCCTGAGCAAGCTCTGCACTGGTGTAGCCCCGATCCCACAGTTGAATCAACTTTAGGAGATGGTTCTGGCACTTGCTGGACTCTCTTGAGCACCCTGAAGCCTTCTTCACAACAATTGAACCTCTCAATTCTGACTCAATCAGCATGACAGAGTGATCTTCAGCCTTGTCCTTGTCAAAACTCTCATTGTGTTAACGAGAGATTACTGAAATGATTTCAGCAGGTCATTTTAAAGCAGAGTTCAAATGCAGTGGAAATAAGCTTTTTGGGATTAAGTTCATTTTCATGGCAAAGAGGGACTCTGCCGTTAATTCATCTGATCACTCTTCATAACATTCTGGAGTATATGCAAATTGCCATCATAAAAACTGAGGCAGCTAACTTTATGAAAATTAATATTTATGCCATTCTCAAACTTTTGGCCACGACTGTATGTAGTCATTTTGATTTTTTTTGATATTCAATGGCACAAGTTGTAAGGCTTAACAGCTTTGGTTCAGTTTATAGTCGAGTCACTTCCAGTTTCTGTATGGGTTTCCTTCCACACCTCAAAGATCTGCATGTTCTCTAAAGTGAGACTTTGTGAATGTTAATACAAGTATGAGCGTGTTTTGCACCGGACTGACATACCTTCAAGGGTGGCTTCTTTCTTTTAATCTGATGTGGATATGATACACTATGACAGATTGTGGCCCTGTGCTTGAAAAAAGCAACTTATGAAAAGATACAGTAGATTGATGGAGTAAACTCTGATTTATATGCATCAATGCTGAAGGAGTTACAACTGACACTGTACAAAATGTTATAGATCTTTTTAAACTTCAATTCACTGACCAAGTTTAACATAGAAAAGCATTTTTATAAAATAATTTTCATTTGAAAATACCCACTTTTCTCTTAAAACAACCAACACTCCAAAAAATTAATCTTAACTCATCGAAACATTTTTTAACAGAGTTTTACCCTCGAATGAAAATCGGAGCGCATTAAGTGGAAAATAATTTTATTAATAACAAAGAAACACCCGAGACTTCTCAAAGCTCTGATACAGAGGGCATCAGTTGCATTCTTAAAGTGCCAATCTTTACTTGAAACAGTACGTATTGAGACACAATCCCAGAGCATGAAGCAAAATAGAATAAAATACAACGAATCGTTGGAGTAATGCCAGATGTACAACTGCAATAAAGCAGACGAAGTTTAACAGTTTTATTGTTAAATCTTATACGTTCTGGTAATTAACGCGACGACTACTTTTTACTACGTATATTTTTATTTCTATATGTGACTGTAAAGAAAACTAAACTACACTTTTCAAATCTGCACAGTCCTTTATTCTTAAGAGGCTAGACTTTATTGCCTTTATCCAACCTATTATGATGTTAAGAGATTACTACAGAACTAAGTACTAGAAAACTATTTATCACCATCCAACTTTCTGGAAACATTTCATGACTTAATACACGAGTAAAACCAAAAAAATTACAACACGTTTATTTCAAAACATGCAGCAAATTTTGATAAAAATTGACAACTCCTAGCATTTATTCCGAGGCGGTCTTTAAACGATCCTGCAAATGTCCCACATAACAACATCGGAAATAATGAGGTGTTAACTGCTTAAGAAAACAATGCGTCAATTATGAAGCAGATTTGAAATGGATAGATGCAGACATCCATCTCTAAATTAAATGTTTATTAGGGGCGTAGGATGATATAACTACGTAAATAAACAAAATTCGCATCATCATAAATAGCTTCTTTTAATACAGGAACCCTAGTTCATCCTACCTCGTCAATGCCACTATTCCACTAACACGACTCTGGATCCAAAACACTGGCCCTCTTGTTTCTACTCCTCCACAGCACTAAGTACGAGTTCCCGCCAGACACGGTGCCGTGCAGTAACGTCAGACGACACCATGTGTGCATTCGTATTGTGCGTAACTTCCTTTACTATGGGATGCCACTAGGGTCAAAATATTTCAGAGGATTTTATGCTTCACTCTATCAACTTACTGAGTTTCAACACATCGATACAAGCCATGGTAACGATTTACAAACAACCACATTACAAGTTACCCTACTAAACAAAAAAAAAATCACATCGCTATGGGTATTAACGTTCGTATGAACAGCGACATCAGATGTATCCAATACCCACGGATTGCATTTAAAATCTGTTGGAACGCGAACAACGGAGGCACAAAAGTCAAACTACACTCTTACGCTTTTTTAACAATAACTTCAAGACTGCTGCTAGAGCGCCTGCGTGAAATATAGAGTGCCGCCTATTACGCTTGATAGATCCGCCTACCAGTCATTTAATCGCATATTTTCCACAGGATTTCAAGTAGCCCTCGCTGCGTGAAGGAGCGGAGACGGAGCTTGCGTGGGCAGTCAAGGGTGGGGTTAGCCTGTATGACCACGCCCCTTAGACCTTATTCTTTACCCGCTACAAGGACCTTCTCCAGGATTTGAAGTAGATATTGACAGTTACCCCGCCCATCTGTCCCGCCTACTATGATACGGGCTTCTCCAGAATTTTGCTTCGAGAGACTCGGTCGTTAGAAGTAGGGAGGCCTGGCTTATTTCACGGGTAGGGATAAACAAAAATACACCTTTCAAGTTTATACATTTGAAAGAATTTTCCTGGAATAGAAAAACTGAAAATATTTTTCAATGTAAATGTCCAGCGCATTCCTTTATACAGTCACACTGACTTTTACAAAGCTAATATAGAGTCTCCAATCAACCTAGCATGCCTGTCTTTGGGACGTCAAGAAGGCTTTTATACCCAAAGAAGGCACACGGAAGCTTAATTTAAATGTACTATGTTGTAGTGTGCAAGTTGATGTGTAATTCCTTGCTTATAGTTCTGGGAGCTGACTGCTCAATACAGTCTTAAAATAATTGGTTTATTGTCAAAAGAAATCTATGAAACCTTTGTTGCTTAAGAGCAAATGTGTTGATTTTTGGAATTATTATTTTTTGAGTCATTAATGCTAAACGTAAAGGTTTCTAATAACGTAACATGAAAATAACAAACATTAGACAGCAAGAAGAACTGGGATACCACTGTATTTTAAAGAAACATGAAAAAACACGGCACTAAAATGTGTAAAATATTAGCTATTGCTAGTAACACAAGAAATCATACCAAAAGAGCACTTCTGGTCAGGAGCTTTTTCTTTACCAGACCTGGGTCCAAAATGAACACTGCCAACTTCTTTGTGAATTTGAACCCAGCATATTATATCTCTGAGGCAACATTGCTAACCTCTTGTCTTCCATGCCATGCAAGATTATTCCTATTTTATTGTGTCTGCTAAATTGGTAAAATAATCAGTGCCTGCTCTTCAATACTTTCAGTTTATACAGATTAGCAAATGTCTGATCTGTTGTTTTCTATTTACACTCAGATTTTCATTATTGTAATTTCAGAATTCACCTTAGATGGTCTGGTGCATTATCCAGAGTTAGCACAAATTACTGCTAAAACAGGGTCTGGACCACCCTGAACCCTGAACTAGATTAAGCAGGTATGGAAAATGGAAGGATGGACAATTTCAGTAATCGATAGATGCTCAAGATTTTTAAAATTGGTGGTGAGTTCCACTCACACTGATTGTAAAAATCATTTTCATAAGAGCTGATTAACATTAATTTCATAGTTTAAAGATATTATCTTGGTATATCAAGTAGCATATTATTTACATGCCCCTTATTTCTGGTTCACATCAAGGCATCTAAATTCAATAATATCAATAATTGGTATGATATTTTTGTGGTGAAAATTATATGCTAGAAGAAACTACACCCCTACGGATGAAGGGTTGCTGCAGAGGAAGATAAGGTAAGGTGAAGCATACAACTGGTCACTTCTAAATGTTGCTGAATCTCAAAGAAATGCGGTGCCTTTTTCCTAAATAAAAAGACATGGATACACTTTTTTACAATATGTGTGAAATCTTAAGATGTGGATCAATACTCAGCAATACTCTTGGCTTGAAAAATGTATCTATTCAGTAAGTTTTAAGGCTTTTGTTTTAATTTTTGAGCTCAAACCAGAAGAACAGGAATAATATATATATTTTTTAATTATACATTAGCAGTGTTTCACATTAGAGCAAATCTTCATATGTCCTTCAATAAAACCATTGTGATGGATGGCCGGCAGCTCAACCCGGCCAGAACACCCAAAGAATGGAAGGATGAGGGAAAGCAGCTACTTTGGGACGCTGCCTCCCCCAAGATGCTAGATGATGACTTCTCTGAAGCATAGTGGTGCCCCAGATTCCCGCAGGGCACCATGGGATATGGAATTAGGCTTCACAGCCCTGCTGGGTACAGTGCGGCGTTACAGGGGGACCTGGGAGTTTTTACTGACTGCATAGCCCGTATGTACTCCAAAGTCACAGGGATGGAAGTCCCAAAGTACTTCCAGGCTGAAGAAAAAGCAAGCTGTCCATCTGACCCGGAATTGCTGGCAAGTCATGTGGACAGAAGGACAGAAGCACTTCCCATTCAAGAACTATATGAAGGACTGCTGTGCACCCAGTAAAAGAGCCAGAGTCAGGAGGTATAGGACAGAGCTTGCTGGGAGGTGTGGAGGAGAGAATTGTGATTATTATTGTAGATTGTGCTAATATTTACTTGTATTAGTGGTGGTTGTGGTGCCTAGGGCACTACTTCTAGAAGAAAAAGAATTAACCTGTGTGTCTCTGCATTTGTCTGTTGGGCTTAAAGGGGCAACAACGACCTCTAGTGTCCGCACCATTAATATAAGTAAAGTGTCAAACAGGTACAGTTGGGCTGTTTGAAATCTTTACTAATATTTCAACTTCTTTCTTGTAATGTGACAAGTAGCCCTTTAGACAGTACCACCAATGAGGTCATAACACATAAATTCACTCTGCTGATTCTATACTCCTTTTTTAGAAATATTACCAAACATACTATTTGCCTTCATAATAATCTGCACAGACTCTATAAATCAAAGTGTGCAAGGACTGTTTTCTCTTTAAATTATGTCATATGGTCTGGCAATAAAGTCAGTGCCTTTTCTTTTTACATGATGATATTTTTTCCTTATTTCCTCTGTTTATTACTTTCCATTTCTTGCTATTACTGATATCCATCCATCCATTATCCAACCCGCTATATCCTAACTACAGGGTCACGGGGGTCTGCTGGAGCCAATCCCAGCCAACACAGAGCGCAAGGCAGGAAACAAATCCTGGGCAGGGTGCCAGCCCACTGCAGGGCATGCACACACACACACACACACACCAAGCACACACTAGGGACAATTTAGAATGGCAATGCACCTAACCTGTATTTCTTTGGACTGTGGGAGGAAACTGGAGTATTTGGAGGAAACCCACGCAGACACGGGGAGAACATGCAAACTCCACACAGGGAAGACCCGGGAAGCGAACTGCGAGGCAGCAGTGCTACCCACCCAATTAATACTTAGATAAATCTGAATATCACGAGTTGATTCCTTTCTGCTGCACCTATAAATTTTGTATCATCAAATAATATTTCCCCTTTCTTATTTCAGATATTCATGTCTATTTAATTTACTGTACCTACAGAACTAGAAGACTCCTGGTCACCCATAGCCCTAAATCAAGATTAGGAACAGGACAAAATGTATGGTGTGACATATAGGTGCAAACACAAACCCAGAAAGATAAATAAAATGAGAAGGGAATTGCAGATTGTTGTAAAGCAAAGTATGAAATAGAAAATAAATCCTAATAGCCCCAGTGAAACTAATTAAACAGACTTTAATCCCCTGTCTGCCTGCAGGGATCCTATTACACTTCCCACATTATACCACCACCAACGACTTTCTATTTACCTTCCATACTTCTTTTACAAATCTCCAGCCTCACTTCCTACAACCTCTTGAACCTTTACATAGTATCCATCTACCTTCGGTCAGACTTCTTAGCATTTTGGTAGTTGTTTGAAACACAAAAAGGTAATGGTGCACTCTATAACTTCAGTCTGTTCTCTTACTGTTGAGGGCACATTTATATGCTGTGTATTCTGCAGTATGTATAGCTTGTATTTTTCTGTTGATAGTACAGACAGCTAGTTACCTATAGTTAGATAATACCAAAATAAGTAATCAACCCTCCTTCTTTTTCCAGCCCTGTGACCAGCTTTAGTTACCCACAGGTAGAGTTAGAAATATATATGACTGGAAAGAATGTAGATGAAAATGCAAGTGTTAATCCTAAGAGTTTGAAACAGACAGAGAGGGGGTGATAAAGGGAGTGCCCTGTGTGGAATTTTCAAATGGTCAAGTAGGTGAGCCACCCCACCAGGTAGAAGAAGTTCAAAACTCACTATCCCTCCTTTGAATAAATTTGGTAATACAAACACAATTATTAATTATTTTGCCTCTTTGGTTGTGTTCTGGGTACAGTGGATTGCCATGAGGTCTTCTTCCTATCACTATATACAAGGGTAAATGAAAAAGTAAAGGCAATTTGAAAATTACAGGATAAACGCAGCAGATAGAAGAAGATGCAATACAATACATTTGTGGTGGTTTATGGATAGTTCAAACACTCAAAGCACAGTGCTCTGCCATTGGTTGAAGCCAAGGTCAAATGAACATGGACACTCCTCTTCGGGATTGCACCATTGTGGAACAAGGCAGTGTAGTGAGATTTTTTGGGGCAAAGGGAGTGAAACTTGTTGAAATTCATGAGGGATATTGGCTTATCCATAGCTGAAATCCAAATGTGCAGCAACAGAGGATAATGCAATCCTTTGGTCTTCTCTGATGGAGGGATTTGCGATGTCGATGTGGTCTTGTATGCACGATGTTGATGGTCGACCAGGAGGACAAAAGCATGACACCCCTCTTTACCGCCAAGATATGATTTCCCAACTTCTAACCGGAAAGGATTTCACCCCTGCTAGGAGTAAAAGGTTGTGCAGGTGTCATCACCACAGGACTGGATCAGGATACTTATGTGAGCCAAGCTAAACATCTTGGCACAAACTTTGAAAATAGGAGGAACTCTGGGGACTTGGGGAAAGGATGCCTTCCTTATATGACTTCAGATCAAGTGGTAAGACTCATTGATGATGCTGTTTTTAAGCCTCGCAGGGAGTTCAAAGTCCATGGTGGGCAAATCTATGATGGGCGTTCTGAAATTTAATACAGTAACCTTTGCAAACAAATAGATGCAGGACTACATGAGGAATTTACTGAGTTTGAAGTTATTAAGTCTGTAATAAAAGTAGTTAAACCAGGTATCTTCAAAAATTTTCTCATAAGTAGAGATGATCTCACATTAGAAGAACTCAAACAATTTCTTTAGGTATACATTAGGTATAAAAGCAGCACAAAATTGTTTCAGGAACTGAGCAATACAAAGCAACAAGATACGAAAACTCCTGAAGAATTTGTATATGGAATAATGAAACTTTGACAGCATGTGCTGCTCTCATCAGAGCAGCATGGAGCTGAATTCTGCTATACAGAAAATTAGTGCAGGGTATAATCCTTCATACCCTTTATCAAGGGTTGAATGAGAAAAATAACAACATCAGATAAGATGTAAAACTATTTCTCACTGACCCGAAGGTGACTGATGTTGTACTGTAATTCTAGAGCAGATAACTAAATCCACCAGGGAAGAAGCAGAGAGAATAAAGCGTCTCAACCCACTGAGTAAACATAGGTCAGTCACTGTAAATTCAGTAGAGGCAAAAGATGATACACAGGCTGATCAGACTAAAGTGAGTCAGTCAAATGATAAGATGCAAGTGGACAGTGCAGATATTAAGCAGTTAACAGCTCAAGTGTCTGAACTTGCAAAGAAATTTGAAAAGATTGTGAAACATAACGATAATGATAATCTGACAGCTACCTGTGCACCTCAAGCTCAAAGTACAACTATTGAGCAGCTAACAGCTCAAGTGTTTGTGTTAGAAAGAAATTTTGAAAAGATTGTGAAGCAATTAAAAACTCAAGTATCAGAACTAGCAGAAAATTTTGAAAACATTGTGAAATATACTGATACCAATAGTTGGAGAGCCATTCATGCAGTTCCACAATTAGACACTCAGGTATCAAGGGGTAGTCCCAAACAAAGATGCAGAGTATGTGTCCAGCAGGGAAAAGAATTGTGCTCCCACTGTTTCTGCTGTGGTCAGATGAGACACAGAACAGTGGGCTGCACCAAGAGGCAGGAATTGGGAAACAAGTGTAACAGGTCCTCTCGGACTGAGGTTCCCACAATGCAACACACCTGTCTAAGGACTGTCAATGGCTTACCTCTTGAAATTAAACAGAGTGAAAAGGAAAATGCAAAGACCAGCAAGAACAAGTAGTGAGCCACCAGACTCAGCGTATGATCACTCCAATAAGGAAACTGAAACCTCATATGGGTCCCGCCACTTGCCATGCTTTCCTGCGCATGTCAGATCTGAGGTCAAAGAACCTGAGTCATGCTCCAGGCTCAGAGCCAAGGCCCAAGAGTTCTACCCAGAACCACAGGAACTACGACAACTTAACAGAAATCCTCTTCAAGGAACATCAATGGAACAAGGACTGGAAATGGAGACCAGTGTTGCAGAACCTCAGATGGGAAATATTGATGACCCAGTGGAGCCCACAAATGGTCAAGAAGACCTAGCAACAGAATAACAGAGTGACAGTGAAGGGGACACTTTAAGAAGATCATCTTGCACTGCCAAACACAGAGAGGTATTCACATACCACAGACTGGAGCAACCGTCAAACCAGCCTTGGAATCATGGTGTCAATGCAGATGTACAGAATCCTATGTATCTGTTACCAAGCCACACAATAGTGTATCCAGTATACCCAGGATTTGATTATTACCTAAGACCATTGCCTGAGACATACTAGGCACTGAATCAAAGGCCAAGCCTTTACAGCAAGATAGATAGATAGATAGATCTTTAATGTCATTGTCACTTTTACAAAGGAACAATGAAATTGAAGGTGCAGTCTACTCAGTGTGAGGCATAAGAGTTAAAAAGACAAGAAGAGAGAAAATAATAATAAATCGAATAGTAATAAAAGTACTTTACAAAATATAAAAATTGCACTTGTTGACTTAAGGTCTATATTGCACATTGGGAGAGAATGATATGGAGCAGTTTTATTCTGAGTTCAGGGCCATGATTGCTTTTGGATAAAAGCTGTTTTTAAGGCGGTTTGTCCTGGTTTTCATTGCTCTGTATCTCTTGCCCAATGGTAAAAGCTGGAAGAGGCAATGACCAGGATGTGATGAATCCTTTGATATGTCTATTGCTTTTTTGCAGCATCGGAAGGTGTAGATTTGTTCCAGAGTGGGGAGGGTACAACCAATTGTTCTCTCCGCTGTCCTGACGACCCTGTGGAGCGCTTTCCTTTATGAGGAAGTGCAGCTGCCGTACCACACACACAGTCTGTACGTGAGCACACTCTCGATGGAACAGTGATAAAAGGCAAGGAGCAGATTTTTGGGGAGATAGTTCTTTCTGAGGATTCTCAGAAAATACAGTCTCTGTTGCACCTTCTTCAGCAGCTCCTTGGTGTTGGCGTTCCAGGTCAGGTCATCCTCCAGCTCAATGCCCAGAAACCTGAACACTGGGACCCTTTCCACACAGGCCCCGCCAATGAGGAGTGGCTGGATGTCAATTTTGTTTTTTCTAAAGTTAATAACAAGCTCCTTTGTTTTTGTGGTGTTGAGGAGCAGATTATTGACTGTGCACCACTCTGACAGCTGCTCCACCTCGTCCCTATATGCCAGCTCACCCTCCTTGCCCGAGATGAGTCCGACTACCGTGGTGTCATCCGCGAACTTTATGATCTTGTTGCTATGGTGAGCGGGGACACAGTCATATGTGTAGAGGGTGTAGAGGAGCGGGCTGAGCACACAACCTTGTGGCGTCCCGGTGTTGAGGCTGAGAGCAGTGGATGTGTGGAGACCCAGCCTGACCCTCTGGGAGCGACCAGACAGGAAGTCCAGTATCCAACTGCAGGTGAGTGATGGAAGTCCCAGATCTGCCAGTTTGGACACTAATCATTGTGGGAGGATGGTGTTAAAACGCCGAGCTGAAGTCTACAAAGAGCAGTCTAGCGTAACTCCCCTGCTGCTCCAGGTGGGTCAGGGCAGCATGAAGGGCTGTGGCCACAGCACCCTCTGTGGATCTCTTTGCTTTGTAAGCAAGACATCTCAAAAAACGTAGTTGAGAGTGTAATGGGCTTCAATTCAGTGTTTTAAGGAAAAGACAAAATTCCTGGAAAATTCTGCAACAGGTTATTGATGATGGCTATCCACAGGACATAAATATTTACCTGTCTTGCAAAAGAGTCGCCTACTTTGAATAATCAGACTGCTTTGATTAGTATCTCATCCACACACAAAGTGGTGATACAGAACTGACTGTTTCTATGGAAAATGAACAGAGCTCTGGGGACATTGGTTTCTCATCAGGTACTTCTTGATAGCTGACCACAATACTATTGTTGAACCAAAGTAAATGTGTTTACACTGTTGTTCTGCAGAGGAAATTGGCATGCACCATTGTTTAACTGACCGCTATGTTGATCTATGCAGATATTGAAGCATTTATATATTTCTGGATAAATGAGAATAAAATAAAACAAAGAAGTGTGGTCTGAGACTCTGGACTGCTACTTGCTTTTTTATACTTTTCACCATATCGCTGTGGCTACACCCTCTAGCAACAATGGCTTGTACCTGGCCCAGATTCCCCTAGGCCTGAGGCCGGTAACAAATAAAGCACAACACAATTCTTTCTTTCTTTCTTTCTTTCTTTCTTTCTTTCTTTCTTTCTTTC
>JANRMT010062854.1:96535276-96666945 GCA_026402145.1 Polypterus bichir lapradei | reverse complement strand
TTCTTTCTTTCTTTCTTTCTTTCTTTCTTTCTTTCTTTCTTTCTTTCTTTCTTCCTTCCTTCCTTCCTTCCTTCCTTCCTTCCTTCCTTCCTTCCTTCCACACTTCCAGGTAAGCGTTGTCCTCTTCCAGTCTGAGTCACCTGGGTGAAGTCAATTGGCTCCTTTTATCTTGGACCTGGTAGTACTTCCTGTGCCAGGGCATAGCCCAAAGAAAGTACTTCCGGGTCAATCAGATGTCCCAAAAAAATAGGGATTGTGAATCCTTTCAGCTCCCCCTTGCAGCCCGACTGAACCCAACAGGGTTGCCCCGCTGGTCTACAGGTCCCAGCATGCCCTACAGGTGTCTGTGTGTAAACCAGGGAGGCTGCCATGTTGTGTCCCAGGGGGGGCAAGTAAATCAGCAATCCTCATCTCCCTCAGTCCTTCCATTGCAGTGGCCTCTCAGCTGAGTAAGTTCTCCCTGTTCAACCCAGGCTGGAATGTTAGTCTCTGCATACTGCCTATTATAATGTTTATGTTTTGTGTTGCCTTTGCATTATGTCTCATATTTTACCTTTTTGTATTTTGTGTAGTCTTTTATGTTGCATCAATACTACAAATTCCTGATACATGTTATTGTACCTGGTCAATAAAGTGAATTCTGATTTTAATTCTAATCCTGATAACTGTAAATTGTCCTAATGAAATCCCATTCAGGTTTGATTCATGCCTTGATCCTGATGCTAGTAACAAAAAAGGGGAATAAATACATGCAAAAAACAGATGATAATGGCCCTAAAATGAAAAAAAAATAGAAAATCTGCTTTAAATGAGAAATACTAATCAAGGTCTAATGAACATGTTATGCACACTTACAATACTAATAAATATTTTAGCTGGTTCAAGGAAAAACATTGAATTATAAATTAGTTGAAAATAATTAGCAAAAGGCCATGCATTCAATGGAGTGGTTTTGAGAATTTTATTAAGTATTATATAAAAAAAAATTATTAAGTAATAATAAATACTTAAGTCTAAAGTTAACATTATATTTTATATTTTAATATTAGGGTAAATATGGTGTAATGAATTTATACACTGACAATGTTTTTTAGAAATACTGTATGAAAGTTGTGCAACATTTTGGCCACTAGTATTGAATCCCAGAATTCATTATTCACATTCTTTGCATTTTTGGGGACATTTTTTTATTTGTAGGGAGAGTGCCTTCTCTAACAAATATTTAAACACTTTTCATTAGTATTGTCATTTAAAACATATTCAAATTCATATTCTATTTAGAAAACCATCTGTGATTTTAAATTAAAATTTTGATTTACTCATTAAAATAAATTTTATTTGCTCAATGTATGTACATAATATGAAATGGCTGAAAGTATGGCACAAGAAGTGCATATAAAGTTGTCCTTGGGGACCTTTATGTATATTTATTGATCTAGTCATTGTTGTCCACACAAAAAAAGACTTGCACTTAGCTTAATGCGGACACATGGGCCATGACAGCTTGCAGTTTCTGTTTGTTACTCTATTCATGCGTGTGTGCTCTGTTTACATAGTGCCAGCTGGGATCCCAGCTCAAATCATGCCCACAGAGGCTGCTCCGATTCTGTAATTTTGGAAGTGAGCCCTGAGGGTTAAGCCATTGAAGGAGCAGCTGCTGTTAAAGGTTTGTTGTATCGAAAGTTCATAGTCCTTTACATTTAGTATATTGAGATACATGTACAGCACACATACAGCCTCAATAGCCATCCATTATCCAACTCACTGTATCCTAACTACAGGGTCACGGGGGTCTGCTGGAGCCAATCCCAGCCAACACAGGGTGCAAGGCAGGAAACAAACCCCAGGCAGGGCGCCAGCCCACCGCTGACAGTCTCAATATGTGTGCACAATATGTAGAACTACACAATTTTAATTTTAATTGTATTGTTACTGCACTTTTAATATTATTTAAGCTTATATTTTTCAGCCCCTAAAATTACGTAATTTTAATTCATTCATAAAATAGACTACAATATATCACTGCTCTCTGGATTAAGGACCCAAAGGTTGCTGGTTCGAATCCTAGCTGTGACAGAAGGAATGCCACTCTGCTTGGTCCTTGAGCAAGGCCCTTAACCTGCAATTGCTCCAGGTGCACTGTGCAAATAGACGCTCTGACAAAAAAAAAAAAAAAAAAAAAAAAAAAACTCTGTGTCTCTGCAGAGTAAGTTGGAGTATGTGATAAAAGACAAATTTCTAATACAAGAAATTGTATATATAGCGAGTAAAGGATTAAACAAAACCCATGGTTTTAAAAACACACATTTTCTTTTTAAATATATGATTTCAGCATAAGCTTATTAATCACCCCTTAAAATAAAATATAAAAGACAATAGCAATAAAAATAACTCAATAGTTAAAGTTAAACAGAGGTTTATAGATTTTAGGAATACCATCATCAAATAACAAATTTCAGATAGAGAAATGTTATCAATGTGCAGGCTAAGATATCTTTTTATTCTACCAAATGCCAGTTCCAGTGTTGATAGTCTGCAGTTCCAGGTTTTTATCTAAAACCCCATTACCACCTAATGTCTCCCTCGAGGCAGGTAGCTGCATTCTGATTTGCCTTACTGCTCCTGACTCAGCCCAGATGACAAGCAACCTCATGCTGATGTAAAGCTAGGAAAAAGCAGCTTCAGATTTTACAATGAGCTCATCTACAAATCTCAAACAAAAGAAGAAAACCAGAAAACTAACGGACAATTAACCACTGCTGTTTGATGCCTGGTACATCAGCATCAACAATATTTCAGCTTTCTTATAATCAAGGGAGCTAATCATTTTGGATTATATTGCAATTGGGAGTGGCTGCTGCTTTGTGCACATAGGGAGTCTCCATTGGAGCAATCACAGTGCTTGAATGCTGAGTTTCCCTCTGAGATGCTCTTGTGCCTCTTAGAAGAAGAAATGTCACTCCAAGAGCTTAACCAGCGATTGCAGAGTGTAATTACTCATGTTGGTAAGAAAATACTCAGAAATCTTATTAAAATAAAATGTGCTTGTAATACTGTAAACTGTTAGGAAGACAGATGACCTATTTAAAGCATTGCTGCATTTTAAACATAAGCATTACAGTATACTGTATTCTGCTGCAGTTGTAATAAAAATTCTATCTATCTCTCTATCTATCTATCTATTTGTCTATCTATCTGTCTATCTATCTATCAAATGTGAACATACTATAGGTAATATTAGTTTAATATATGATTATCAGTATCAATGTATCAAGAAAAAGATCAGGAATTTATTGAATCTTGTTCTATGCAGCTACTATGTACATTTGACTGTTACATGTGTGACAGGAAATTATAAAAAAATATATAATAATAAAAATAACAACATAAACATTTTCAGTTTCATATAATTTATACAGATGACTTTCATTATGTTAGAACTGCTATAATTGGATTGATTGTAATTAAATATATACCTTAACAGGAAAGTGAAATTAATAGGATTATAGGTTCATTATTGTCTAATAATGAAGTTACTCTCTATGTAATATTTAATCAGTATACCATTAAATCAATATTGAGCGTCCATTTAAAGTATACATAAAAAAATTAGAACGTTCTAAAGGGTATATTGGCAAATATTTTAAAATATGTAGATACCTGAGTTATTTCAAAATATCTAACTAAATATTACATATTCTTTTTATGGCTATTAACTATTGTGTTTTAGAAATGTTTGTCCTTTAGAATCTATAGTTTTTTCATTCAATAAGTGCAATATGCAGTTTAGTATGAGCACAAATGTATTAGCGGAGCATGTCAGGATTTTCCAAAGAGGTGCAAGGAATATGTAGTCTGAAAAATGCTTTTTACATAATCAAAAGTAACTTTAAAAATCCAGTAATGACCTCCAGGAAAGTGTCAAACATAAGTAGGTTATTGTGCCACAGATCATCGCTGTGCTTTATGCTTATTCAGCCTTAACACTGAATCCATCCTGGGCAGATAACACCTACTAGCAGTTGCCATGGAAACAGAAACAGCCAATGCCTGAACATTCTGTACGCATCAGGCCACAATTCAAATCAGCTTGTTCTGGGGTGATTTTATTGTATTATGTTTTTCCTTTTATGATATTCTCACAAGTTTGCAATAATAATAATTAAAAAGTAACTCATTGTCATAGAATATAGTGGCAAGGAAGATGGATAGTCCCCTATAGGAATAAAGTCACCATCAGCTAAGACTGTCTGTTTGTGTGTGTGTGAGAGAGAGATTTTACACTTACGTGTTCTGAGTAGCAGAATATATCCTTGTTTTTTCAAATTGTACGTTGAGAAGCACTGACTGTGTTTCATTGCTGATTGAAATGGTGCCCTGACTAAGGTGTATCCTTTTCTTGCATGTTTAGGTATACTGTATGCTGAGATTCAGTAGAAGGAATAGGTTTTAACCTTCATCATGGGCATCTGCATTTGCTTTTCACCCATACTTTTTGCTAATTAAAGGATAATCACTCCACTTAAATGAATGATACAGATTTTAATTATATTAATAAATCTGAAATTTAATATCTGAGAGGTTTAATGTGCTTTTTACATAGTTACCTATAGCTCAAGAAGCCAGTTACTAGATGGGCAAAAGGTTACCAGTGAGAAAATGGTGGTATAAGTCAAGGAGTTGCTCCTGGTATAGCCTTGGACAAGGAATGGCACACAGTGCAGCACAGAGTGGAGATGTTTACCAGTCCAGAGTTTTACCTGTGCGAAGGCTAGTGGGTTCCATTGAACCCTAAACCCCAAAAACGACCACACAAGACAGTCCCGGGTTCAAACAAAGGGTATTTTATTGCACAAATACCTTTTACACAATACAAAACTCTTTCTCTCTCTCTGACTATCGCACTGCTCTCCTCCAGTCGAGTGTTGCCTTCCTTTCTCCCAGCTCCAACTCACCCGGACAAGGCAGTGTGGTCCCTTTTACTGAGGATGCGGGAGTACTTCTGGTGCCAGGTCTTTACCGGTTGGAAGCACTTTCAGGTCATACGAAATCCCAAACAGTAGGAAGTTTTTCTCCTGCAGTGCCCTCTTGCGGCACCCTGGGACCCCAGTAGGGCTGCATTACCGGACTACAGTTCCTGGCATTCCCTGCTGGTGTCTGAATAGGTACCAATATCCAGGGTTACTGCCATCTAACGTCCTGGGGGCTTAAACAGCCTCCAGAGATCATCCTTTCCTGTCCTTCCCTTTTATTCCAGCCAGGAAAGGTACGATAAGTATAACCGGTCAGGACGCCTGTCCATTCGCCTGAGGCTTCCCTTCCAGGTAAGGGAACTTTTTTTCTTTTGGTCAGCTCACCTGTTCATTCACCTGGAGCTTCCCATCTGGGTAAGGATTCTTCCTCCCTCTTAATTGGGATGCCTGTCCATCCAATATGGTAGTAACACCTGTTTCGGTTCAGTTTTGAGCACTTCACATTCTTATGAACTGGGCATTCCTTATCACTAATGTACATTACTACATTTTTATATTTAAAGAAAATTGTAAGAATGTTATGTTATTTTAATGACATCTTGGAGCAGTAGATAGCTTTGCCACCTTATAGTGTTGCGGCCTGCTTAAATTCAGTTGGAGTGCTGTTTGTTTAGCCTGTCTTCACATGACTTTCCTTTGGGACCTTTATTTTTTTCCCATAACCTACATGCATGCTGTTAGGCTGATTGGCAACGTAAATCTGATGGGAGTGTGTGTTTCTTGCTTCGGCCTGTTATTCTGCCCAAGATTTGTTTCTGACATGTTCTTGTGTCATTTTGGGCTATACAAAAAATAAATTGTATTATATTGTATTCTATTGTACCGAACATTGCTATGACATACTCCCTTGTGTGCTGGAAAAAGCTGATTCACAAAATTAAATGGATTACTTTTTCATAATGTGGAAGAGGAATGTAGTTGTTGTTTACTACTTGTTTGTTCTGTGTAAATCACATTCTTTATAACAGAAGAAGGAAGATCATGCTTTAATGGTATAATTCTGTTTGGAGTATAAACTGAATTTTTAATCTTCATTAGTTCAGTTTTTTGATTTGACTAAAAGACTACATGTTTTTCCTTTCCAAATATTGCAATGGAGAATGGCTTGCTTCCTGAAAGAAGATGCAATACTGTTACTGTTGCTAATTTTATGTGAGACAGAATTACAATTATACAGAGATCTCTGCTGGTCTTCGTACAGCACATGAATATAGGGGAGAGAAATGAGTGAACACAATCTGAGTCATGGTGACAGACAAAGACTATTAATTGGAACCAGATTTAGCCTTGTCAGGGGCAACCTTGTATTAAAGAAAGCATCCTGCAACCTGTTTTCAAAGGATGTGTTGGTGATTCAAGAAAATGCTGCTTTGAAAGAAGTGTGCAACATTACAGAGTTTGGTGTTTAGGTGGGAGAGCATTCATATGCTGCCAAACCTTTTCGTGGTAAGGAATTTTTTAAGGGTTTATTTGTGCAATTTATTTGTTGCACTCTATTTTGAATGATATAGCATGACGTAATTTAAGATTGACATGTCTAAACACTTCAAAATGTTATTATATTTCAGAACTGTAATATGTTGATAACAAGTAAAACATTGAAAAAATAGGTCATAAGATTTACAAGCAAACCACCAAACATTCTTGTTAGAAGTATGAAAAGGTTTTATGAAAGAGTATGTTCTCTGTAAAATTAACATGGCACAGTCCATTTATCAGTTAGCTGGGTACTCATGCTCGCAGCGCTTCTAGAAGACAGAGGCGAGGCCAGCAGCTATTGGGCAAAAGATAAAAAATAAAACAACTTCACTCAATCCTCACTCATGCAATGCACTCACACTGGCTTATACTGGGCTTGTCTGGAATTGCAAGCTTAGCTTTGTCTGCATGCCTTTGAGATAAAAGAGTAACGGTATAGTCCAGTGTTCACTTAAACATTTTTTAAAATGGGCAAAATCATTTTTATTGAAAATTTGTCTGTTAGATGGGTTTGCACAACATGTTGCACGGCTGAGCTGAATAGAATGATTTCAGTGATTTATTTAGATAAACTGTAAGTTAGCGGAGTTTCATTGATATAACATTAAAGAGACACTGCCGCTTTTCTTTGTTGTTGGCACAGTGCTTTAGGACTTCTCAGTAGAAGGCAGCCCTGAAGAACAGGAATGAATAGATTCAAAATCCTAAAAAAAGCTTTGCTCAAACCTAAATCTAATAAAGAGTTAGCCGTCAAAGTTAAATTAATCTCTTTTTGTGTCTTTTATACACGCACATACCTCAGCAATGAACCCAATTATTTGAGATTTACAATGGCAGGTCCTAATGTGTGGATTATTGTACTGTTGCCGTTGTGGACAATTTTCCGATAGGCTGCAGGCAAGTGCTTACTTTAAAGCATCATGTATGAACAGAAAAAATAAGCAGATGTAAGTCTTAGTCTTTGAACTTGGGTTTGCTCGTCTGATGACTTCCTGAACAAAAACAGCTAAGCAACACCTAAACTCCAAAAAGGAGTAATTCAGATAAAGAACGCAGTGGTGCAAAATTAGAACATAAAAATACAAAAGCATGAGCAAACAGAAGCAAGGTAGATATATGGAAATATGTTTTATGTTATTCATAAGAATGTAGTAGTCTGTCTTTTACACGAAGCTGAAGTTCTGATAATTCAGCAGGTTTTATTGAACATGATGTTTGTGACAATACACACTTGCACATTGTCTTTGATGAAATCCAGACTAAACAAATACACCAATAAAATGGTGATACAGTTCCAGTCCATCTTTGAATGCAGTTCGAGTCATGTCTTCTATTTCTCCAGGTGCTTTGAGAAGGATGGCAATAATGTAGACTCAGTGACACAGAGAGGTGCATGGGTAAGAGAATGAAAGGTAATGAAAAGTCAGGTATTCTAAATATATGCAGAATATGTTAGGCTGGAAGTTAGACATAATATTGATAAGACTAAACAGAGATGGATGACTTGGAAAGCTACCCAATAAAGATAAATTTACAAGCTCTTCAAGAAAAAAAAAATTGAACTCAATAACAAGATGTTCAAAGGCTGCAGAAACAGTTCTTTATGTAAGAATTTATATTTTTGCTTATGGAACTTCACTTTCTTTTTTTGTAAGGTTGGATTACCTGGACAGAGAAAGAACACTATTTTTTCCTTGAGTTCATTCCCCAAGTAGATGAGAAATTGCATGATAGGTCCCAACAGCCAAATAAACTCAGGTGTTTTTTTAGGTTTTAAGTTGTAATTCCTCAAGTCCCCAATGGGGCATTGGGCAGCAATTGACAGCCATTGGATCCTATCAGTGGCCAGCTGTGGTGCATCTTCCCATGTTACACCATGAGCTCTGAGGTCTTCCTGTATTGCAGCTCTCCATGACTTCCTGGGTCGTCCACACCTCTTTTTTCCAACTGATGGTTTCTAGACCATGGCTATTCGCACTGGATGTTTCAAATTTAGGCCTCTTTTGTCCCGATCATTTAGTATTTCCTTAATTGTTGTACGATCTCTCCAGGTTTCTTTCAGAATTCTTCTCAAGCATCACTGATGGAACACTACCAAATTATGTGTTAATTTCATTGTCATCTTCCATGTTTCACTGGCATATGTTGCTGCAGGTAGTACAATTCAGTATAACTTCATCATTACACTAAGGCGAAAGTTCTTTGATTTCCAGATTTTGATTTTCATGTGCCTGAAAATGCCAGCTGCTTTGCTCATTCTTGCACTAATGTCATCATCAACATTATTGTCCTTGCTATGCAGCTGCCCAGGTTCTTCCAGTACATTTTGTAGTGCCATGACTGACTGTGTACTGGTTACTATACCTTCTTACATAACCTTGGATTTCTCTCCACTCACTATCAGGCTGACAGGTGTGACACAATTACTGAGACTGTCTATCATAGCTTGCGGTGTTCTATTGTTCTCTGTCAGTAGTCTGACATCATTGATGAAGTCCAGGTCAATGAGACAGTCTTGTTGGTGCCACAGTATTCAGGTTTGTTCATCACCTTTCATAAGCACAAAGACATCTTGATAGGATTTTGAAAAAAATCCATATATGCAGTGGAATTTTTGATGCACTGCGGTGGGTTGGCACCCTGCCCAGGATTGGTTCCTGCCTTGTGCCCTGTGTTGGCTGGGATTGGCTCCAGCAGACCCCCATGACCCTGTTCGGATTCAGCGGGTTGGATAATGGATGGATGGATGGATTTTTGATGCAGCAGCTGGATTCAGCATACATTGCTTTAAAGGTGTTAATAAATGTTTCCAGGATGCTGTAGCATTTCAGAGTTGTCCACATGGAGTGCCTGTGAAGGCAGTCGAATGCCTTTTTGAAATCAATGAAGTTAATGCAAAGCTGTTGTTGATATTTGCTGTAGAATGTTTCACAAGGTAAATATTTGTTCTCTGCATTACTGCTCTGCAGAGCTTTTTCTACGACATCTTGATGCCAGTTTAATAGGATTTTAGAAAAGATTTTTCCAGGTATTGATAGAGTTATTCCTCTCCAATTGTTGCGTCACTCAGGTTCCCTTTTTTGGTAATCTGATTATCGTTCCTTTTGTCCGTTCTTTTTGTACCTTCCTGCCATATTTTACTGAAAAGCAGTGACAACTGTATGACAAATGGATCCACATCATTTTTGAGTAGTTCAGCTGGTATGCCATCCAGGCCCGGCACCTTGTTGTTTTTCAAACTATTTATTGCTGCTCTCACCTCAGATGCTGATATTGGAAGATCAATTTCTAATGCTGCGGTAGTCTCATCATTCTACTGCAGGTTCAAGTTGATTTAAGACCTCCTCAAAATGTTCTACCCACCTTGAATTCTTTTCTTCCTCAATTTACTAGTGTTTTCCCAGTTTTGCTTTTAACTGGGTTGTTTGAGTATTTACTTGCTCTGCAGATAACTTTCACAATGCGGCAGAGACATCTGGTGCCATTTTTATCAGTTGCAGTTTGGGCTTCCTCTGCTTTCTGCTCATACCATTTCAATTTGTCTTTCCTGCAGCTTCTCTTAAGTGCTTTGTCTTATTCTCTGTACTTGTCTGCAGCAGCTGCTTTTGGAGTCTCAGTTTGCACTTCCTAGTTGTTGTTTTTGGCTTTTTGTGTTCATCAATCAAATCCCAGGTCTCCAATGAAATCCAGCGTTTATTGAATTTTCCCATTCTACGTCTGACAACCTGCTTAGCTGCTTGTTGTATGTCTTTTTAAATAGCTCTCAGTGCTCCTTGACATCAAAGCAGGATCCAGAACTTGGAAACAATTGTGGAGAGTACATTGGAAGTCAGCGGCTATATGCTTCTTTTTCAGTCTTGCTATATCATAGGGTCGGTTTACATTTCTTGTGGTTGTTCTATTCAGTTGCACCTTGATGTTTCCCATCAACAGGTGGTGGTTGCTACCATCATTTTCTTCTTCTTTTGGCTGCTCCCGTTAAGGGTTGCCACAGTGGATCATCTTGTTCCATATCTTCCTGTCTTGTCACAGCCATCACCTGCAAGTCTTCTCTCACCACATCCACAAAACTTCTCTTAGGCTTTCCTCTTTTCCTCTTGCCTGACAGCTCTATCTTTAACATCCTTCTCCCAATATACCCAGCATCTCTCCTCTGCACATGTCTAAACCAATGCAATCTCACCTCTCTGACTTTGTCTCGCAATCGTCCAACCTGAGCCGACCCTCTAATGAACTCATTTCTGATCCTGTCCAGCCTCGTCACACCCAATGCAAATCTTAACATCTTTAACTCTGCCACCTCCAGCTCTGTCTATTGCTTTCTGGTCAGTGCCACCATCTGAGATCTGTAGATCTTCCCTTTCACTCTTGTTGATAACCGTATGTCACAAATTACTCCTGACACTCTTTTCCATCCACTCCACCCAGCTTGCACTCTCTTTTTCACCTCTCTTCCACAATCCCCATTACTCTGAACTGTTGATCCCAAGTACTTATACTCATCCACCTTTGCCAACTCTACTCTCTGCATCCTCACCATTCCACTGACCTACCTCTCATTCACATACATGTATTCTGTCTTGTTCCTATTGACCTTCATTCCTCTCCTCTCTAGAGCATATCTCCACCTCACTAGGGTCTGCTTAGCCTGCTCCCTACTCTCGCTACAGATCACAATGTCATCAGCAAACATCATAGTCCAAGGGGACTCCTGTCTAATCTCATCTGTCAACCTGTCCACCACCATTGCAAATAAGAAAGGGCTCAGAGCCAATCCCTGATGTAATCCCACCTCCACACTGAATGCATCTATCACTCCTACCGCAGACCTCACTACTGTCACACTTCCCTCGTACATATCCTGTACAACCCTTACATACTTCTCTGCCACTCCTGACTTCCTCATAAAATACCACAACTCCTCTCTAGGCACCCTGTCATATGCTTTCTCCAGGTCCACAAAGACATAATGCAACTCCTTCTGGCCTTCTCTATACTTCTCCATCAAAACCCTCAGAGCAAACATTGCATCTGTTGTGCTCTTTCTTGGCATGAAACCATACTGCTGCTCACTAATCATCAACTCCCTTCTTAACCTAGCTTCCACTACTCTTTCCCATAACTTCATGCTGTGGCTCAATAGATTTTATCCCCCTGTAGTTACTACAGCTCTGCACATCCCCCTTATTTTTAAAAATCGGTACCAGTACACTTCTTCTCCAATCCGCAGGCATCCTCTCACTTTCCAAGATTCCATTAAACAATCTAGTTATAAACTTCACTGCCATTTCTCCTAAACACCTCCATGCTTCCACTGATATGTCATCTGGACCAATGGCCTTCCCAATTCTTCATCCTCTTCATAGCTGTCCTTGCTTCCTCCTTGCTAATCCGTTGCACTTCCTGATTCACTATCTCCACATCATCCAAACTCTTCTCTCTCTCGTTCTCTTTATTCATAAACCTTTCAAAGTACTCTTTCCATCTGCTCAACACACTCTCCTCACTTGTGAGTACGTTTCCATCTTTATCCTTTATTACCCTAACCTGCTGCACATCTTTCCCAGCTCGGTCCCTCTATCTAGCCAATCGGTACAGGCCCTTTTCTCCCTCCTTAGTGTCCAACCTCTCATACAACTCATCATACATTTTTTCTTTAGCCTTCGCCACCTCTCTTTTCACCTTTCTGCATCTCTCTGACTATCCCACTTCTTCTTTGCCATCCTCTTCCACTGTATACTCTCCTGTACTTCCCCATTCCACCACCAGGTTTCCTTTTCCTCCTTCCTCTATCCAGGTGTTATGTCAAGCACCATTCTTGCTGTCACCCTTACTACTTATGCTGTAGTTGCCCAGCTATCTGGTAACTGTTCATTGCCACCCAGTGCCTGTCTTATCTCCTCCCTAAACTCAACCTTGCTGTCTTCCTTTTTCAACTTCCACCATTTGATCCTTGGCTCTGCCCTCACTCTCCTCCTCTTCTTGATCTCCAGCGTCATCCTACAGACCACCATCCTATGCTGTCTAACTACACTTTCCCCTGTCCCACTTTGCAGTCTTTAATTTTCTTCAGATTGACTCTTCTGCATAGGATATAATCTACCTGTGTGTATCTTCCTCCACTCTTGCATGTCACCCTATGTTCTTCCCTCTTTTTAAAATATGTATTCACTACAGCCATCCCATCCCTTTTGCAAAATCCACTATCATCTGACCTTCTTCATTCCTCTCCTTGACACCATACCTACCCATCACGACCTCATCTTCTCTGTTCCCTTCACGAACATGTCCATTGAAATCCACTCCAATCACCACTTTCTGTCCCTTGGGTACACTGTTCATCACTTCATCCAAATCACTCCAGAAATCGTCTTTCTCATCCATCACACACCCAACTTGCGGGGCATATGCACTAACAACATTCATCAGCACACCCCCAATTTTCAGCTTCATGATCATCTGTTTGACACTCTTTTCACTTCCAAAATACTCTTGACATACCGTTCCTTCAGAATAACCGCTACCCCATTTCTCCTCTTATCTACACCATGATAGAACAATTTGAATCCACCTCCGATCCACCTGGCCTTATTCCCCTTACATTTAGTCTCTTGCATGCACATTACCATCGTCTGTGCCTGGTAAACCCTGACATCTGGTAAAGAGGATCTCCACAGTTTACTATTTCAAATGTAATAAATTTCAATGTCTGTGTTGCCATCAAGTGAGTGCCAAGTCTTCTTGTGTATAAATTTGTATTTAAAGAATATATTACCCATAACAAAGTCGTTATTTTGACAGAATGCAAGCAGTCTCTTCCCGTTATTTGTTGTTACAACAGTGGAGCCATGTGGTCCGACTGTAGTTAATATGCCCCTCCTGTTTCCATCGATCTGCACATTAAAGCTGCTGATGACAAATGTGATGTCATGCTTGGGTATTTCATTAAAGATATCTTGTAGTTGATCATAGAATTCCTCATTATCTGGGTCCCAGGCCAATTTAGTATGTACATATTCTCTAATCAGTAACACCTTTACATGTTGTGTTTATTCTGGCTGTTATTATGAGATGATTTACCAGCTTCCATCTCACAAGAGTCTTACTTGCTGTCTGGCTATGGTTGATTCCCAAACCATATGTATGTTGTGCATCTTTGCTGGAGTATAGTACAGTGTATCCGTTGCTGGTGAATCTGCTCTGTCCTGGCCACTCCACCTCGCTGACACCAAGAACATTCATCTTATACGACTTCATCTCTTTCAGTACTTGTGTCATCTTCCCACAGTTAAATATTGTTTTGACATTCCATGTACCAGTCTTGGTAATGGTGGTAGCATTAAAGATCAGGGTGTTAAGGATTCGGGGCATTCTGCTTTGACTCAAAAACCTTCATGAGCACATTTTTTGATGTACCGAAATTTTTCTGTTGCCACTGATGTTTACCGGTATGGCTGACTCCTGCTGATTCTGTATTAATGAGTTTTTTACAGAGTGGGGTGACCAAATCCATATCCAGCCCTCCTCCTTTGTCCAAACTTGGGACTCGCATGGGTCTAGGAAATCCTAAATGTTTAGCTGAGCCTTTCTCTCAGGTAGCAGACTATTAAATAGGTTCTAAAATGAAATGTTGGAGTCAAATTAAAAAGAAAGTATTGAAGTGTATGTAGAGTGTATTCTGTAAGTTTTGCAGGTTCAAAAGAGTATCAGTCAGTACTAGAAAATGTATCTCTTACCCCCTTAAAGCAGCATTCAGGCAATAGGGCTAATTACTATACTATCATTGATTAGTTTTAGTTTGTTAAATTCAGTATGCTTAAAAGATTGAAAGAAAAGAAGCAAACACAAAAAAAGTTTTGGGGCATATCCAAGACCCTATATAATGAAAATACAGTAAAATCAAAATAATGTTTATACCAAGATAAAAATTATGTCTTTTAAGACGAGAGTCCAATACAGAACTGACTCAAAATGACCAAATTTCCTGTTTTATGGGCTCCAGGCAGGAAGGGGCAGGTCTAGGATGGGGGACAACAGAAGTGACATCAGTGCTTTAATTGTTGTCAATCTTCTGTTTTGCAGAGGGGGAAAGATTAGAACACAGCACCTTCCCCTGATTTGGTGGGTAATTACCATCAGCAGAGGCCTGCCTCCCAAGCACATGCTTGTGACAAGATCTAACCTTCCATTAATTATGAAAGTTGTTTAAAGCAGTTCAGGTCAACTAGGGCTAAAGTATATATCAGCAAAACTGGGCACCAAACAGGAACCAGCCCTTTGTATTGGTATATTGCAGGTTCACTTAAAAGATGTCCATGAAAATACTTATGTCTTTAATGGTAAATGGAACCCCTTCAGAACCCAACATTTAAAATGTCCTTAAAGAAAGATTTAAAGATCTATCAGAATTCTGCCATTTATCTCTTGTGTTTAATCATAGAAAACAAAAGAGTGAAAGCTGCATGGTTTAATATGTTTGGCCAAGCTCTCCAGTCATGCCTGAGTATTCTTATAAATGAGGACATCTCATTGCTTAAGTAGAAAATGTGAAATTTGTGGGCATCTCTAGAACTTGTTAGAACATGTACTGAAATGAGTCAATGAATCATTAGAATGGTGTGTGAAGATGCACAAAAAAGAGCAACTTAACAGGAAAAAATGAACCCAGATGGCTATCCAGGAAGGTGTGCTGGTAGGCTGTTCATATATAAGTAGGTTTTGGATGATTCTCTTTTAAAAGGATTTACTGGTGGTTTGTAGTGAAGTAAGCTTCAGAAACCCTGCAGATATGTGTGTACTCCAAAATGCTGAATACAGCCCATTCTGAGGTTTGTAAGGTTGCTTCCGACAGAGACTAAGATGCATAGAGTTTCGGGGGCAAGATTTTCCTGGGTTGAGGAGATTAGGTACTCCTCCCAGTAATGAGGGACATTGAAATCTGTTAGACAGATTAGGCCAGGACAAACAGGTGTTTTCTGTTGTGCTGTTATGGTTTCCTCATCTTCTGTCCTTAATTTGTCTTTTGTCATTGACTTGTGTCATTATTTTGCAAACTCTAGTGCTGAGGTGTCTATGGCAGAAATCTAAGGGACAACACGGCTGTATGGGCATTATGTGAAAAAACCCTAATCTTAAACTGCTTAATAATTTAATAACAGGAAGAAAAAAAATATTCAAAGAAGTGAGGTAATATGTGCAAAAGTTAAAAACACATACAGAGGAGAACTTATAGGAAGAACTGATGTTTTTTTACACTTATCTACTAGGTATATAAAATGTCTGCATTTTGTCATTATATATCTCTTTTAAAGTACTTTCAAAATAAATTTTACATATAAATATACTAACAATTATTTACAGCTGAAAATTAATATACTCTAACTTGTCACAGGATGCTTAAAAGTAAAAAAAAAAAAAAACAATAGCCTGTTGCTCTACTGGCAAAGAAGGACTGTGGAAAAGTTTAAAATTTAACTTCCTTGCTGCATGTAAACGTGCATCCTTTCATGTAGTGAACAGGAACATATACTAAAGAGGTAAAAAAGAATAATGTACAATGTGCACCCCTATCCTGCCAGGTTTTGTACTGGAGGGAGCCACTGTTGTGCTTTTCTATGAATAGGATGAAGGAGACTTTACTTCCTGACCCATTTTTCCTATTTCCTACAACCAACAAAACATTAACAATAGCATGATGCTTTCATTATTATTATTATTATTATTATTATTATTATTATTATTATTATTATTACTGCTACTGCAGTACCTCCAAACCCATAAACTGGCACCTGATTGTTTATGTATATAAACTTTTTAAAATAGCTAACAAAGCTTACTAGTATCTTAAAGAAATTGTTGCTCTCAGCTAAAACGCTCCTGAATTTTGGCCCTCACTCATTAAAATAAGTAATTGTAATCATACCTTTTCTCAAGGTAAAAATGTAACATACTATTGGAAGGAGAAAAAAATACACAAGGAACTAATGGATTGGTGGTGCATTAGCCTCTTTCAATGAAACATCAATTTCAATAATGAACAAGTCCAGTAAGCAGAATGACTGTCAGATAGAACAGACAGACACCTTCTTCTTCTTCTTTTTTTGGCTGCTCCCGTTAGGGCAGTGGTTCTCAAACTGTGGGGCGGGCCCCCCTAGGGGGGCGCGAAGTAACAAAAAGGGGGGCGTGAAGATGTGAAGAAAAGAAAACAAGAATCAAAAATATGAAAAATACATCTATTATAATCAAACCAAATTAACTTAAACTACATTCTGATACTAGAAAAATAAATACAGAGTTAGATAAATGTCAATAAAAGTTAAGTAGGTATAACAAAATATGCATCTATGACATATCATGAATTAAAAAATAACTAATTGGTATTAGTGGGCTCCTTTCAAAAAAACGTTAGGGGGGGTGTGATTAAAACTGTTATGAAAACTCAGGTCGCAAATACTTAAAGGTTGAGAAACGCTGCGTTAGGGGTTGCCACAGCAGATCATCCTCTTCCATATCTTTCTGTCCTTTGCATCTTGCTCTGTTACACCCATCACCTGCATATCCTTTCTCACCACATCCATAAACCTTCTCTTAGGCCTTCCTCTTTATATCTTCGCCTAGAGCTCCATCCAACTATATTTCTTGTCTGCTTGACTTAAAAAGACTTATTAAGGTAACACATAAAGCCGAAGAGACAGGGTTTTCCTTTCCTCTGCTTTAGTAATCCAGCTCCCCTTGGGAATTTCCCAAACCTGTCCATCTCAAGGTATATTCCTTCTAGTGTATGAAGACTCTTCTTTCAATGGGTACACCAGGTATACCTCCAGCAAAAGGCTTTGAGTGTGCACCCTTTTTACATTTTAAGACTTCTCTTACAATTTCACTTTTTTTTTAATCTGAAGAAGGTGTAGTGGCTCTCCAAGATGTGCAATCCTTCATGTTTTTGTCTTTTAATTTTAAAGGAAAGCACCAATATAAATATTTTAAGCAACAGCAATTGCAATTTTAGAATACATATTTTCCATCAGTTCAAACTTAATTAAATGTAGCTGCGTTAAGTGCATCATATCCTAGCAGCTGTGTTGGAAATGTATAATTCAATATTAAGTGATCTTCTTTTTTTCAGACACATTATAAAAAATGTATATTTTAGTGTTCCTATTGTTTGTCAGGCCTTACTAGATTTAAAACGCCAGGGAGGAGTATTCACTTCATGGCCTCCTGTAGATACTGCATTGATTTTTGTAAGCCTCATTGTTTAATTTATTTATAACCTGTGATGCATTTATATCAATAGGAGATTTGAGTTTTGCATTTATTAATGATTTAAATATAAATTAAATTCTGTTGGGGCATTCACAGGCAGCCAAGTAGGTCACCATACACACCATAAATTAATTTTCCTTAAAATTCTTGGTACTCAGGAATATATTGTGCCCTTTTCTGTAATCTGTAAAAAAGGTAGCTGCATTATATTTTATGGAAATTGAAAATTTCTTTTAGGTGCAACATTGTACTCCACATTATGTTTTTAAAATTTAGTAATAACACTAAATGAGATTTTTAAAAACCAACTAAAAGCATTGCAATTTTTATAATTGCTGTTATATACAAAAATAAAGGGCAATTGTGAGTAATCATCGTCAAGCAGCAAAGATGACAGTTCATTCTTTCATTTTCCCACTTATCAAAAATTTGCAGCAAGGCAGAGGAAGAATTTACTTCCACTGGGCAAAGACACTTTTGGCAAGGTTGATTACTAGAAAAGGTACTCACAGCTATCTGCACCTTTCACATTTCTTAGAGCACACAGCTAGACTTAGGTAACTTACATTTTACTCTGAATATCTGCTTGGAAATAGAATGTTTTTAATACTAGAAAGAATGAAAGACTTTTTCAAATGCATCCAATTATTTGTCATTAATTTTTCCATTAATTTTTAAACTAACTTAATCTTATTACACATGGTAACTAAAAATGTTAGGTTTGTATACACAATGGGATGTCTGAAAACTGAAAGTACACCTTATGAGAAGGATTTAGGAGTCATAGTAGACTCTAAGCTATCGACTTCCCAACAGTTTTCAGAAGCCATTAAGAAGGCTAGCAGAATGTTAGGTTATATAGCACGATGTGTGGAGTACAAGTCCAAGGAGGTTATGCTCAACCTTTATAATGCACTGGTGAGGCCTCATCTTGAGTACTGTGTGCAGTTTTGGTCTCCAGGACATAGCAGCACTAGAAAAGGTCCAGAGAAGAGTGACTAGGCTGACACCAGGGCTACAGGGGTTCAATTATGAAGAAATATTAAAAGAGCTGAGCCTATACAGTTTAAGCAAAAGAAGTTAAGAGGAGACATGATTTAAATGTTTAAAATTATGAAGGGAATTATTACAATGGATCGAGACCGTTATTTTAAAATGAATTCATCAAGAACACGGGGACATAGGTGGAAACTTTGCACAAACATTTGGAAGTTTTTCTTTACACAGATAACCATAGACACATGGAATAAGCTACCAAGTAGTGTGGTAGACAGCAGGACTTTTTAAACTGGACTTGATGTTATTTTAGAGGAATTAAGTGGATAGCACTGGCATGCTTTGTTTGGCTGAATGGTCTGTTCCCATCTAGATTGTTCTAATGTTCTAATATTATTATTAAGAGTCATGGAGAGCTGGAGTCTTTGCTGGCAGCTTTAAAAGCAAGGCAAGATTCCTGGAAAGAGCAGCGGCCCATTATAGAGAATACTTATTCATATGGGCCCAGCTTAGAGTATTCAATTTACCATACCAGCATGTCTTTGGGAATAAGGAGGAAAAATGGAATATCTGGACAAACACCCATACAGACATGTTGAATATGCAAACTCCACATACTGAAGATAACAACCAGGCCAGGATTCAAAAGTAAAACTCTGAACTTGTGGCCAGGTGACACTAGAACCTGAATAACCATGCAGCCCAAATGTTTTAAATATAGTCTGTTATATTCTGTCTTGTGGAGTGTGATTTAAAAAGGTAAAGAGATTTCTTGAAGTAGGCACACATTTCTTCTGAAAGACAGACTTGCTTTCTAAAAACCCGTGAAGATTACCTTTCATAACAGACAATGGTAATGTTCACAGGCAATCATTCTATGTCTGTAACACTCAGACCAGACCAAGAATTAAAAAATATCATGACCAAGCATTTATTACATATAATGTTCTTTCTTAAAAATTTGGCTAAATTAAATGCCAGAAGGTTATTACTGGCTTTTTTTTTTCAAAAATGACACAATTTTATAACAGATATTCTGCAGTAGCTATGGAGTTGTACTGGCAGGCACAATGGTACAGGACTTACAGTATAACCCTATACATTGCAGTATGGTTTAGAGAACCACATGTATATTCTTTTTCTTTGTTTTGGATTTAATTGGAAGTAATCTGGTTTCAGTCACATTTGCTAAGAAGAGCTGAACTGCAACAATTTTGAGAGGCACAGAAATGCCCCTGACCAGATTATTCAGGGGCACAAGCATGTGCCTCACATGACTATTTGAGCATTTTTGCAGAAGCACATTAGAGTAGTGCTGTGTAAGAGGACAATATTGTTCTTTTTTAATTTTAAAACTTACTGTGATATTTAGCAAATGCACTTCCAATTAGAAGGAGTGTTCTGCCATTTAGAGGCAGTGTTAATGATGTTAAGGAGGAAAATTGCTGAATATTAACCAGTGCAGTGAAGGAAAGATTAATTTGAGAGCTCTTCTGCATACACTGTAGTTGTAGGCTATATTACCTAGATAATCAGATAATTTGACACTACTGGCAAAAATAAAGTAGAAAAAAATTCTGACAATAGTGCAATTTATTCTCTGTGTGTAGAAATATTGAAAACATATACTTGAAATGAATCAAATCAAATGGTATTTTATTTATATAACACTCTTTAACAATAGGTCAGTCAGTCAGTCATTCTCCAACCCGCTATATCCTAACACAGGGTCACAGGGGTCTGCTGGAGCCAATCCCAGCCAACACAGGGCGCAAGGTAGGAACAAACCCTGGGCAGGGTGCCAGCCCACCACAGTTTAACAATAGGTATTATCACAAAGCAGCTTTATATTGTAGAGGACTAAGGCCTTAACCCTCAATAAACCAATGAGTATGTCTAAGTCAGTGGCAAAGACAATTTCTTTACATTATACTTAAAGAATCCAAAACTCTGTGGGCCATCACTGGATCATTAAAATGAACAAAAATTAAAATTGTCTGTATTGTCTTAACAAATAAAAAATAATACAATAGTAGCATTAAAAGGAATGATAAAAAATAAAAGCAGAAATAGTGTAGGTTTCACGAAGGACTTTGAACATTTACTTATAGGACTGACTAAACAAATATGCAGAGCTTTATAACTGAGAAAGAATAACTTACAATCAATTTAGAATATACCAGAAAGGCAATATACAGATTGCAAAACAGGGTAATATGTACACATTGTATGGTTTTTGTAAGCACTCTAACTGCTGAATTCAACCCTTCATCTTGAGTCCCATGTTAAACAGGTTCTTGTGCTATTATTGTGTATTCGGTTTTCACGAAACACGACCATGAGTATAATAGCCAAACAACTCTAGTGGGTCTTGTCTTACTAGAGGGCATTGTTAAAAAAGTCTTATTGTTTTCAGATACAACTTTCCAAACCTAAACAATGTGGCCATATTCTTTTTTGTGGGAGAAAAGGGATGTTTTCTGGTTATATTTCTATAAAATAAAAATGTATTAATTCTTTTCAGTTGGTAGAATAATGAGCAATGACATTTAGTATATTGATAGAGCCATGCAATTTTGTGGATGTAGCTTTGGATTCCTGGAATTTCACAGAATATTCTATGGTCTGTGCCTTGAGTGAAGATATTGGGAAAACCAACCTTAACAAGAGCGGTATGTCTTTCCTTCCTATTCAATGTCTTTAAATAGATCTTCATACTGGTCTTTGGGCGGCACGGTGGTGCAGTGGGTAGCGCTGCTGCCTCGCAGTTGCGAGACCCGGGTTTGCTTCCCAGGTCCTCCCTCCATGGAGTTTGCATGTTCTCCCTGTGTCTTCGTGGGTTTCCTCCTGGTGCTCTGGTTTCCTCCCACAGTTCAAAGACTTGCATTGGTGATTCTAAATTGTCCCTAGTGTGTGCTTGGTGTGTGTGCACCCTGCCCAGGGTTTGTTTCCTGCCTTGCACCCTGTGTTGGCTGGGATTGGCTCCAGCAGACTCCCGTGACCCTGTGTTAGGATATAGCGGGATGATGGATGGATACTAGTCTTCACATTGTTTAAAAATAGCCTTTTAACCCTTCTCAGACTGATGTAGCCCAATAATTGCTTTGTTCCATGTGTCTTTTTACTGTGGACACTGCCTTTATATTGAGGTGGTAAAACTTAGTGATCAACAGGCCTATCAAGAACACCTGATTAGTAGCGCCTTGTTCTGACTGCATTCTTAACTGATTAGAATATTAGAATATCAGAACAATTGTGATGAGAACAGGCCATTCAGTCCAACGAGCTCATCCATCCTTTTCACATAGATCCTCTAAATAACATCAGGTACAGATTCAAAGGTCCCTAAACTCCTTAATCTCCACCACAATTCTTGGTGATTTATTCCATGCATATCTGAAGCTGGGAAGTGGGTCCTTAAGCAGCTCATTGATTGTTGTTCTGGAGCGTAAGTACTGAGTTTTCTGGTTCTATTATTATTGTGCTTCTATTGTATTTTTATTTTTGGATTATGTAATGGGACTTGTTGGCTGTGACTTCAGTTTTAAGCAAACCTTTTGCCTTACTTCTGCCAGTATTTGCCTTTTTTGATATTTTCATATATTTAGGATATTTAAGTCATTTTGAACTTTAATAGGCTGTTCTTCATTTTTTTTGGCCTAGTTAAGATGAAGTCTGACTGTGGAGTTGAGAGGTCAGGCTGTGTTGGTGTTTGTAGCTTATTTTGGTGGCCTCAAACTGTTTTTGCTATGTTTATAACTCCTAATTATAACACTATCAGCCAATGTGAGCTGCATCAATGGACCATGTTTGTCATGATTTTTGGTCCTCAAAAGCCACCAGTTTTTATTTCCATTGTTAGGTTAGCTTCCAGAGTTTCTCGGGGTATGGCCTCCAAGGTCAGGACCCATGCATAACCAATGTGACGGTATAAAAGGATGGCTATGAGTGCAATTCCTTATTCGATCTGCGGATACCAAGTCTCTGAAGTGTTCAAAGTTTATCTTTGTGCTCTTTTCTTGCGTGTACTTTCAGTTTTGACTGTCTTGTTCTCTTGACCTGATTAGTGTCTCTTTTATTGGGCTTTGGTTTCATTTTGCTTTATATCTTTTCCTTGTTTTGTTTTTTACACGTATCTCTGTTTTTCCTCAAACATTTATCTGCCAGTTTGCTAACAGAACAATGTTCAATGTTAGTAAATGCATTATGGAAAGGTACTGTGGTTACAATTACTGTACCATCTCAAAACCACAATGTTCAGAAAATATCCAGCAACAACAAAAATCAACCACAATACAAATATTAACTTTATACTTAAATATTCATTTGGTATACTATCCACAACAATAGGTTAACTGGGAAAATCCAATTACTACTGCAGCGTAGGTTGGGATGCTCGCTTTCTCTTTCTCCATCTTTCTGTTATCTGAAGTGCTCTAACTGCGTTGGCTGTTATCTTTAACATGTGCTATAAGAGCATTTCGACATTTGATGGGTCAGAGGTTACAGAGGGCTGCAATTCAGTAATAAGTAATTTTAGGTTGGAGCAGGTTAGCATTTGTGGCTCTATGGGTTCTATAAGGCCAGGGGCTGATAATGCTTTTTAGAATTTAAGATAATATTATTTTGACAAAGTACAACAATGAACATTTAACCATGAGCTCCACCTTTTTGTCTTGAAAAATGGAACACAAAGACGTTTCTTAGCACTTTTCCTAGCCAAGCTTTCTAACTGACTGATAGAACTCAGCAGTAAAAACAAAAAGCAAAAATGTAGAATAAAAAGGAAAAGCAAGCAGTGTATCATATATAATAAAAAAGCAGAAATAAAATGCATATTGTATATGAAAGAATAATGTATTCATAAACAAGAGTGGAAAGCTTATTGAATGCAGAAATTGCATGAACATATATACTGATTAAACTAAACTGATGCCTACAGCAAGTGTAGCGGTGTAAAGAAACTGAACCAGTTTCAGCTAGTTCCTTCTTTATTTGCACGTACAGAAGGCAAGCAGAAGAAAATAAATCATTTATGCCTTGTTTCCAGGATAGACCACAGCTCCTTGAGACCATAAAATTTAATTAAGCAGGTCAAGTAAATGCATGGATAGGTAGAATGATAACTTCCACCGTTCACCTCATTTTAACTCTGGTATAGCCTAAGTGTGTGTAGTCATATTCTAAACAGAGAAAACTAAATTAATGTTTGAATTCTAGACTGCATTTCCCCTGTGTACTGTATGTCTATAATGTCCTGGGTTTATTGTTAAAGAGCAAGGTTCTTTCTCTTTCTTTCTCTCTCTCTCTCTCTGTGTCTCTTTATATTGATCCATTGCTAGCCTTCTCTGTGTATATATCAGAATTCACCTTCCTGTCTGCTGAAACACACATATCATTACAGAAGAGCTCCAGAGCAGGTGCTAATAATTTCACTCTTAGTGGTGCTCTGATTTTTGCTTTCTGGTACTATGTAGAGTCATTCCTGGGCCTGAATGTGCCACCATGCAGGTAGTGAATTTTCTTGTATTTTGGTAGTTCTAAAGCATGATGTTGGCTGTGCAACATGCTTTTGGGTAGACACATCATGCTCCTTTAACACTGCGTTACAGTTACCACTATTTGGCAGCTTTTAATGTCAGGTATAGTCCCCTACATACCCTCTATTGACATTTACATCAATGAAGTAAAAATTGTGTAATACTGATAGGATATGCTACAAGATATTACTCACCACATGTACTATGAGTCATAGTTATTAATATAGCCAAGTGTTTTACACATTACTGAAAATCCCCACGTGTACTCCTTTCTGTGCAAATAAAATACATTTTTTGTGGTATTGGAATCATTTCTTACTTTTGAAATATTTGTTTAGTACTCCAGGTTTTTTGTTAATGGGACTGTTGTTTCTGGGTGCAACTATTGTTCATCATTGTTAACCATAGAATAGCTTATTTATACTTATTTCTTCTTTGTCTTTCAGCTACTTCCATTAATATACCATAAATATATTGTCAGGCCTAAGGTTACAAACACACAGTCCAGTTCTGCCTTCTGTGTAGAGCTGGCTTTCTCATTCTGCATTTTTTTTACTGTTTTAGGGACCTCTGCCAGAGGTATTTTAGCTTAATTTGTTTTCTGCAAGGGGATGACATCCCATTTATTCTCCTAATGGTAATGCAATTTTGCAGATAAACTGAAATTCAGTTATTTGTAGTCTGAAAAGCTCACTGCCCTTTTCCTCCTCCTTGTTCATTATGCGTTTTAGCACTTCCTCTGCTGCTGTCACAAGGCATGCAGGTCACCAGGCTTGTAAACAGATGGCTCTTATGGCTGCCACGTGAGAGAGCTCATAGGGAGTTTGTCCTAAACGTCAACTGTGTCACATGTTGCTCAGCTGTGAGCTTTGACACATTCTGAATTCATCAGATGCAGCATTAATGAAAATTTTCTTTGGGTTGACTATATCATGACTAGAGAATTTTAGCAATATTGTAATCAGTAACAAATCCTTCACTCCTTTTGTTGTGTAAATGACTATATATCACATTATTTCTTCATTGATATTTTACAGGTTTAAATATTTGGCTACTTTATATAAGAAAAGGATATTTTAGAGCAGTAACACAGGGCCACTGCAACAATGTTGTTAATTTTCAGTAAATTATGTCTGCAGTACCTGAGGTAATAAAGACTAGCGCATGGCATATTTTCATTGGCTTATTTGTTTCACTGAAAAAGTGAGAAGAAATAAACTGTTTTCTACTGTATTATAAACAGGTTAGGACAATTTATGTCTTAATTTTACACTATTCAATTATGTATTTAAAATGCAATAATATTTACTTCAGCCAAAGACAAAATGACAATTTTATCAAGAACATATCTGTATTTATTAGCTTTTTCTGTTTTTAAGCAATAAATTTGTCAATTTCTTTTCCATACCTGTTTTAATCAGTGGAAGGTCAAATAGGGACTGGTGTCCAATGCTGCTGAATTAGGAGATAATGAATTAATTATTGCCATATAAGTATTTCTATAAATTAAGAGTCTTTTTCGTTGTAGTACAAACATTGCATTGTCATGTTATGCTTTTTAACATTCTTGCAGGGGACACTGTTACCTTTTACAAAGGTCTTTTTACTACAATGTTTTTTCAAAATGTCTAAGCATTTCTTTTTGTTTCAGAACTATGTTTGTGAGACTTTGCAACATGGTAAGATTTATTGTGGCTGTTTGGCACCTTTGCTGTCATTGTGCATTTTGCTACTGAGTCATGAACATGACTGCACATACATTATATCAGCTTGCACTAAAAAAGAAGAAAGGTGCTGTTTGATTTTCATCGACAGAACTTACTAAAGGAAATAGGTTCACATCTGTTTCAAGCCCTGTATGTTTAGCTAAAATACACAGTAAAGTGATCAGATAAATATGATGTATACAGACGGCTCATAATGGCCAGTTGTATGTACTTGTGCCCTACATTAGACTGGACTTCAGCCAATTGGTGGTTGCTGCCTTGTACACTTTGAAACTCCTGGTATAGCCTCCAATTTTCTATAGCTCTGACTAGAAAAATGGCCATTCAGAAAATGTCTTTTGACCCCTTTAGCAATGGTTGCTGCCTTCAGCTTGACTATGCCAGGAAAGGCTCACATTTCCTGCAACTCAAAAACTTGGATTAGTTAGTGTGACAGACAGGGGATGCTACTGAGTCCCTGACTCCAAACACAAGTGCATAAACACAGTCAAGGGTACACATTAATTGTATTTTACTTTACTAAATACCTTCATAGGTTCTCCTTTCAAGACAGAATCACAAGTACCATCCAATATATTAATTCCATCACTGTCCTCCAGGCAAGCCTTGTCCGCTCCTTCCTGACTCCTGGATGAGATTGAGCTGCTTCTTTTATGCCAGACCTGGAAGTACGTCCGGTGTCACATGATTACACCCTGGAAGCACTTCCTGGTTGGACGGAACCTCCTTAAAATGTGTGAATTCTCTCCCCACAGCTCCCTCTGGTGGCACCCATGTACACCGACAGGGCTGTCCATCAGGACTACAATTTTCAAGGTGCCCTACAGGTGTACAAATGGGAACTCTACCCGAATGATGCTGCCATCTGACATATGGGGGGACCTTATAGCCCCAAGAGGCATTTATTACCTGTCCTTCTGTTTTATGTTCCTGGCCAGGAAAGGTATCTTAAAACACCCAGGCGAGGACACCTGTCCACCCATATCCTTTCCTTATGGCCTCAGGTAAGGGACCACCCTCCTTCCTTGTCGGGATGCCAGTCTGTCCACCTTGGCACCTACAGTAGGTTCAGTACATATGTGGACGGATGGAAAAGAACTTATTCTTTCAAGTGGAAGAAAACATTTTGTTTAGCTTTTTGGTCAGTTTTCATTACTTTTATTTAATGATTTTGTCTAGATTTAATCTGCCAAATTATTGTTTTGGTGTTATATACTTTTCCTTAATCAAGGTGACAATCACAACCTGCAGATGCAGCCTTTAAATAGAAAAGATAAGAGGATTATTTAGGATGGCATATGGTTTGTTGTTGAAGAGTGGATTTATATGTTAGAAAAGATTAATCTACAATTAAATCTTAAGTAGTATCTTACACAGACTATTATTTAAAGTCTTTGGCTCTTCACGTTTAATTGGAGATTCAGCAGTCTGTACCATATAAGAATATGCAGGCTAAAGTATAATGTAAATGTTTGCAATTGTATTGTGTGTGTACAGTATTTGGCATAAACATATTTTAAAATTGAATTCCCCAAAAAGATATTTAGTGTAAATGAATTAAAAAAGGAAGGTGCTTAGTGGATAGTGCTGCTGTCACAAAACTCCAGGTTTTTATATTCAAAACTCTGCCCAGGCAGTTACTGTTAGGTGTTGAAATATTCTTCTTGTGTATGTGTGCGTTTTCTTTAGGTACTTTATGTTCACCCAACACCTCAAAGGTGTTAAGCTAACTGGCAAGTCTGCTGAAGTATGAATATGGGTGCATGCATGTGTTTCCTACAATGTACTGGTGCCCGACCCTGGTTTGGCTCATGTCTTGTGCCCAATGCTTCTGAGAATGACTCTGACGCCTGTTAGCCTGAATTTGGTTAAGCAGGTAGAGTAATAAATGGGTAGATGGAAGACATCCCAGCATTTGCGTACAAGAATAATGGAGAAAGCAATCATGCTGGCAGTAGTTAAAGTGAACACACAGTTTTGCACTAGATTACTCGTCTGACAGGTGTTATTAGTATATTTATATAATTTGTAAGGGAAAAAAAGGATACTCTTAAAGTAAAATAATATTATTGTTGTATATTTTGGCAGATGCCTTTATAGAAAAAAACTTTTCTTTTGAGCAAAGGTGGGTTAAGTGAGGCAAACATCAGCTAAAGTTTATAGACAAGCTGAGATGACAGACAGTATTACTAATTATAACCACCATTCATTCATGTTTTTTCTAGCCATCTTATTCAGTTCAGGGTTGCAGCAAGGAAATGCATATTCTGACAGTTAAAGTGAGAACCAGCACTAGACATGGTGCCACGGCTCACATTTTTGGAATATGATAAGGAAATCAGAACAGCCAGTGGAAAACCAACATAGATATGGGCAGAACATGCCAGCATGACAAAGGGCAAGATTTATGGCCATGTAGAATTCTGGAGTTGAGAATCAGTAGGGCTAACCACTCATTAAAATCACAAATGACATAAAATGAAAGTGATATATTGAAAAAGTTAGTGTTTGCATGGTTTAAGAATACTTTGAGAAATATGAGACCTCAATAGAATTTATCAACATATAAGTGTAATCCTGGTAATATTTATGGATTATGTTTGCATGTAATTAACTACCAAAATATAAAACAAGTACAAATTAGTTAAATCCATTGAAAATTGCAGGTGCCTATAATATGTGATATAGTACAGCTTTTCCCATCTATTTTTACAACAATGAAAGCTGTACTGGGTGTGAGAGGAAGTGGAAGCTCTGTGCTTTTTGCTTTTGTTTAAGATATTTGTAGGAAGTTCAAAGTCTGTAGGAACTGGGCAACATCTTACATTCAGATCCTGACAGGATTCCTGAGTGTTCATTTGTGTCCATTTGAGAGTTACTTTACTGAGACCAATAGAAGAATGGGCTCTCTTGTGTGTAAGTAATTTATATGTTTTATTAACATTGAATGTTCTTCTTTTTTTTTTATTAATAATGTTTGGTACTTTGAACTGAAAAGTATTGATTTTCATGTAGAAAATGTTCATTTCAGCTAAACAGCTCTTGCATTGTATCAAAATGAATAGCAGACGATATAGTAAATGTTAATATGTGAAAGAGTTTAAATGTGACCAACAGAACTGCAATGTGCAAAATTTTATTGGTATTCTTTGTTCAATCGTTTAGGTAGAGTAAATACATATTTTTAAATAGAAAATTTAGTCTAATAAATTGACACCAGCTTTTTATGACATGACACTCCTGAAGACGTGTAATCCAATTCAGGGTCATGCATGACCAGAGTCAGTTCTAGCAGGATTTTGTGCAAGGCAGTAACCAGCCTTAGGCAGAATGGCAGCCTGTTACAGATAAGTGGTAGAGTTAGAGTTAAGTTCACATAGACATAGAGAGTACAATTCTCTGATGGCTTTAAATGTGTGTGTATAATGTGGCATGTTTACTTTTAAGTAAATCAATTGTATTGTAGTAGACCTCTGAACTTGGGTAAAGTAATAATAATATATTTAAAGTGCATTCTTCTTCTAATTATTGCTATTATACCTATCCATAAATGTATAAACATATTAGCATTCCCACCACCCATTATCAATGCACCTAAATCCAGATAGATTTGTGGGGTAGAGCTTGTCCTGGCAGTATTGGGTGCAAAGCAGGAAAATCATACTGACATGGGCAGAACATGCAGAGTTCATGCAAGCAGTGGCCCAGGTCAAAACTGAAAGTGAGTACTTAATATTATTATTATTATTAATATTATTGTTATTATTATTATTAGTAGTAGTAATAGTATTACTGTATTTACAAGTATATCACATTAAAATATTCAGTTTAGTTTATTCAACAGTTTTAATAGCTTTGGCATTGTTTTTAATTCTGGGTGAGAGAGCAAAATTAGCAGTGGATTTACTGTATATATTGTTACAGGAAATCAGGAAAGTAAATATTGTAAGGGTTTATTCAGACAAAGTGACCTAACTGTTAGATAGTAACCTGAGACAAGCCACAGAAGTGCTTCACTACCTGGTAATTGAATTAGTGATAAAACCACAAATAGCTGTAGCCATGTGCCCACATTGCAGCCAACTTGCCCTTGGATAAAGTAAGCAGAGATTTAAGTCTTCAACACTGAGGTTTGCTACCTTTGAAAGGCTATGTAGACATTTAAGAATGTATTAGCCTCACAAATGAAGAGAGGAACCTGGTGTCTTGATACATAGTATACAGAAAAGTGTGCTTCAGCTGGTTCAAAATGAGCAACAAAAGTAAGAGACTAAAGAGACTGTCTTCCAGATATTCTGAAAGAAAATGTAACGTGGCCTGAAATGGATCATTCACTGTTATCCGGATCTCAGCCGGGGAAATGGAGTCTTACTATCATTTCCTGGATGCCTGTTGTGATTTGGAAAGAGCTGCTCAAAGGAGTAGGTTTCTTTTTTCAAAATAGTACCTCAAAAGGCTTTCATTCTGCCTAAAGGCATCTTATTGCAAACCTATGGGAAGGTATCACTTGTTATTTTAGCAACATCATTACACTTATTTTGTGCTTAAAACTACGCAATTTATATATATATTAGTATGTTCTATCAGATTTCTGTGTGTTTATCAATGTACAAGGCCATTATTGTACAGTGATAAATAGGATTCAGATTTATTGTACAAGTTGAAATGTAGTATCTATCTATCTATCTATCTATCTATCTATCTATCTATCTATCTATCTATCTATCTGTCTGTCTGTCTGTCCATTTAACCTGAGATTTGGGTTTGTCTCAGGTGTTTCTGAAAAAGATCATTGACCCAGGCCGTCAGAGAGATGATATCCAATAAAAGAAGAGGGTAAAGAAATTATTTTCAAGTTTAAGAGGCCATAAGTCTGTAGATGCTAGCTTTAGGCCACACCCAAAGTCCTAGTTATGTGTCTACATATTTGTTTAACCTGAGGGATTAGGAATATTTTTTATGTGCATAAGGTTATGAGAAATTATTATGAAAATCAGACATCACATTTCATAAAATACACTACTCAAACTGGATTGAATTTTAAAAAATGTATAAAAATGTTTGTATACAGTGTTACATGCTTGACTTTCCTCATACTGCTGATGGTAATTGTAAATGTTATTAATTTAGTAAGTACAGGATTAACCATTTTGTTTATTATTGGTCAGATAGTCTGAGAGACAGAGAAAGACAGAGTAGACAAAAAGTTTGTTTTTTACTTTGTGACTGTGAATTTGTGCCATTTCCAGAATGATAAACTCTGGAAATTTGTATTATTTAGAGATATCTATTATACCTCATGACACAAACATGCAAATGTACACAACCACACACACACACATATATGTATATATAATTTGCAAACTATTGAGTTGGCTACATGTCCTAAATGACAGACAGCAGCATACCACCCTTTGTTGGGAAAGCTGGGACCTCATTGTCTATTAAAGGGAAAGAACATGCAGAGTGGGCAAAAAGTGAATACTCCCACCCCGGTCATTAGGATGAAGCATACTGTCCTTGACTTCGAAGAGTCAGCTTCTTTTTCCTTTTTAAGATAATAGACAAAGAGCTGCCTTAAAGTTCTGGTCTTTTAATATGTGCTTAGGGCTTTGGAGTGCAAGGAAGCTGGGAGCCACTAGAGGGAGCCCTAATCTGGTGTACGTAAAGGCAGATGACACCTGACCTTAGAAATAATTTTGGGTCTTATCCAGTCATCTTCAGGTCAGAGGAGTACTAGGTCTAGACCTGTGAGTAGAGTGTTTCTTTTCTTTTTATTCA
This sequence comes from Polypterus bichir lapradei, assembly GCA_026402145.1. NCBI lineage: Eukaryota > Metazoa > Chordata > Cladistia > Polypteriformes > Polypteridae > Polypterus > Polypterus bichir. The sequence continues at coordinate 96,635,127 of JANRMT010062854.1, read as the reverse complement.
TATGATCGTACTCTACTTATAATAATGCTAAGTAAGTCCAAAGGTAGCTTAACTTAATGAAGCCACTGGTAAAGAAATTAAAAAATGTAAAAACCTTGACTTCAGAAACAGCTCAGTTCTCCACTTATTATGTTTTACAAAGCATGTACTCCTGTTGTCCATCTTCAGAGTGCTACAGACTAAAGAAACACACAGTTTAACCTAATTTGTGTCTAGGTGATACTTTATGAATAGAAAATAGTAAAATATAAGTTAGAGATAATATGGTGCATTAACCTATGGTAAAAATGCCCAGTTAGTTTGCATTTGTGAAGAAGGTTTAGTAGCCACTTGTTTTGAAGAGAGTCAGAGTAAGAAAGAAGAAATTGGTGGGGAGATAATGCAAATTGATGCAGTTGTTTGGGAGAGGACAAGTTGTCTCTGTACCAAAGATTATTTAAGTTTCGTGGGCCTGACTCTTTTGTGTTTTCACTTTTTCCTGTATGTAGTGTTTTTCATTTTCTAGAAGGTGCTTTTCTGTACCTTTCTTTTATCTTCATTGATTGTTTTTTTATCTTTTTTTGCTGTAGCCTGTTTTTTGAGCTTTGGAAGAAGCTTTAGCTGATGTAGCTTATACATTGATTTGTTATTTGAAAAGACCAAAATCACTTATTGGCATGCTTCCCTTATTAAGTGACAGTTTCAGTATGAATTAACACTGTTATTGCATAACCATGACTTGACTTATTATACATTATTTTCTCTTCATCATGTTGATACTGTCTCTTATTGCAGTGTGATTTCAAAGTCCATTTGTTTTTGGATGCCATAAGCATGGTCTCCACTTCCCTTTGGGATTTTATTTTCTTCCCTATAATTACAAGCTATTTTTTCTGCAGCTGCCTTTTCTTTTAGACGCATGACTCTAATTCATGTTCGTAACTAATCGTTTTTCTTTCATCTCTCCCATGTAATCCTGCAAAGGGGTATGGTTTGAAGTTTAAGTATAATTAAGTGGTAAATGCCCTGCTCTGACATAATCTGTCCATGGATTTTTGATTGCCAGTTTTCAAGATTATCTCAAATTCATCATGCTATTAGAAATGATTGAGAGGAAAATTGTAATTAATTGCTTTCCAAATTTGAGATTAGCAGTCATGCAATGGAAGGATTTGTCTTCAGTTAAATAATGCTCTGAAAAATGCAGGGAACTAAATAAATAGGAATCAGTTATGTAATACATAATTTCAGACAAAAGTTATTATTGAATGGCAGTAAAGCAGACCTCATGTGGGCTAAACGTTTAGGAAAATAAAACAGGATTTTCAATATTCTTTTCCCGTAAAGGAAACTTGGGAGTTCTTTAGCTATGGTACCATTCTTATATTATGCAAATAATAAAACTGATGGGTGGCACAGTGGTAGCGTTGTTGCCTTGCAGTAAGGAAGCCTGGGTTCGCTTCCTGGGTCCTCCCTGTGTGGAGTTTGCATGTTCTTCCCGTGTCTGTGTGGGTTTCCTCCAGTTGCTCTGGTTTCCTCCCATGGTCCAAAGACAGGCAGGTTAGGTGCAATGGCAATCCTAAATTGTCCCTAATGTGTGGGCCCCTGCAGTGGACTGGCACCCTGCCCAGGATTTGTTCCTGTATTGGCTGGGATTGACTCCAGCAGACCCCTGTGACCCTGTTTTAGGATATAGTGGGGTGGAGAATGACCGACTGACTGAAATTGGTGAACTATTGCATGTTGGTCAGACATGCAAATAAGAACTTCTCTGTACTCTGTACATGTAAACAGTAAACTGGAATTTGAGTAATAAAGTAGGTGTGACATTTAGACTACTGGACAAAAGCTTTGGATGAAATAAATTACAGGTAAGTTTACAATCAATTTGAGCTATTTAGTAATTGATACCATTGCAGTGCTTATTCAGCTGGCAGGCAGCATGAAATATGGATTAAGGAGGCTGCAAAATCCCTAAGCTAGCTCACAGGGCAACTATTAAGAGACTTACTTAACGAGTCTGACTGAAAATGTGTTTTTGTGAGCTGTTTGTGTGTGTCACCAGTGGCATCTCAATTACTCGATATTCAGGACACAAAACCAAACAATAAATGTTCAAAATAAAAAAGTAATAACAATGAATGAATAATGAAGTTCCAATCTGAATAAGAAACAATAACCAAGGATTAAAAATTCAAAAAGAATACAGATTCTAGAAAATAGACTAGAATAAAACAATGAATAATATAATCTAATCTTGCTCTCCTATTTTCCCGCGCTCTCTGCATTTACTAATATATTCTTTTTAATATCTTTTTTGATTTTTTAAAATTTAACTATGGGGCTTTGCCCCCTGTTCGCTTTGCTCGCCAACCCCCCTGCCTGCACTATGCTCCAGCAACTTCGTGTTGGTGCCGCACGTATATGTGGATTTTACTTTCACTAAACAACAAAACTTTTAATTCTCGCAGATAGGCCTCTTCATTGGGAAGAAACACTACCTTTCCCTGATTGCAACACGAATTAGATGATCCACAAGTCTCAGACTTAAAGTTTAAAGCCAAACAATATCTACATACTTCTGTCATAACACTTATGTCCATATATTTGATCTCTTTTTGCTTTTACCTTTTCATCAATATCAAATTGAATTTTGATTCTGTGTTTGGAATTACTTCGTGACAACGCAACATATGACTGCCCATGAGTGAATATCGTTTTTTTCTCTCTACACGAACTGTGTCTGACAATAGCATTCACACAAATGAGAAATGATTGAACTGTGTGCATGGCTGTAAATGTTTTAGATGTGGGCTGGACTTTTCCAAATCTATTTGCATAAAGTCTTGTCTCACGGGGCTTGAAATTTTCTCTCACGGGATTTCACTTTCACCAAACAACAAATCTTTTAATTCTCGCAGATACGCCTCTTCAGTGGGAAGAAACACTACTTTTCCCTGATGGCAACACAAATTAGACGATTTACAAGTCTCCGACTTAAAATATAAATCTGAACAATATATTTAATCTCTGTTCTGTTATTTCACTGTGTAATAATTTCCATTTGTTTGCGCTAATGTGATCTTTACTATCATATTTTTCAGACTTTTGAATTTTCGTACTTCCATTATCACTAACATGCTCTGCATGTGCATCAAGCCAATGTTTTTGAATTCTTTATGACGTTCTACTTTGTCATCCACTCTTTGTCTTTTATATCCAGCCCCAGGCGTGGTTAAATCTCTTGGCACAAAGTCACGTCTCGCAGGATGAGAAAGTGTGTCTCTAAGAAAGTCACGTCTCGTCTCTCTTCCCAAGATTTTTTATTGTAATAGAGAGAAATGTATTTTTTTGCAAAGCAATAGTAGGTGCTGTTATCTGCTGTATATAAAATCCCAACTCAGCTGGTTTGTTTGTAACAGTATTACACATATTGCAATATTGTATATTCTCCAATTGATTATGAAGATTTCTTTTTCATTCTGTACTCTGTTTTTCTTCCACCCCTCTAAATTGTTGGAAATGTAGGCTTCCATTAGTATATACTGTACTAAAAGTACTGTATAGTAGATGAAAGGATAGAGTACATTAAAGGGTCAGATCAGGTTGGATGGTTTGGAGACAAAGTCAGAGAGGCGAGGTTGCATTGGTTTAGACATGTGCAGAGGAGAGATGCTAGATATATTGGGAAAAGGATGCTAAGGATAGAGGAAAAGAGGAAGGCCTAAGAAGAGGTTTATGGATGTGATGAGAGAGGACATGCAGGGGATGGATGTAACAGAGCAAGATGCAGAAGACAGTAAAATATGGAAAAAGATGATCCGCTGTGGCAACCCCTAACGGGAGCAGCTGAAAGAAGATTAATTGATAGTAAAGAGAACATTTAAGCTTCAAGTGTTTTTAAGAACATAAAAAAATTTTGATGAGAATATATTGTTTTGTCCAACAATCAACAGATCATCAATTTATATTTTTCAGCTAGTTGAGATTTTTGTGATCTGAAGGTATACTGTTCACTTTACTGGTTCCAGAAACCTATTGTGTGGTTCTCTGTGTAAGAAAAACCTTAATATTTGACTGAAATTTAACCAGCTTCCATCTGTGCTCTCATGGTCTTGTTGAAGAAGGGGTTTGAAAGTAATAATTGGAATCTATCATACTAATTCTCTTTATAATTATAAATATTTCATCATGTCACTTATTAATTCTTGTTTGCTTAAAATGAAAACATCCAGTTCCCTTAATCTATGGTCATTGTCCACACTTTGCACGTTTGGTAGCTGGTCTCCATACCTTCTATAGACCTGCTATAACTTTTTTGCAATCAGCAGACCAAAGCTACACACAGTGCTCTTGCTGAGGTCTCAGCCATGAGATGATTGACTGGCCTTGAATGGGTGCTCTACACATCATAGCTTTGAAGCCCAACATCCCTTTGTCTTCTCAATCACTTATGCATGCTGTCTGCTGTGGAGAACAATGAGTATGTTATGACTTCAAAGTCTCTCTCATAAGATGTAACTTCAAGTTTTAGATCCACCCCTATTACCTGATCAAATGTGCTATATTCATTTCCTATTTGTAAAAGATTACATTCATTTACTTTAAACAACCTCTGCCACATATCTGCCCAGTTCTAAATTTTGTCCAAGGCCATCTGTAATTATTTTGCTGAGCATAGGGTATCTCCCATTCCACCTAATTTAGTTTAGTTTAACCAGCTTGTTAGTTACACAACTATTTAGACCATGTAATTATTATGCTGATTGAGTTTTATAAATTATATAGGACAGCACATCCACTGAGGGATCCCATGTTTATCATCACCTAATTCAGTAATGTTTAAGCATGCCATGACCTTTTTCTCTGTGTTTGAGCCAATTTTTCCCCATTCCGTACTTTGCAGCATAAATGTGCTGTTCTTGTAGTTTAATAACCGGTATAGCTTACCTGGTAGCAGGCAGTGTGGTGTGGTAGTTAAGGCTTTGGACCTCAAACCCTGATGCTGAAGTCCTGATGATGACACTGTGTAATCATAAGCAAGTCACCTGACCTGCTGGTGCTCCAATTGGAAAACCAGAAAAGAGAAATGTAACCAGTTCTATCAGAAATGTTGTAAGTCACCTTGGGTAAAAGTGTCAACCCAATAAGTGAATGTAAACAGCTGTTTGGAAATTAAAAGTAAATGTTTAAACAATGGTAATACTAAAAAAGGTACAGTGAAGTTAGGATCATTTCAAAGAGAAATACTTTTGCAGGGAACTGTAATATCCCAAAGGCACACTCACTAATACAGGAACAATTCAGAGTCACCACCTAACTTAACATATATATTTTAAGGATGCGGGAGGACTCTAAGTTTTCACAGAAGATCATGAAAATTTGAGGAGCACCTCCCTAAAGCTGTGAAGTAGCATTAATAAGCCTTCAGGTGCCCCAAATACATATTTAAATATATAGAAACAAAACATTGTTTTTGCTTTCATAAACATTCTTCATTTTGAATGTCTTATGGATTAACGATTATATAATAAGGTTCATTCACATAATCTGACTATGAGGATATAGTTTTACATAGTAAAAGATAAATGGTTTTTTGCCAAGTTTTCTAAATATGTTTTCTCTACATATTGTATGACATCACAGTGGATGTATGGCTATATAATCTTCCTTAATTAAAATTAAGGAATAAAATTCTTAATAGTATAGGTTGAATTATGCAGCTGTAACAACTTCATATTTATGGTGTTGAGTTTATTATACTAAAGCAGTTTTATATAATGATGTATTTTAACAGTATTGGACCAGCAATATGCCTTTTCATAGTGCATGCAGTTCACAGCACTGGGAAAAAACAAAACCTGAATGATACACTGTAGATACATAATTCAAAGTAAATGAAAAACAGTTGAAATCCATGAAATGATAATCTTATCCTCAAAGATTGTCAACATAATATCCTCCCAAACTGTATAGACAGTATGTATGGAATATTAAATTTTATCTGGTTACATTAGCAAGAGCTTTAATGTGGCTTAAAAATAAAAAAATAATATCATAATAAAACTTTTATGCTGGATGACTGATTAAAAATGTTTGCTGTAGTAGCAAATTTTTATTATGCATTTCTATATGCATATAGTATCGATAATCCTTGTGCATTAATAATTGACACGATTTCTGTTTGACAATTTAAATGCTAAAAAAATACATTGTGACCACCAGGGGGTGCCACTGAGCCCCAAAACCCAGACACAACCACACCAAGATTGTCTCGAGTGCAAATAAATTATTATTTATTTATTCACAATTTCTTTTTTCAAAATCCACATCACAATCTCCAATCCACAAAACCTCCTTCTGTTCCTCCAGTTGAGTTTTGACCTCTGCCTCCCAACTCTGACTCAGCTCTTGGATAGACCCAGGAGTATGGCCTTGAAGAACAGAAGCATTTCTGGGTCATATGGAAGGCTCCCAAACCAGAGAGGTATATTCCCAACAGCACCCCCTGGCAGTACCCAAGGACCTCGACAGGGCTGACCTTCAAAAGCACAAGTCCTAGGAAATGTTGCATGTGTCCAGTCTGGGGCCAAACCATAATAGCACTGCCCCATCTCATACTGGGGAATGAATATTCAGAATCCCCTAGTCCATCCATTATTGTTTATTCCCGACTGTGATAGGAATCAATAAACATCCCAGCCGAAATGTGCTTCCTCTCACTCTGTCCTTCCATTACAGCTTCCTGGTGGGGCAAGGATTCACCTTCCATCCCTGTTGGGACCCCAGTGTATCCTCTGTGGCAGTTACAACATATTGCTGAATTGTTTTAAGAATGAGGAGAACAAAGTCTACAATGAAAGACATTATAATCACGGTCAATGTTAAATTTGCAGTCTTGAGTGCTAATGCTAATGCTAATCTGTTGTACTTAATATTCTGAATATGAAGAAGATGTTTACACAAGCAACACTCATTTCATAGTCAGACAAACAGTATATGGCTTTCATGTAAAGAAAAACATCAGACATAAATATGAGACATACAGTGGCAACAATATATATAAAACCTGTTAGTTGGCAGAATAAAAAAGACCAAATGGACCATGTCAGCCTTTGGGATGTACACATGATGAGTGAACGCATCAGAAATGGAGTACATGCAACATAAGAGCAACAATGATCTTAAATAAATCGAGACCTTTCTTCAGTGGGGTAACAGAATTGACTGTGCTGTTTACTGTAGTTTTGGTTATAGTATGTCAGCTTCATCAGCTGTCCTTGTGAGTGAAAAATTATGACATGAGTACAACCCAGTTGCCTACTCGGGAAAGATACCAAGTAAGCAGCCCTTCAAAACTTTAAAATAAAAATATAATGAGCAGCCATGAGCAGAGAAAGCAGGAAAAAATTATTACTTGACTGCTTTAAAACAAAATGTCACCAATTTTTTATGATCATGATCCTTACATTTGTATTCAGTGTGAAAATTAGTTTGAAGGACTTTGATACATCATAAATGTACAGCATGAAAATAGTTTATAAGGTTTGTAGGGTTATAGGGTCAGTATTGTCACATGGACAGAGTAAAACAATCAACGTGTAATGTGACGCCTCTTTTTGGTGCCCTGATCAGTAAGTATAACTACCTTACCTCAAGATTTCTGTCTTCCTTATTAAAATAGCTACCTTTTGCCTTCCCTACCAGGAAAAAAAACTCAGAAAATGTTAACATTTAATGTAAATATAAAGTTAGCTCAGTGGGTAGCGCTGCTGCCTCACAGTTAGGAGACCCGGGTTCGCTTCCTGGGTCCTCCCTGTGTGGAGTTTGTATGCTCTCCCCGTGTCTGCATGGGTTTCCTCCGGGTACTCCGGTTTCCTCCCAAAGACATGCAGGTTAGGTGCATTGGCGATTCTAAATTGTCCCTAGTGTGTGTGCCCTGTGGTGGCTGGGGTTGGCTCCAGCAGACCCCCATGACCCTGTAGTTAGGATATAGCGGGTTGGATAATGGATGGATAAATGTAAATGAGACAGCTGAAATGCTAATAATCATTCATCAGGGCCGTTTTAACAAATGGGCACTGGCTGGGGACCCTGGAGCATAGGGGTCCACCATGTTTCTGATGCTTATAAATGTTTTTGTTTTGCTAACAAAACAAGGGCCCCAGTGCATTACTTTGCTTTGGAGCCTATGATGCTGGTAAGGCGGCCTCGTTGTTAAATTATGCATTTTTGACCCAAATGTGTAAGGAGTGGCCACCTTCATTTACTCAATAGCCAGTTCATCCCTCAATAGCCCTTACTACTTTCTCAGTTATTTGGCTGTTGGACTTAATAAGGTATAACACTTTTAGCACAGGAATGTTACTGTAATACATGTTGACTTCAACTCTTTGCATAATTCTTTCCAAATAGCTAATGATGGATCTAAACTTCTAGTCTGACAGCTACTCAGTTGGATAGATATCTGGGAACTGGAGAGACAATTGTTTTAAGATTAATTTACTATAATGTTTCTGTTGCCATTCTAGTTCTTTCCTAGACATGTGGCATGGCAAATTATCACAAAGAAAAAGCCCTTTCATCAAGAGAAACCCTGCTGTGACACGCTGATGCTCCTTATAGGCAGAGATGTTCAGATATTTTGTAACATTCAAGGCATTATTCTACTCAAGAGACCCAGCGTATGCACAGCCAGCATACTATATGATGTTAATGTAGTGCTGCTGCTTTGCAGTAAGGAGCCTGTGGAAGATTGTGGGCTCGCTTCCTGGTTCCTCCCTGTGTGGATAGCGCTTTGAGTACTGAGAAAAGCGCTATATAAATGTAATGAGTTGTTGTTGTTGTTGTAATGTGAAGCGGGAGACACCCATGGACTTACAGTATGTGGTGTTTGCCAATTCCTAGCGCTGAATGATCAGCATGGAGCCACAAGTACTTTGAGCTATCACACAAGGTAGTGCCATTTTGCCAGTCCTGTAGTAGCAGTAGTAGTAGTAGTAGAGGTGATGATCTGCTTTCTGAAAGAACCACACATTTTTGTTTTTCAATGAGGAAAGTGTTTGGGTCTTCAGCTGCCATACCCCAATCCTAACATAAATAGCTTTACAGTCAGAATGTGATATTTGTGGTTAAATGCATAACGAAAAAATAGCTTATCTATTGTTATTTACTTAATAATATGATCCCATAGGAATTAATTCTGACAAACTAATCAAATATGTATAAATATCTTAAGATAATAAACGGTAAGGGCATTTTTAACTCTTTAGCACATCCTTTAATAAAAATCTAGATAGAACAGTCATTCCAATCCTTTAGGCACAGGTAACAGAGCGATGTAATTGCCTCCTACTCGCACGTGTGTGACACCACATATGTATGCCCTTTGCTTGCATCAAAGTCCTTCAATAGCAGCTTATAATGGCGGGTTAAATTAAAGTAAAATTAGTTATCTTGTTTTCTTTAAAGGTTGAATATTTGCTGAGTCTGCATTGGCACATCCCAGCAAATTGGTGTGCCAGCTTCCAAACCATGGGTGAAGGGTACAGAGTAAAACAAAAAACACCCTTGGGGAATGCTTTAACATTGCAAAGCTGCTGAGCAGGCTGTCTTTCAAGGAGGGGCAGGAAAGTCTAATTCAGAAAAGAAGCAGGTCTGTTAATTCATTAAATTGCATGGTTCTTTTGTGGTTCCACTTGCCAAAAAAGCTGAGGTTACAGATTTTGTCCTTATACCGCTGCATCAACACTTTCTTTTTTATTTCACTTTACACTTTACACAGCAGAGTTGCTTACTTAATAGGAAAGATGAACAAAAAACAAATGAAATGTTGACTTAATTTGCAAATGGTTTTATGGACAGGAAGCAGACATATGTCTACAGCAAACAAAACCTAGATCAACACGAGAATTAGGAGTTTAGCCAGGGTGATCACATTACAACAGGACATAGACATCTGAGTAAAAACAAATAAAAGCAGAAAATTGTAGAAGTGGCAAATCCAAAATTGTAATATTAACCCAGTGCCTTTTTTACTATGAAACAAGAGTGCCAGAAGATCAGACATTATGTTATTTGTAAAACTCTAAATGAATGGAAGAAGGGCAAACTGTATTGACTGTTTATTGTGTGAACTTTTGACTATACTGTAAACAGCAATTTTATTACATCTGCTAGTCTCTGATATTTGACACAACAATATGTTTAAACAATTCTATAAAATGCAGAAAAAGTACCAATGGGGGTATTTGTGTGTATGGCTGTATGAGTGTAAGTGTGCATTTTAAATGGAAAATGGATAACGCAAAATATGTATGTGAGCTGAATACAACATGGCAAATAGCTTCAGGTGTGCAGATATGAGTGTATCAGGAAGAGCAACTCTGTTGGGGTTTTCAGTCACAGCAATGTCATGGGTGTATTAAGGATGATCTGCCAAAACAATAATAATAATAATAATGAAGTCAATGGTGGCACTATTATCAGACAATTTATTAAAGAGGTTGGATGGAGATTAGATAGATAGATAGATAGATAGATAGATAGATAGATAGATAGATAGATAGATAATTTTCTGTGTGTGAAATGGCATTATATAGAAAATGCTTAAATGATGTTCTACATACTGAGCACTGAATTACAGCTGCCCCTCCACCCACACAGGAAGGAAAATAGAAAAATGTAATACCATACCATTATCTTAGCCCACTTAATCTTGAGCAGTGTCATGGGAGGATGGAGCCTATCCCAACAAGCACAGGTCAAAAGGCAGGATCAGTCCTTGGCCAGGGAACCAGTCCATCGCAGGTTGAACACACAGATACACTCACACTACGAACCAATTCAGGATCGCCAGTACACCTAATCTGCGTGTCTTTGGACATCCGGAGGAAACCCACACGGACATGGGGAGAACATGCCAACTCCATGCAGGGAGGACCTGGGACATGAACCCTGATCTCATTACTGTGAGCCTGCAGTACTACCACTGAACCACCCATAATTTTATACATAGTACAGTCTATTATAATAATAAGTCTTTCAAAAACAATTTAATGAGCTCTACAAGAATTTGTAGAATATTTATGCTACCATACAGTATCACAACTAGATTAACAATTATTTTTTAATATATTGTGTGAAAAAATCTAAAGTATTGTATGTATTTTAATGTAATAATAGTTATATTTAGGTAGCATTTATGTTTGATATTAATTAATAGTGAATTAGTTGTAATTTTTAAATATTTTCATGAAAATGTAAAGCAGATAAATTACTCCTAAATATAGATTTGCACACTCTCCGTAAAACACAAAGCATACTTGTTAATGGAGTGCCAATAAACTGCTTCATCTGAAGAATCTCTTAAGCAGAATAGTGAGCCAGCATTCAAACTGAATGTAAGTTTCTAAATCTTTTAGCTGACATCGTCTTTAGGAATTTGTGTTAAATACCAGGAGATCTACAGTATGAGTGGACTGTAAAAATCTGCTAATAATGGATTTCCTTATTTTGCCTGTGCTCTACGCCATGTCTTATTTACGGAGCGACAGGCTATGAAAGATTATGTCAGTGTACAGAGCTGTGCAGTTGGAGGAGCTGCTAGGCTGGAAAAAATTACAAAAGTCATTTCTTCCCACAAAAATGCAGTTGTTTCCAAACCACAGTCACAGCTGGTGTGTTTAGGAAGCTCACAGGAGGGGTGAAGTTTTGAAAATGGTAGCAATCGTGTTAAAGTCAAATTTCAGACGAATGCACTCGTGACTGGAGTGTTTATGCATTTTTTACCTTGGGCAAGGATACAGTACAGTTTACTTTTACTTACAATGATGAAGCGAAACAGGTCTCTAATAGGTAAGTGCTCTTTTGATTATGAAGCAATTGTGTTTGCAAATTGTATGCTTCCAGTTGTTTACGTGTGAACTCCTCTTAGTTTCTAGATTTTCTTTTAGGGAAAAGTTGTTGCTTTTCTAAGATTTTATTATCGGGCTTCAGCACTCTGAGGATTTGATGATAATCTCTTGCCTTAATAAACTCCTTAAATGAGATGGGTGCACATGTTCTTATTGTTTGTGCTGTATAGATTGAGCTATTCTTGAAATAAAACATTACATATAAAGTTAGCACTTTAAAGTGGATTGTTTGTACTTTTGCACAAATGTGGATTTAGCCTTGTCATTTACTTTGTGGAATTAATCTTTCACTTATTTTACTGACCGTTGTATCAGTATTACAATGAAACGACAGAGTTCAGAGGTGAAGACTAGATGAATGCATTAGTCTTCAAAAAAAAAAAAATGTATTGGTCCCAACAAAACTTTTAGGTGTTCTTTATAGATTTGATGGTGCTGAATTGAAATCTGTCAGTAGAATTGATCTGTCACAACCAGCTTTCAAGAGATAAATGTTTAAAATAGAAAAAAATTAAATATTTTTAAAACACATAAAGAACTGTATTAACCAAATTATGTATTGCAGATTTCATTTATTAAACATGGATTTGATTTTTGTTGTCTATTAATTTCAGGACTAGTGCTGTTTACGTGTTATATGCATAAACTCACTTATTCAATTAGTTATTATAAAGCTTAACACATTGCATATTTTTTGCAAAATAATTTGCATGACAGAAAATAATGGACTGGAACTCTCTCCACCACCATTACCTGCCTTGTCCCTGATGCTGCTGGGATAGATTCAGCCCCTCAATGACTGTAAATTCTCTTTCGTGGATCTGAGAAGGTTATGTTACAAAAATAAATAGAATTTTGTCAATATCAATAGTCAAATGATTGTTTACTTTTGGTTTATCTATTACATTATACAGTAAATAAAAAGTAAGACTTTAGTAGTTATTAATGCATATACTGTTTTACATTTCTGCAACTACATTTGGTAGTACTATAGAGGCAGGCTGCCTGCAATCATTCAAGGACATCAGACTGATACAATAAGTTAGCTGACTCCTACTTTGAGACATTGGTATCGTTTAGCTGTCTCCTACTTTGAGACATTGGTATCGTTTCCTCTTCTCCAAATTGACCAAACATCAACTAAACAGTTGTTTGGGGGAATCTTCTCATGGGAATACCAAGTGGCCAGTTTTATTGGGTTCATCTATCCATCCCACACAACCACCTTATTAAGCTGTGACAACACTGGATCTGTGAACAATGCTGGTAAAAGCAGGTGACATACAGTACAAACCCAAGGAATATATATGAGTGTAAGACAAACTAGAATCATTTTGTTCGATTTGTGTTGAACACCTACTGTAAACATTGCAGTACACACTCCTTTCATAGCCCCAGCAGCCGATACAGTATCAGAGCTTTCACCCTCACGTTAGCACTTTTTGTTTAGTAGTTTCATACAGCTCCTGTCTCAGATGATAGTGAGAACTGCAGATTTGTGTTTTGTTGGGTGGAACTGTGTTAATTGTATCTTATATGAGAACAAGCAGAATGTTTAGGGTGTTTTAACGATACAAGAGACAAACATTTCACAAACAATTCAGCTCGTTTCAGTTAGTGAACAGCTATGTTACCCCAAAATGTCAAGATTACTTCTTCTACTACATGACTCAGTACTTTGTTCCAGACTCCTAAGAGTGTTTTCACCAAGTCTGTCTTGGTTTCTGCCTAAAATGCACTTGCCCCTTTATTTCCACCATTGTTCTTTAGTATGCCACTTTAGTATGAGTTGTGATGGATCAACTTTACTGATGCTCTTGACATTTTTAAAGACCTGGATTAGGTGTCAAAGTGAGTAAGACTGATATGGAGGTGTTTTAATTATTCAACTTATGAAATGGTTTATTGATTTTAGTGCAAACTACTGTTTTAGCTTGTGTTGTGCAAAGTGCACAAAAGTGTGTACTGGTTTAATTAGATTACAGCTCGAGTTGCTGCAACAGTAATTAGCAGGAACCATTGGCGGGTCAAGCTATATATAAAGCAGAAATGAGTTAGTGCAGGGAAAGAGTAAAATGGGGAGTGAGTGATCGCTGGTAGAAGAGGGCTGACTATTTTGAGGAAAGCAGGACAAAAGGCTGCATGAAGGTTCTGTGCGGTAGCTCTGCTCACATCCTCTGAACAGAGGAGCAGATGGAAGTAGAAGAGCATGCTGGATGAAGGACTTTTAGACACCGTGGTATCCCATGAAAACCAAGGTGCCCTGAGAGCTGCAGAAACTGCAGTAGCAGTTCAGGTTTTGTGCGGTTGACTGGTGATGCAGCAGACTTCAAGGACAGAGAGAGAGAGAGAAAAAAAAGACAAGAGTTTATCTCTTCACGATTTGGGTTTCTAATTTCATTTATTTGGATTCTGTTTATCTATTTGACATCCCAGAGGCACTGATTGGTTATAAGACACTGTTTAATTGGATTTATTTACAGGAGCTATGTATTTATTGACTTATTTATTTGAAAATGCATTTTGTTTTGCACATTTTGAACACTTTGAATTCTTTACCTGGAATAAACTGGCAACCTTCTGATTTTAAAGCCTTGCTTGTTTGCTCACTTGCCCTGGTCCTTCTTGGTTCATAATTTTTGATGTCCTGAATAAATGAAGATGCCATGGCTGTGAGCCTGGGGCATCACACCTAGTAGCTCATGACCAAGCTCTTTAGTCTAGTAATTGTTTTATTTGCAGAGCTGCTATGGTTTATTGGCAGATGTGGATGATTTAACTAATGCCTTATAGAGTCTTAATATAACATTCATTATATTAGTTATTTTTTACAATAAAGCCTTACCTTTTTATTTGAGTTTTTGGTCTGAATATAATGTCAAAGTAAACCAAAAAATCCTTTTCTGAATCTGCATCCTATAACAAAGGTATTATACAGTCCATATTTCATTTATAATTTGATGTGTCTTTTGTCTTTGTGTTGTATTTTTGTCTTGACTTCATTAAGGTTCATTTCCAAGTGCTTGACCAATTCTCTGACATGAGAGTATCAAGACAAGCAAAACTGCTGGGGTTTTGACACATGACGATGACTGCACTTGTATTTACTTTAATAATCCAGTTATTCACGGAAACCTGGTTTCCAAAATGCCATGCACACCCTTGTAATGGTTAGAGAAGACAGGATAGTGGTCTCTGTGAAACCAAGTTAACATGCTGTTATGTGGCCATGTAACGTTGTGGATTTCATAGACTTTACATAACTGTTGCACTTTGTTAGTCTGTGTGTGTCTTTGCTCCTCTCACATTTCCAGCAGTCAGTAAAAAACAGTGGAAGCAACCACAAAGATAAATTCTCTGAGGCAAATGCCCGTGTGATCACATTATTCCTTCTTCTGACTGAAGTAATCTGTCTCAGTATTTCAGAACTAGGTACGTTTATGTTGAGGAGTTGAATGTACTGTACTAAGATCAGCAGTACAATCTCACGAGCAATGTTGGGGGTAACATGCTAAAATAATGTGCTGTGATCAAATAAGGCACTGCGGGTTAACCCACATGAAAATGTTGGGGCAGCAACCCAGTCATCCCCTTTTAATAAAGTGACAAAAAATGAAACAAAAAGCGGCTGCTATGTGCAACACTATAAACAACTATAACAAAATTACACAGCAAATTAAGCCATTTCCTTACGACTAGTGTTACCAATCTAACTTTTAGGAAAAACATAGACTATGTAATCAAAGAAACACAGAAAAACATAGACATGTTTATTAAGGTTTACAATACATTTTCTAATGAAACACAACAGCAGCACATATCTACCAAATAAATCTACGTGTCAAAAATACTTTATCATATTCCTGATAAGCAGGAAATGTCAAATTCTAGCTTGGGAGCAGAACATTAAACAGGACTCAACCTCACTCAAATCAACAACTTTAACTTTAAATTTTCCCATTTGTACTTTTTCAGCTTCTCACAACGTTATTTATGGCACCGTCCTTCTTTAATGTCCCTCATGACAGATTTTGGTGGTTTCCAAGTGAAGCAGTTCATATTTAGTGACCTCTTTTGCTATCAGCACATGACTGACTGGAATTAAGGCGTGTGCTCTATGCAGGATGTGACATCAAGGCACGTTTCACCAATCAGAATCGACAAGTTAATTTGGTTATGCACAGACTAGTAATTACATTTTAGAGATGCACAGAGTTGATAAGTTTTTGTTAAGATGTACAAAACAATAGATTTATGTACACAAGAAACTGTAGTTCAAGAATTGTGCTAAAAGAAATACATCATTGTAATGAGAAGAACATAGACTTAGGAGACAAAAATGCAGAAACATAGACAGGAACAGAAAAACTTAGATCTAGGAGGAAAAACATAGGGGTAGTAACACTGCTTATGAGTCTTCGTCAGGTTTTATGAAGCTCCACTGTATGGCGCAGTTGGTTCAGAACTCACTGCCTCTTTCCGCCAGCAGTGGCCTTTAAATACGGGAGACCGGAAGGGATGCTTTCACATGCCCTCACTGGGCATCTTCACGTTTTCTGTGAAGGGAAAAGATGAGGAGAAGATTAATGGAAGTGCCACTCTTGACCCAGCATGGTAATACCTACTTCAGATGAGCCCAATGCACATGCAGGACACGTGTGTTATGTTGTCTGATTTCTTTTCAAAGTAACAGTTAACCTAATGCAATGCTTATTTTATTGAAGTAAAAATATCTGCTTTATTACTATCCCAGCAGCAGCAAATGTAACAGTATTCCATTCCCTCCAGAGCTCAATCACACAGCCAAGCAGAAAAGGCCGTGCTACTTGCAACAGAAACATATTTATAAAGTTTCAGTTTAGTTTTAATCCATCTGCAGTATTTGCTATAGATATATTGAAACAGTGTGATCGGGTGACACATCAGCCAGTGTTCATCAGCCAGTAATCATTGGAGGCTGAGATTAGGGATCCAAATAGTGGATAAGGGTAATTTACTTACAGGACATGAAGGACAAAATGTATTTGTAAAACACAAGAAAATTATCACAATTGGCTGTTTTTCTGGTCAGTTACTGTGCATAAAGACCTATATATGGGCTTAGGATTTAATAACAAATGCTGACCAGTCAAATGTGCAGTACTTCATACAAAATATCAAAAAGTAACACAAAAGTAATTGATCAATTATTGTGTTTTGTGTGTGCATGTAAATGCAGTTAGTGTAACAGTTGTGTGGTTCACTTCTCCAGCCACAAATATAGTGTTGATGAAAAGGGCCAGTAGGAGCTGACCTAGCTTGTTAAGTGTACAATGTTCTTTTTACCTACATTTTTTTAGAAATAACTGTTTAGTTTATCATTTTTATCTTTGTAAGTCTCTTGTTTTACCTATTATTAGTAGTATACTGTATATAAATAAATGGTTTTGTTACTGTTGTATCAGAAAGCACAGCTCATTGTATATTGTTGTGTATAGATTTTAATAGTTGATGACCCAACAAGTTCTTATTCTGTGGGCAAAAAAGCAAGATTCAAGAACATTGGCTAAGGAAAAGTAACTCTGAACACAAAATGCAAATATACTGTAACTCCTGATGTCATAAATCCTGATTTCTGGTGATATGGTGAAAACCCTATTGATTTGTTGATCCTTTCGTTTAGATATATCTATTATTAACTGCCCGTTTAATTGTGTAGGATGAATTTTCATGGCACAAATCAGGACTCTTGATTTCCAAGTGGGCTTTTTCATTACAATTCTGCTCTTTTAAAAGAAGGCTAGAACAGCTCTGGAATGGGCTCTTAGCAGTTGTATGCAATAGATTCTCCAGTCCTGAAATTTCAGTATTCTTGGTCATTGGTGGAATGAAATGCAATGAATTAATAGGAAGAGAAATCCATTACCAGTTCATTTACAATTACAATGAGACAGATTAGAGATGAATTTTCAATACTCTCTTTCTGCACTTTTTACACCTTGTTGAGCCTGTTCAAGTAGTTATGGGTTTAAACAGACAACCAATTCACCATTAGTTAGGTGTCATATACGTAATAAATTGGCCATTCAGTGTATGTTCAAGGTGCTTTCAATTGTGTCCTCAGTTTAAGTTGATGAGACTGTTTTTTTTTTTTTTTTTTTTTGAATATTTTGTTTTTATCTAAAGTTTACAGGATCATGTTAGGTGTTCTGCAGTGGGCTGGTGCCCTGCCTGTGGTTTGTTTCCTGCCTTGCACCCTGTGTTGGCTGGGATTGGCTCCAGCAGACCCTCGTGACCCTGTAGTTAGGATATAGCGTGTTGAATGATGGATGGATGGATATTAGGTGTTTATAAATTTTGTGGTTGCACAATTACAGTAAATCATTTTAAAAAAGAAACATAAAAATGTGTCACAGTTTAAGTGAAGGAGGGTGGTGCAATACTTGGGGTCATATTTGAATTTGGGGTGTGTGAAACTTGCTTATTCTTTCCATTAATGAGTCTGTTTCCTCCTAAGACTCAAAGATATGTAGGACAGGTTAACTGGCAACTCTAAACCGTTCCATAATTTACAGGCTTTAGTGTTTACATAAATGATAGCATCCCTGAACACAGAACATGCAAAGGAAACTGAAAGTATTTGAGTAAGAATGAGAAAGAGGAAATTATTCAACAAACTCAGTAACAGTACTGCACCTCAGGGCCCACCTATATAGGCCTTGGGATTCTGCCTACATTTAAAAGTAAAAGTAAAATGAGTAACATATTAAAAATAGCTTGCTGAGTGAGTTGGAGCTGTATGATATTATAGCAATAACAGAAACCTGGCTAAATAATAAAGATAGGGATTAGTAAAACTCAAAGTTCTTTTCAGTTGGACAATGAGCCCCATCCTAGCGAGGACATGTGGCTTCATCTGGAAAGCATTAGGGCAGCGTTTCTCAACCTTTAAGTATTTGCGACCCGAGTTTTCATAATAGTTTTAATCGCGCCCCCCTAACGTTTTTTTAAAAGGAGCCCACTAATACCAATTAGTTATTTTTTAATTAATTATATATCATAGATGCATATTTTATTATACCTACTTAACTTTTATTGACATTTATCTAGCTCTATATTTATTTTTCTAGTATCAGAATGTAATTTAAGTTAATTTGTTTTGGTTTCAATAGATGTATTTTTCATATTTTTGATTCTTATTTTCTTTTTTTCACATCTTCATGCCCCCCTAGGGGGGCCCGTCCCACAGTTTGAGAACCACTGCATTAGGAAAAGAGATCTTATTTTAGACCTAGGTGACAAATGCAGACAATAATTTCAATGTACATCTTTTTAGTAATATTAAAAAGGCAAATTTACAGGGGGATATTATAGTCATGGGGGACTTTAAGTACCTGGTTGCTAACTAGGATAACCTTGCAAATAGTGAAGCAGGAGTTTTTAAAAGTAATCAGTGACTGTTTTCTTAACACTGTATGTTAAAGCACCAACACAAGGGGAAGACTGTCTGGATTTAGTACTTTGCAATAATCAGGATAGAATTGAGGGTGTAGAGGTGATTGAATCACTAGGATGGCCATAAAGTTTAACTTTGGTAGGGCAAAGTCTAAGGAAGGTGGACTGGGATAAGCTTCTATGTGTGTAAACAGTCGAAGAGCAGTGGAACAGGTGTAAAAACATTTTATATGTAATGCAGAACAGGTACATACCTAAATTTGGAATAAGTAGGAAATTTAAATAAAAAAAACTCTGCAGTGGGTTAATACAGAGTTAAAAAAGAAGCTGCAAAGGAAAAAGCAGCTATATAAGGAGTATAAGACTAATAACTCCAATGTGAATCATGGGGCATATGAGAACATGAGAGCAACCATTAAGAAGGATACTAGGGAGGCTAAAATATAGTTACAGAGGAATATAGCAGATAAGGTGAAAGATGAACCAAATAGATTTTTTCAGTATTTCAGTAGTGAAAGAACAGTAAAGGAGGAAATAAATTGCATCAGGAATAGTAATGGGGAATTAAAAAATACAAACAGTAAAATAACAGATGCCCTAAACTTGCATTTTTCTGAGGTTTGACATGTAAAGAAGTAGATAACCTCCCAGCAGTAACAGGGACTACTAAGAAGGTACTCAATGATTTAGAAAATGCAGTGGGAGAAGTATTGCTTAACTTAAATAGGCTGAAATCAAAAAAATCACTAGGACCTGATAATATTTACCCTCAAGTTCTTAAGTGGGTTAGCAGGTACATATATAAATCCTTGATGCATATTTATAAGAAGTCTCTGTTTACTGGGGAAATTCCAAAGGAATGGAAAAAGGTAAATATAGGCCTCAAAGATTAACGTGCATCACAGGTAAATTAATGGAAGGAATTATTAAGGATAAGATTGAGCACCAAATGGCAAGATCAGGAGTTTTACTGAAACGTCAGCATGGGTTCAGAAGAGGGAGGTCGTTTACTAACATGCTGGAATTCTATGAGGAGGCAACAAAAGGGTATGATCAAAGTGAGCATATGATATTACTTACAGTGCATCTGGAAAGTATTCACAGCGCATCACTTTTTCCACATTTTGTTAGGTTACAGCCTTATTCCAAAATGGATTAAATTCATTTTTTTCCTCAGAATTCTACACACAACACCCCATAATGACAACGTGAAAAAAGTTTACTTGAGGTTTTTGCAAATTTATTAAAAATAAAAAAACTGAGAAATCACATGTACATAAGTATTCACAGCCTTTGCTCAATACTTTGTCGATGCACCTTTGGCAGCAATTACAGCCTCAAGTCTTTTTGACTATGATGCCACAAGCTTGGCACACCTATCCTTGGCCAGTTTGGCCCATTCCTCTTTGCAGCACCTCTCAAGCTCCATCAGGTTGGATGGGAAGCGTCGGTGCACAGCAATTTTAAGATCTCTCCAGAGATGTTCAATCGGATTCAAGTCTGGGCTCTGGCTGGGCCACTCAAGGACATTCACAGAGTTGTCTTGAAGCCACTCCTTTGATATCTTGGCTGTGTGCTTAGGGTCGTTGTCCTGCTGAAAGATGAACCGTCGCCCCAATCTGAGGTCAAGAGTGCTCTGGAGCAGGTTTTCATCCAGGATGTCTTTGTACTGAAAGACCCTTTATCCTGAATAGTCTCCCAGTTCCTGCTGCTTAAAAACATCCCCAAAAGAATGATGCTGCCACCACCATGCTTCACTGTAGGGATGGTATTGGCCTGGTGATGAGTGGTGCCTGGTTTCCTCCAAATGTGACGCCTGGCATTCACACCAAAGAGTTCAATCTTTGTCTCATCAGACCAGAGAATTTTGTTTCTCATGGTCTGAGATTCCTTCAGGTGCCTTTTTGCAAACTCCAGGCGGGCTGCCATGTGCCTTTTACTAAGGAGTGGCTTCCGTCTGGCCACTCTACCATACAGGCCTGATTGGTGGATTGCTGCAGAGATGGTTGTCCTTCTGGAAGGTTCTCCTCTCTCCACAGAGGACCTCTGGAGCTCTGACAGAGTGACCATCGGGTTCTTAGTCGCCTCCCTGACTAAGGCCCTTCTCCCCCGATCGCTCAGTTTAGATGGCCGGCCAGCTCTAGGAAGAGTCCTGGTGGTTTCGAACTTCTTCCACTTATGGATGATGGAGGCCACTGTGCTCATTGGGACCTTCAAAGCAGCAGAAATTTTTCTGTAACCTTCCCCAGATTTGTGCCTCGATACAATCCTGTCTCGGAGGTCTACAGACAATTCCTTTGACTTCATGCTTGGTTTGTGCTCTGCCATGAACTGTCAACTGTGGGACCTTATATAGACAGGTGTGTGCCTTTCCAAATCATGTCCAATCAACTGAATTTACCACAGGTGGACTCCAGTTAAGCTGCAGAAACATCTCAAGGATGATCAGGGGAAACAGGATGCACCTGAGCTCAATTTTGAGCTTCATGGCAAAGGCTGTGAATACTTATGTACATGTGCTTTCTCAATTTTTTTATTTTTAATAAATTTGCAAAAATCTCAAGTAAACTTTTTTCACGTTGTCATTATGGGGTGTTGTGTGTAGAATTCTAAAGAAAAAAATGAATTTAATCCATTTTGGAATAAGGCTGTAACATAACAAAATGTGGAAAAAGTGATGCGCTGTGAATACTTTCCGGATGCTCTGTATCTTGACTTTCAGAATGCAAGGTGCCACATGAGAGGTTGGGTATCAAACTAAAAGAAGAGGGAGTTCAGGGTGATGTTTGTAGATGGGTGGAAAATTGGCTCAGACACAGGAAGCAGAGGGTTATGGTTTGAGGAACCCTATCAGAATTGGCTGATGTTAAGAGTGGTGTTTCTCAGGGGTCAGTTCTAGGGCTGCTGCTACATAAATGATTTGGAAAGGAATATATTTAATAAAATGGTTAAGTTTGCAGATGATACCAAGATAGGTGGACTGGCAGATAACCTAATCAGTTGAATCATTACAAAGGGACTTGGACAACATACAGGCTAGATTTATGGCAGATTAAATTTAATGAAAGTAAATGTAAAGTATTACATGTAGGAATGAAAAATGAAGGGTTAACTACTCAATGGGAGGTCTGAAAATTAAAAGTACACGTTATAAGGATGGATTTAGGAGTCGTAGTAGACTGCCAGATAGTGTTCAGAGGCCATTAAGAAGGCAAACAGAATGTTAGGTTATATAGCAAGATGGTTAGAGTACAAGTCTAAGGAGGTTATGCTCAAGCTGAGGCCTCATCTGGAGTACTGTGTGCAGTTTTGGTCTCCAGGCTATAAAAAGGACATAGCAGTGCTAGAAAAGGTCCAGAGAAGAGCTACTAGGCTGATACCAGGGATATAGGGGACAAATCATGCAGAAAGATTAAGCAATAAGAGGAAAGATTAAAAGCCCTGAGTCTTTTCAGTTTAAGCAAAAGTAAATGAAGAGGAGACATGATTTAAATGTTTAAAATTATGAAGGGAATTAATACAGTGGATTGAGACTGTTATTTTAAAATGAATTCATCAAGAACACTGGGACATAGTTGGAAAGTTTGCACAAACATTAGGAAAATTTTCTTTACACAGAGAACCATAGACACTTGGAATAACCTAACAAGTTGTGTGGTAGTCAGTAGGACTTTAGGGACTTTTAAAACTGGACTTGATGTTTTATTAGAGGAAGTAAGTGGATAGGACTGGTGAGCTTTGTTTGGCTGAAGTCCCTGTTCTTGTCTAGATTATAAATATGTTCTAATGCCCCAAGAGGGATGGTGCATGCTCGTTCTCACTATCGACCATTCTGCTGTTGAATTGCCTCAAGGGAAAAACTAAGAGAATTTAGTTTTTCTGTATTGGAGGAACACTATCCGTTCATTTTTCAAAAGTGCCTATTATTTATTGTTTAGGATCATGAGTGCTGGAGCTGACCCCAGCAACATCAGGCATAAAGTAGGAAATATTCTTTTATAGGATACTAATTCTTTGTAGAACACTTACACACAATATGCAAACTCAGTCACTTACATTGGGTCAGTTAACAGCCATCTATTAACCTATAATGCAGATCTTTGGAAATGGAAGGAAAATCCATAGTGGCCAAAGAAAAATGCCTTCACATATTTTGGTAGTAAATTTCACATAGGCACTGACAGAGGCAGTTTTACTTTCTAAAGGTGTAAAGCATTAGGACTAACCACTGTGGTACTGTGCTACCCTAATGAATAGTTTCACTGGAAATTTCTATAATGTTTTCACAGTGTGAGTAGAGCTGTTTTAATCATTAAAATGTCAGTGAATGCATACTCTGTTACAGGAGAGCAAGAACAAGTTTGGGAGATTAGGGCAAACATCCTGAACAGAAGACAATGTTGAACCTAAAACAGGAACAAGGTGCATGTTATTGTTTTTGAAATTACTTCCAAACCTAACTTTACATATTGATTCACTTAGTTACTTTTTCCTAATAATTTTGTTTAAAATAAAGTGTCTGAAAGATTTTTTTTCTTATAAGAAAGGTAGGAAAGCAAAGGTGAGCTTTAGAACTAAGGCTGATAAAAGCCAACACACAAAAATTGAAATGAGCAGTAAATGCACAAAAAATGAAATTGTCTTCATTTCAACCAATTAGGTAAAAATAATTTTTGCATCTTTACTTTTTAATTTACTCGCATATCATGTATGTGTGAGTATGTGTGTATTCTTTCAGGACTTGCTCTTTCCATGTGCCCATTGCTGCTATTATAGGCCATAGCATAATTAATGAGGAAGGTTTGGGTTTGGAAAGCTGATGGAATTATATCTATGGATGCATACATTATGATGTAGTTTATTGACTGCATGCTTCAGATCTGCATTTGTATTTGTATATAGAATATGTTATTACACATAGAAATGAACAGGGCACCAATCTGTCACAGGGCACACAGACACTCTGAATCTAGGCTAGTGTAATGTCAGTCAGTCAGTCATTATCCAACCCGCTATATCCTAACTACAGGGTCACGGGGTTCTGCTGGAGCCAATCCCAGCCAACACAGGGCGCAAGGCAGGAAACAAAACCCAGGCAGGGCACACACATACACCAAGCACACTTAAAGAAGGAGAGTGCAGTCCTTGAATAACACACCATAGGTCTTGGTAGGACGCAGACAATAACTGCATCAATATTTGATCTTCTCAACATATGAGGCCCTCCACCTCTTGACTCCACCAGTAGAACATACAGTATATTATATCACTACAAGGAAAGCTAAATAAAGATATAAAATGAAATGATTTTACAGTGAGCTCATACACCAACCCAGTGAATGGTTTAAAAACAACTGCTTTAAAATTAGGTAACTCAACCTCATATATTCATAGGTTTAAAAAGAAAACAAAGGCCTAGACAAGTTATATTTTTCCACACAGTCTCCAAAGTTGTCCCAAACTTTGTTCCTCTATGACACAAAAGACATCTACATACTTCAGGAAGCGAGAAATATGTACACCTACAAGTACTTGCATTCTCAGGCTTTTTGTTGTTGCAAATAAATATTACTGCTTGGGATTATATGATGCGTTTATCATTTGTAGCACATGTGTATTCAACACAAATAAGCCCATATGGATATGAAAAATTAGAAATGTGGTACCAGTATCTGGACGCGTGTGGTTATCTGCAGAGACACCAAAATGAAGCAATATTGTCCACACACATACAATAGAAGTGCGCAGAAATTATGAATTAGTCATCATGCATCCATCTTTATACCGAGGAAATTGGTGTCAATTCTGCAACCAGAATGTTACAGCATTCTGTAAATTATTGAAAATTGCACCTAAGTGTTTTTTTCAAGTACAAAAGAGGCAGAAACTTTTTATTACAGGATCTGGGTTATTAGGTGGATCGTGTAACAGCTCTCATGCAAACACCTTAACAACTCACAAGTGGTGTTCGCAGTTTATGGCCAGTCATTGATGAGTTCTCGGTGAAGCAGGCCAATGTCTTTCCTATGAAAGTTTTTGAGACATTTTGCCATCTTTAAAATGATGTACCTGTAGTAGTAATGAGACCTCCTGATAACCTAAAACATAATGTATTAATCCATCCATCCATTTTCCAACCCACTGAATCTGAACACAGGGGTCTGCTGGAGCCAATCCCAGCCAACACAGGGCACAAGGCAGGAACCAACCCACCACAGGACACACACAAACACCAAGCACACACTAGGGCCAATTTAGAATCACCAATCCACCTAACCTGCATGTCTTTGGGAGGAAACCCACACAGACACAGGAAGAACATGCAAACTCCATGCAGGGAGGACCCAGGAAGTGAACCTGGGTCTCCTAACTGCAAGGCAGCAGCACTACCACTGCGCCACCGTGCCACCCTAATGTGTTTATAACTTTGCCAAATCAGATAAATTGCATAAAGTTTCTGTTTAAACTGAAAAAACCTATTATCCACTCTTTTGAAATTTCTATATTAACAAAAACGGAACTTTAATTTGTACAAACTTTTGTAATGATTTTTAGTTTAAAGTTTTGTTTCATCACAGACAATACAGAATATATACTGTATAATGAACATTACAGTATAGAATCACAGCATATTTTCTCGAGACAATAAATTAAGAAAATATTTTGGGTTTTTTTTTCAAGAGGCTAACATATATACATTATTATTATTATTGCTACTTGGAAAATAATCAAAATCTCAAAATAGGTGTTAGCACCACGTTTACTGTTAGCTAGTGGATGAGCAACTAACTGACAGTCCACTCTTGGGCCCAAAAGGTCATGCATTATTCTAACATATAAGAATATAAGAGGTTTGATAAATGAGATAAGACTACTTGGTCCATCAAGTTCATTTGGTTAGTTAATAGCTAATTTGTTATAATATTTCAACCTGATACTTTTTTAAACCTTGGCAATGTTTCTGTGTCACCTTATGCAGGGGACAGTTATTCAAATCCTTAAGAACTGCTGCCTGTGTTTTAAATTAATCCCAGATGTAGACATAGCGTACTTAGGAATTGCCCTCTAACAGGAAACATCAGCACTGAGTTGTTAGGAACTGTAAAACATGAGTTAAACATCTGCTGTGATTCCTTTGAACTGAAAGACTTACTGTACATGATGTTGCAAATGTGCTTTTCTTCATGGAGAAAGCTAGTGAATTCCATGTACAGTAGGTCTTTTGTATACAACCGTCTATTCTTTTTGCCATAAGTACCGTAAGTCTCTAAACCCAGAAGATGCTTGCCTATTAGAATAGTCCAAGTTAAGAGATGGATTAAAAATGATAAATGTGGATAATGCATGCATACTGTTCTTGTAAATGAATACTGTAAATTATATCATGTCAGCAGATGATGCGCATGAACTCATTTCAAGGTAACATCCTTTAAACATGAACTGATATTTATGGTATTCCTTACTTGGAGCGGTCTCTTGGAGCAGGCTTTATTTTACATGCCTCACTGACTTTTGACCTAACATTTATTTCCAGTCTCTTTAGAAGGAAAGTCATATCATGTTGTTTCAATCATTAGTCAAGTATTAAATATTGCAAAGAAAAAACTGAAACAAAACAGATGATGTGTTTTAAAAAAATCATCTGTTTAGCAGGTAAGCTTGCAAAAGAATGGCTTGGTGGTACAGTGTTAGCACTGCGTCCCCACAGCTCCAGTTGACAAATCCAGACCAATTAACTGCATGAGTGGAGTTTACACATACCTGTATACAATTTCCACTTGAGCAATCTCCAAATAATTTCAAGGAGTTCAAAGCATCCAAAAAGAGATGACAAAAATAAAAGACAAATGCTAGGAGTGTATCTGTGGAATGGCTTTAACCTCTGTACAATACCTAGTTCCTGCATCAGGTTTGATCCCGCGATGCCGTCCAATGGTATTGAAGCCTCAAGGATTTTGCAGCCTTCAAAGAGCCAAGTCTAATAGGTAGCTTTTCTGCTGCTGTTATTGGAGGGATTGCACACTCCCAATTGTTCCCTCCTTTAATTCTGTGTCCTCTAGTCACTTGGAGTTTTTATGACCATTCTCACTTGTTCTCAGTCTTGCCAGTGCCCCTGCATAACACATTTTCAGGACATTCAGCACAACTGCAATACCTATTATTTAATCCATCCATTTCACACTCCTGCATCCCAATGATATTTGTTTGGTTAATTGTTTGCTACAACGTACCTTTGAATGAGTTGCATGTGTGTGCCTGGTGGTGGCCTGGAATCCCATCCTGATTTGGTTCTCACCTTGTGTCCATAGGAATAAGCTCCAGCTCCCCACATACTTTTTCTGAATAAGCCGAGTAAAATATGGATGATTGAAATATGTTGAGAAAATATTTCAGAGAATGATAGTTGCTAGAATGATTACATTTGTCAAGTAATTCTATTAAGCAAACACATTAATTTTGAATGAACCTTTCCATTTTGCAGCAATACTGTCGAGGATGATAATCTACATATTTTTATTTTGTTTACATCTTCTTATACAATACGCTACCGTGGCTGTCTGTTGTCTGTCCGGGATTTTAAATCACCTGTACCTCGCAAACCGTTCGAACTATTGACTGGAAAGTTCATACACATATCCTACGTTACGTCTTCTATCTGCTTTGGGGTTGATGATTGACCGCCAAGGTTATTCCTCTTTTTATTTTTATTTTATTTTATTGTAAAATCAACTCTTGGCAGCCGTTCTCCCTACCACCTTCGCCATTACTTCCCCTACCTCTTCATACAGTATCTTAAATCATTCTTGAGGGAGATTGAAGTCTTAATTGCCAGCTTAAGTGAAAAGTTAAGGAAAACGTACTAAGTAATTGCAACACAAACACCAACTTAATCAGTTTTAACGCGAAAAGATGCCGACGAAAGAAGAGAAGAAGCGGGCTGCTAGGGCGGAGAAAAGAAGAGCTGCTCAGGAAGCAGCAAGCGCATCAACCTTTGAGCAAATGAATGCTAAACTGAGTCAGAGAAAGAGTATGAAAACTATTAATGCTCAAGTCAAGTGTATTCGCAGTGCGCCGTTACTGGTTTATAATAATCAGTTCCAGAATGTTCTTTAAAAGAGTGTTTCTCAACTACTGGGTTGTGCCCCATTTTTGGATTGTGGGCTGTTGCTATTGTTTATAATGGTAGAGGGCCGCGGTGGGTTGTAGCAGGTCACTACTCTTACGATCGCACTCAGTTCATCAAAGGGGATCCTAGCCCATCCTCCATGGCTCAGTCAGAACTAGAAAACTTTTTTCTTAGGAGGATCATTTAAAAAACCTCTTCAGGGAAGAACTTGCTAATGCTGTTCTAAAACAGCCTGACTTCTACCTCAGTTTTGTGTTGTAAACAATTAGTATCTCATAATCTGATTTTGGTTTATATGCATCTTTAAATTGAGAAGGGATTTGGATTTAAGTGTTAATTATGTTGTAACACATTGTATTTTTGAAACGTTGAACATTGTACTTTTGACTGAATTAAGTTTTGAGTGTTGTGGTTTGTGCATTTTGTCTTTAAATTGGTCATCGTGTTACTAGTTCTTATTGGACTGTGACCATGCCTCTTCTGAATACATGAATAATTGAAGGAAATTTCATTGCAGTTGTTATGGATGATGTAAAATATAGAATTTATTGAATATCAAACTCATTTTAAAGACAATTTATAGCCACACAGTTATAAATGGACAAGAATGGGATTCAGGGTTTATTGTTGATGCCACTCAAGCTAAGCACTTGATTCTGATGCCTTTTCCTATCACTGTTAGCAATAAGTTTATATGTTCTTCCCTTACATGTGTTTTTTCCCAGCGTGCCACAGTTTCTTGCTCAGTCAAATCATATTCAGGCAGGGTTGATGGGGGACTCTAATGTCACAAAGCATGACAGAGTGTGATGGAATGTTGTTGCTGATTTGTATCAACTGACAAAACAGGTTCCAACATTCTAACACCTCTGCTTGCCAGTTCAATAGTCTTTATTGTTATAGTCCCAGTTTATGTTATTTACAGATAAATATTATGTTGATGATCAGGATTGGCATTTTGAATAATTTGATTCTTGTTTAATCTAATGTGCTATTTGGACACAGATGGAAAAAGTAGTGCCTTGACTTAGACTTGGTGGGAACACGCTTACCTTTAGAAAATGAAGGCTGTAGCTAATTTTAAATGGGATTTTTAAAGTAACGATTGTCACAGCTAACACAATTGCTTTTAGAATAATAATAATTCTTTATATTTATATAGCACTTTTCTCACTACTCAAAGCACTTTTCAGAGTGAGTGGGGAGCCACTTCAACCACCACTAATGTGTAGCATCCACCTGAATGATACAACAGCAGCCGTTTTAGCACCAGTACGCTCAACACACATGAACTATTAGGTGGTGAAGTGGTGAGAGAGAGAGATAGCCCCCTAGAGACAGGAGATGATTAGGGGGCCAGAATGACTAGGACATCAGGATAAACCCTACTCTTTATGAAAGATACCCATGGATCTTTTATGACCACAGGGAGTCAAGACAACAGTTTTATGTCTCATCCAAAGGATGGCGCCATTTATAGAGCACAGTCTCCCCATCACTGCACTGCAGCATTGGGATCCACATTCATTTCACAGCGTAAGCACCCCCTGTTGGCCTCACCAACGTCTTTTCTAGCAGTAGCCCAAGCTTTTCTTAGACAGTCTCCCATCTAAGTACAGTCCAAGCCAGAACATACTTAGTTTTAGGTAGATGACCTCTAATCAATTGCATATGGTATGGGTGCTGAATGGCTTTTGCTTTTCTTTATCTAGATAAACCATCTGAATGTAGTCAAAATCTATATGATTCGCAGGCAGGGAATGGAGGAGGTATTCTGAAAACAAACATCACTCTTTAATGAAGTTTCAACCGATCAATAAATAATTGTTTTATGCATTAGCAGCTTTAACAATCACAAGGGATTTTACATGGCATGGGCAATTAATCATATAATAGAGTATGAAATGTACAACAAATATAAAAAGAGCAAATATTAAAAAAAGAAAACCACAACACTTAACAACCTACAAATTTTAACATTAGACGTCAATACAAAGCCAGTGTAAACCTGCAAAAAAAAAAGGTACATTGTAATGTGACACAAAGTTAGAGTATTAAATAGTTACATTCTTTTTAAAGAAATTACATTTTGCAGTTGTATTGTAGTTGTTTCATTTGACCATTTCAGTGAAAATAAATGAAAAAAAAACAAAGATACCACATTAATCTTCAATCTGGATTTAAATGTCAGGACTGACAAAGACTTACAAAGAGAATGTAGAAAAGAATTTCACATCGATGAATGAGCTTTCGCTGTCACTTGTGTGATGCCATTTTAGAAGACTAAAAATGTCAGAAGATCTCAACTCTGCAGCAAGTTGATATGGCATAAGCAGCTAAAAAGGACTGTCTGTAGCATTGTAGCAAACAGTTTTCAACCAAGGAGAGAATTTTGTAGATGTCTGGTAATCAGACAGGAAGCTAACGTAGTTTAGCCATCTTGTGTGAGGCAGGAACAAACTATGGATGATATACCAGTCCAAGCTGTGCTATCACCGCCCCTCCCCCCCATTGTTTGTAAGCGTATCGCCTTTAAATAAATAATGACATTAATGGACTCACCGTGTGCCTGATTACCTTTAATGGGGTTTACACTAATTTATGATTTCAGTGAAAATTTCTGTTAAATAAACTCACATGATGTATAATTGATTTTTTATTCTCCTGCAAAATGACCAAACAAGAAGCCAGGTACTGCCTGGGTTCATTTTCAGCTGATAAAAATGAAATATCTTAATACTGTCTTTATTTGAATTGGATGGCATGGTGGAGTAGTGGGTAGTATTATGCATATTCTCACCTTTTCCTTATGGATTTTCCTTCCAAAGATGCAGGTTGGGTTAAATGGCATTGTATGGACTTTGCAGTGGAGTGGCACCCTTTCTAGGCTTGTTTTCTTCCTTCTAGCCATTAATGCTGGGATAGGCTTAGGCCCCTTGCAAGCCTGAATTAAGTGGGTTTGAGAATATGATGGGTATTAAATGGTAGAAATTAGACAATAAAAATGACTGCTGTACATTCAATGTAATCAAGGCATGGGAGAAGTTTGCCTGTGCATGTCAAGATCAGCCATTCCTCTGTCATGTTAGGAATAAGCATGTATTTCCCAACCCTAAATGCTCATTTAATTGTGTTTTGCTTTAATATAATGCTTATTCACTTTTTATACCAAGCATTTATGCAACTGGGCTATTGAATGTGAAGGCTTTTTCCATTTCTTAGTAAAAATAAGCAACATCTGACATTGTTTTTAAGAATGTTAGCTGGTTTGATTTGGCAGTACTTTGGTCCATTTAAAGAAAGTGTTTGAAATTAGCAGAACTCCCAAGTGCATGGCTAATTTCTGCGGGCTTAAAGGCATGGGCTATTTACATCTTTACCCTTATGAATATTTTTTTTTACATACAGTGGTTCCGCTGTGAATTTTTTTCTTCAGAGGAGCTGCCGATCTTTCCTAACAACACTCTTTATTAATGCACCCTTTTATTTTTGCATAACAGTACTCCCTTGTTTAGTAGTTAATCAGAGTACATGCCTGCAATATACTGTACCATGGGTAACTTTACTGTGGACAAAAAAATCTTGGAATGTTGGGAGGGAGCCCCTTGGCATCACAGACACACTGCAAGTTCAAAGACACATATCATGAAAAGATGTTTTGTGTGACCAAAAAAATGCTAAGAACATTGAGTGCAGTTTTTAAACCATAAAATTAGTGTAAAAAATTATAAGACTAGAACTTACCACTTTACTGTAGTTATAAATATTCTTATGCAAAACACAAATGCAACACTTGTTGCTGTACTGAAATTTCAGATTTAAATGTTAAAATCACTGATAAAAAAAAAGAAAATATCAATGGCTGTGAATATTAACAGCAGTTGTCTTGCCATCCTTTGGTGTCTTGTATGCCTCTTGTAGACACCATGCTAGATGCCTCGGGCACATACCGCTAAAGAGGTCTATGGAGTTAATGTCAGAAAAGAAGGCAGGCCAAGAAAGCACCTGCACACTAAAGTTTCTCTAGACAGTTGTGACCACAACAGCAGTGTGTGGCATGGCATTGCCATCCTGCAGATTCAGACAACTTAAAGGTTTGTGAAGAGAGCCTCTGACAGACTACCACCTTCCTCTAAGGCCAAAAATGTTGAACCTGTCCCTTACCAGCTCGTCACTGATATACACATTGGGGTATGCTGGAAGCTTCATCAACAGTAACCGTGACAAGTCTGAGACAGCCCTGACCGATGTATCTATCATGCCCTTGTGTGATCATTCAAGAACAACCAGATCTTTGATGGTCATCTGTTCTGTTGGTCTGCTGAAACCTTTCCTGCTCTCAGAAAACAGGTGGCTTCATTTACTTCATAGTGTCTGTAATAGTGTCCTGCAGCTTGTCAATTGCCCTCTTCTTTTGCTTCTGGTGATGTTCAAGGTATTATGGAAAGGACACAAGCCTTACCGAGTGTTGTCTTGTCTTACTGTAGACTAAGCTTTGAATTAAAGCATTTTTAAAGATGAAATTGTTACACTTGGACCACCTTCGGTAAAGCTGCATCTAATGAGCTTTTATGAGTTTAGGTGATTGCAGGGCTTCACTGCATAAGCTAGGTTAATGAAAAGAGGGTCTAAGACAAATTGACATTTTTTTTCTGAAAGCACACAAACTGAAACTATAATTTTCTCAGTCCATAAGATGTTGTTTTTCTCTTTGACAAAGAAAAAAACTCACTAATATATCCATGTGTGCTTTCTTCTATTCATAAGCAATGAAGCTTGTCATATGATAGAAAATGTCATAGCCTGGATATCAATTCCTGAACATCTCCTTTGTGAAAGAACTTGGCTTGTGCTCTTTTCTTCCATTTGACTTGTGACTCATTGGCATTATTTTGTTTTTATTTTCTTCATGTAGATGAAATTATGCAACAGGAGATAAGACCTCTCCTAGCAGTTGACATCATTGAACAGTTACATAAACAATTTGCCTTTCTGTCAGGTAAGAATTATTTTATTAATCAAAAATGTTTTCTGCTGTTTGGACTTGATCTGTAATTTATACTAAAGAGTTCAGAACATTGCAATGGGCTGGCGCCCTGCCTGATGTTTGTTTCCTGCCTTGCGCCCTGTGTTGGCTCGGATTGGCTCCAGCAGACCCCCGTGACCCTGTAGTTAGGATGTAGCGGGTTGGATAACGGATGAATGGATGGATTATATTAATATATTGATTACTGAGCACTGTGCATTCACAGCTGCCATATATGAACACTGTGTATGTGAGTTTAAATATTTTTAAAAATATATACAGTTAGGTCCATAAATGTTTTGGACAGAGTCAACTTTTTTCTAATTTTGGTTCTGTACATTACCACAATGAATTTTAAATGAAACAACTCAGATGCAGTTGAAGTGCAGACTTTCAGCTTTAATTCAGTGGGTTGAACAAAAAGATTGCATAAAAATGTGAGGCAACTAAAGCATTTTTTTAACACAATCCTTTTATTTCAGGGGCTCAAAAGTAATTGGACAAATTAAATAACTGGAAATAAAATGTTAATTTCTAATACTTGGTTGAAAACCCTTTGCTGGCGATGACAGCCTGAAGTCTTGAACTCATGGACATCACCAGATGCTGGGTTTCCTCCTTTTTAATGCTCTGCCAGGCCTTTACTGCAGCGGCTTTCAGTTGCTGTTTGTTTGTGGGCCTTTCTGTCCAAAGTTTAGTCTTCAACAAGTGAAATGCATGCTCAATTGGGTTAAGATCAGGTGACTGACTTGGTCATTCAAGAATTTTCCACTTCGTTGCTTTAATAAACTCCTGGGTTGCTTTGGCTGTATGTTTTGGGTCATTGTCCATCTGTATCATGAAACGCCGCCCAATCAATTTGACTGCATTTAGCTGGATTTAAGCAAATAGTATGTATCTGAACACCTCAGAATTCATTCGGCTGCTTCTGTCCTGTGCCACATCATCAATAAACACTAGTGTCCCAGTGCACACTGGCAGCCATGTACGCCCAAGCCATCACACTGCCTCCACCGTGTTTTACAGATGATGTGGTATGCTTTGGATAATGAGCTTTTCCACGCCTTCTCCATACTTTTTTCTTGCCATCATTCTGGTAGAGGTTGATCTTGGTTTCATCTGTCCAAAGAATGCTTTTCCAGAACTGTGCTGGCTTTTTTAGATGTTCTTTAGCAAAGTCCAATCTAGCCTTTCTATTCTTGAGGCTTATGAGTGGCTTATACCTTGCAGTGCATCCTCTGTATTTACTTTCATGCAGTCTTCTCTTTATGGTAGAAATGGATATAAATACGCCTACCCCCTGGAGAGTGTTGTTCACTTGGTTGACTGTTGTGAAGGGGTTTCTCTTCACCATGGAAATGATTCTGTGATCATCCACCACTGTTGTCTTCTGTAGACGTCCAGGTCTTTTTACGTTGTTGAGTTCACCAGTGCTTGCTTTCTTTCTCAGGATGTACCAAACCGAAATGAAGGGATTGTGTTAAAAAAATGCTTTAGTTGCCTTACATATTTATGCAATCTTTTTTGTTCAAAGTCTGCACTTCAACTGCATCTAAGCTGTTTCATTTAAAATTCATTGTGGTAATGTGCAGAACCAAAATGAGAAAAAAGTTGTCTCTGTCCAAATATTTATGGACCTAACTGTATACAGTATTGATATAGTGGTGAAGGACTTGTTGGGGATGAATTTGAAACTGCTTTCAGGGTGTTTGGGAATTGAAACAAAGATGCTGTCAATATCTCTTTGAGCAGTAACACAGTGGAACCTTTCCCAAAATGAACGGAAGGACAATGGAGATGATTTTTTTTTTTTTAAAGTAGTTCCCAGTATAACAGGTCGCACTGGAAGACATGTAGTGTTATATCTGGCTCCCAAATACTAGTACTCATTGTAATAGGCAAGTGATTGGAACACTGCCTGTTTCTTTAAAACAAAGTGAGGGTTGCAGGGCTGCTGGGTGAGTGCCAGAAAGATAGCCTCAGCAATTCCAAGACTTAGTTCTACGTGTGTCCTGGGCATTTGTTTCCGGGTTATAGCCAGAAGTGGTTGACAGCTGAGGTTTAAAAGTCTTTATGGCCAACTGATAAATGATTTGGAAGTGAAAAGGTGAGAGAAAGTGAAAATTCACCTGAAGGTTGGAAGAGAGAGGCCAGAAGGGGTGAAAGAAGTGGGGAAGGTGAAAAGATTGAGTAATTCTGTGGTGCATCTGGTTGAAAAGTGCATAAGGTATTTTGCCTTTAAGACAGGGCTAGAAATCTTCTTTAGGTAGGCACATAGGGCCTGCATGCTATTTGGTTCATTGTATACACTTTGTGACCCTGCCTTGTAATAATAAAACCTATTTTCTCTTATTTTGGTCTCTTTCATGTCTCTTCTGTGTCTGAGGATGACTCAAGCATGTCTTTAATGGTATATATAGCGGTAATCAGTCTGGGCTGGATGTGCAATTTAAAGAAACTGTCCCGGGTTAAAAATACAAACCTTTATTGAACAGAATACCTCAGCACAGCAATATAATCCTTTCTTCTTCTTTCTTCTCTCCTGTCTTTCTCTCAAATGAGTGTTGCCTATCTCCCCAAGGCTCTGAGGTTCTTTTTATTGAAGACCTGGGAGTACTTTCTGTGCCAGGGCAATGCACATTGTGTCATACAGAAGTCCCATAAATTTGTGAGTGCAATTCACTGCAGCACCCCCCAGAGGCACCAACAAACCCCAACATGGCTGCCCCACTGGACTATAGTTCCCAGCATTTCCTGCAGGTGGTTGAATGGGTTCCAAAGCCAAGGGGTGCTTCCATCTAGTAGATCGGTGAAGCATACAGCAGCCTTGAATAATAGGGCCAATCCCGGCAGGAACGCCAGCTCATGTGTGATATTGATTAAACTGTGTAAGTTCTCTATAAGCACTCTTGTTTTTTTCTCTCAACCCAAAAACCTGCAGGTAATTGATGAGACGAGTGAGGCTATGTCAGCACTACTAAATGTTTATCTAAAATACAGAGACATTAGTCTTTGTTTTTGCCTTTCATCCACCCTTCACAGAAGAAGACCATATTCTAATATAGCTGACTGAGGAGTTACTCCATGGTGCTTGATATGCTGCTTGATTGTATGCTTCTAAATTGTGTTTTTTACAGTTTGAATGCTACATACCCTGTACATGCACAAAAGGCAAATAATTTACAGGATGCTACAACATACTTACTTTATCTTCTCCCATTATACTTTATGGTCCTGGGCTATTGATGATATGTTTCCTATCTTTTGCCAGAATCTTCACATGTTCCATGGTCATCCCTCCCTTTCTAGCTGCTTCTTTGATATTTTCTTCCCATATCCTTCTAGGTCATCCTGTCAGACTTTTTCCTTCACCCTTCATTTCAAACACCTTTTTAGGATACATAGTTTCACTCATCCTTATTATATGTCCATATCACTATAGCTGTTTTATTTCTATGGTTTCCATGAGTGGTTGCATTTCCGGTTTTTCTCATTTTTTTATTTTCTATCCTGTTTCTTTTCGTTTTACCTATCACTCATCTTAAATACTTCATTTCAACTGCCATTATTTTAAATCTTTGCTTATCCAGTATTAACCAAGAGTTTGCATCATATAATTGTTTATTTGATAGTATGCTTTATTTGCCTTATTTGTTCTGTCTGATTTCTGTATCTATCTTTCCATCATAACTAATGGTTATTCCCAGGCACTCATACACTAACATGGATTGTAATTGTTTTCCATCTATCTGTATCCCCATTTGCCATTTCCCTTCTTCTTCTTTTCTAGTTATTTTTATTACCTTACTTTCCTCTACATTTATTATCATACTTTTGCTTCTAGCTTGCTCTTCTGTATTATTAATTTCCTTTGTAACTGCTGTTCACTTTTTGCAATTAGTGTTACATTGCCCATATGTATCAAATCCTGCGTCAATGCCGGATTTAATTTATAGTATCCCAAGGCTGCATTTCTAATTTCTTTGTTGCAATTGTAATTATATAATCCATACATATCACAAACTGTAGAGGGCTGAGGCTATCTCTCTGTTTGATTTCCTTTTCTACATCCCATTGCTCTGATATTTGTGAATTTAATCGTACCATTCTAACATATCTTTCATTACTGTAATACTTTTAGTGATCCTTATTGATTTTTCTGGCAGTTGCATTGTGTTTAATGCTACCCATATACTGTATATTTTTGCATGACTACATCAAATGCATCCTTTAAATTAAGAATCACCTTTTATACCTCTTTATTTTTATCTAATCTTTTCTCAATTATAGTTCTTATGGTGAATGTATGAACTTGTATTTGTCTTCCTGGTCTGTATGCTGCTTGCTCTTCTTGTAGTTTATTCTTTACTGCTATTCAACCTTTTTTGTATTATGCTTGAATATATTTTAACACTACTGATGACAAAAATATTGCTCATTAGTTGTCACATTTTTTGGAATTATTTTTTTTATATATTGGTACAATTATATTTTTTCCCATTCCTCTGGTATCCCCTCTGTGTTCCATGCCTACCAGAAGATTTTCTTGAGCCATTTAACTACTTTTCTTCCTCCAAACTTTAACACTTCCGCTGAAATCCTGTCTGTCCCAGAGCTTTGTTGTTTTTTGGTTTTATTAGGGCATTTGTCATTTCTTCTTCCATTATTGCTTCATGCTCTTCCACTTCATCTTCATTCACCCCCCTTCCTCTAATAGATTTTCATGTTGTTCTTCTCCCTTCACTATATCTTCTTTGAAATGTTTTGCACAGTACACTGTCCAGGCTTTAATAATCCCAGCAACATCTGACTGCAGATCTCCATTTGAGTTTTCTATGCTTCTGATTTTCTGTGTTCAATTTCCCTTTAACCTTTTGACTATATGCCACAACTGTTTTTGATGTTCAATATATTTTTCTTTCCAAATTCTTCCCATCACTTTTCATTTGTTAATTTCATAGTCTCTTTAGCCTCTTCTTGCTTTTGTTTTTATATTGCCTTGTCTTCTTTAGTTTTTGCTCCTACGTATTTTTCGCGTACATCCTTTTTTTCTGCCACCTTACTCTTCACTTCATCATTCTACTATTTTGTTCTTTTCTGCTCAGGGTATTGTATTACCTTTTTAACTTTGCAGATGTGTGCAACTGATTATAATAATGTTTCCTTAAAGTTTATCCATCTTTTATTTAGCATTCACTTTTCTTTGCTATTATTTTAATTGTCTTCCGCTACAGTTGCTACAGTATTGCAATAAATCCCATGGCTGGCAGTGTAACCATCCCTTCATGTAGGGGAATTCATCTTCCTGTTTCAGCCGATGTGCACATGTCCAATGTAGGCAAACATCGATGTCATATGCAATTTCTGTCATTTTAGTGTGTTTTGTAAACGATGTAAAAAAGTTTGTGTAAATGGAGATCATTTTTATTTAAAAACTCTGTATTTAAATGAAAACAATGTAGTGTAGACATAGTAATTAGATGGATGGATTTTTCCCCAGGTAATAAAACAAAAGAGCAGTGGGCTTTAAATTTGTTGCAATACATGTAGTATAAAATTCATACTATATAAGCAGAGGACATACTCCTAAAAGTCATGTGCAGCAAGAAACTGATGAAAGACCTTTGCCAGAGTTCACACGCATTGACAACAAAGTTGGAGACTTAACCCTCCCCCCTCTGTACATATATACTTGCGCATGAGCCTAATTTTGAACATAACTACTTAGAAAATGCTGAAAATTCTGCTCTGTAATGCGATTCAAGCCACTGTTAAATGTTTACTTCTTAGCTGACTTGTAGTTGTGTTCTATGAATATCAAGTGTTATTTGAATTCAGAACTGATGCTCACTTTGTTCTAAACATGATAAATAATATTTATTTTGATTATATTGATGTTTGTTCTGATACCTTCCCAAGCACTAACTTTGTGGAGTTTTAGGTTTTCTTCATGTTTATGTGGGGATTTCCCCAGGAAATCTGGTGTTCTTTTCTTATCACAAAAATGTCTTTGGTTAGATTAGTGATTATTAATTGACCCAGTGTGACTGCGTGTGGGTGAATATGATGGATTTGTGTCACTAAAATGTGTCGCTGCTGGGTACTAAAATTTGACTTGGTAAGTTCAGTAAATGGATGGATATGTGGATATTGGATCACTCTGTTCCATTCTCGAAATATAGAAACAATTGCATCAGTAGATAAATAATGGAATAATTCTTCATTCTTGTGCTATATGCAATATGATAATTGCCACTTTAAAAGAATACAGTGCATCCGGAAAGTATTCACAGCGCATCACTTTTACCACATTTTGTTATATTACAGCCTTATTCCAAAATGAATTAAATTCATTTTTTTCCTCAGAATTCTACACACAACACCCCATATTGACAACGTGAAAAAAAGTTTATTTGAGGTTTTTGCAAATTTATTAAAAATAAAAAAACTGAGAAATCACATGTACATAAGTATTCATAGCCTTTGCTCAATACTTTGTCGATGCACCTTTGGCAGCAATTGCAGCCTCAAGTCTTTTTGAATATGATGCCACAAGCTTGGCACACCTATCCTTGGCCAGTTTGGCCCATTCCTCTTTGCAGCACCTCTCAAGCTGCATCAGGTTGGATGGGAAGCGTTGGTGCACAGCCATTTTAAGATCTCTCCAGAGATGTTCAATCGGATTCAAGTCTGGGCTGTGGCTGGGCCACTCAAGGACATTCACAGAGTTGTCCTGAAGCCACTCCTTTGACATCTTGGCTGTGTGCTTAGAGTTGTTGTCCTGCTGAAAGATGAACCGTCACCCCAGTCTGAGGTCAAGATCGCTCTGGAGCAGGTTTTCATCCAGGATGTCTCTGTACATTGCTGCAGTCATCTTTCCCTTTATCCTGACTAGTCTTCCAGTTCCTGCCGCTGAAATACATCCCCACAGCATGATGCTGCCACCACCATGCTTCACTGTAGGGATGGTATTGGCCTGGTGATGAGCGGTGCCTGGTTTCCTCCAAACGTGACGCCTGGCATTCACACCAAAGAGTTCAATCTTTGTCTCATCAGACCAGAGAATTTTGTTTCTCATGGTCTGAGAGTCCTTCAGATGCCTTTAGGCAAACTCCAGGCGTGCTGCCATGTGCCTTTTACTAAGGAGTGGCTTCTGCCTGGCCACTCTACCATACAGGCCTGATTGGTAGATTGCTGTAGAGATGGTTGTCCTTCTGGAAGGTTCTCCTCTCTCCACAGAGGACCTCTGTGGCTCTGACAGAGTGACCATCGGGTTCTTGGTCACCTCCCTGACTAAGGCCCTTCTCCCCCAATCGCTCAGTTTAGATGGCCGGCCATCTCTAGGAAGAGTCCTGGTGGTTTCGAACTTCTTCCACTTACGGATGATGGAGGCCACTGTGCTCATTGGGACCTTCAAAGCAGCAGAAATTTTTCTGAAACCTTCCCCAGATTTGTGCCTCGAGACAATCCTGTCTCGGAGGTCTACAGACAATTCCTTTGACTTCATGCTTGGTTTGTGCTCTGACATAAACTGTCAACTGTGGGACCTTATATAGACAGGTGTGTGCCTTTCCAAATCATGTCCAATCAATTGAATTTACCACAGGTGGACTCCAATTAAGCTGCATAAACATCTCAAGGATGATCAGGGGAAACAGGATGCACCTGAGCTCAATTCTGAGCTTCATGGCAAAGGCTGTGAATACTTATGTACATGTGCTTTCTCAATTTTTTTTTTTTTTAATAAATTTGCAAAAACCTCAAGTAAACTTTTTTCCCATTGTCATTATGGGGTGTTGTGTGTAGAATTCTGAAGAAAAAAATGAATTTAATTCATTTTGGAATAAGGCTGTAACATAACAAAATGTGGAAAAAGTGATGCGCTGTAAATACTTCCGGATGCACTGTACATATCATTTGGATGCTATGCATTTAAATGCCTGTTTTTAATTTATGTGGGATTTTTATTCTTAATTAAATCCACAATTACAATAGTTATTTTTGTTTTTTCAGAGATGGAAACTGTGCCTCTTCTTCATTATTACTATGCTCCTTTAGTAATCACAACAGTCTACTGTCAGATGTTCAATGTATAATGCGTTTCTTTAATGATGGGCTAGCTTTTGAGTGAAAAATAAGCAGCGAATTGAAATAGTAATAAACAGAAACATACATAGACATCAGAAACATTGTAGGCCCCTCGGCTCCTGGCCAGTGCCCATTATGCCCATAATTTAAGATGGCCCTGGTTAAAATTTCCCATTGAAAAGCATTGGTGAACTTACAAGCTTCTTAATTTAAATAGAACTGACAGGATACACTGCAAGAAGAGTGTTTCCAAAATACAGACCTAAACTGAGAACAGCCAGACTACAGGCATGTTGATTTCAAGCTGTCATTTTTTAAACCACTTCATGCTGAGTGTTTTTTCAATATGTAGTGCATGCTGCAGTCAGTTTGTAATGTTTATGCTCTAGTGTCAAGTTCACACGCTCAGATTTTATTCTTAACTTCATGCCGCCAAAACCCCAACAGAAGCTGCCTGGTACATAGCGATCGCAGCCTGCTACCACTCAAGAGCTCTGGGTTTGCTACTTGGTGAATCTCTTTTTTTTAGCTTTCATTTCACATTCTGGATTTTTAATTTGAATTCTTCACTTCACATTCTGCATTTTTAATGTCACTTTCAGGCTGTCACAATTTCCTCATTTCACATTTTCAACTTTTAGTGTTCATTTCATGCCTTGGCTTTCTTTGTCTTCATTCCACTTTCTCATATCCTGTTCTTCATTTCACTCTTGGCATTTTTAATCTTCATTGCGGGCTGTCACTGATCTCACCTGAAAAGAATGCAGTGGCATTCACCTTCCTGTTCTTATTGCTTGTTGTTTGGCTCACATCACCTACCCATTAAAGGGTAACAATGTTTGAATTATG
Source organism: Polypterus bichir lapradei (assembly GCA_026402145.1). Lineage (NCBI taxonomy): Eukaryota > Metazoa > Chordata > Cladistia > Polypteriformes > Polypteridae > Polypterus > Polypterus bichir. The sequence continues at coordinate 96,592,709 of JANRMT010062854.1, read as the reverse complement.
TGAAGGATTCACACTGTCAGCTTGAGCTGGCAGGTGGCCAAAACATTTGGTGTGTCATTTTACTTTTTATACGTGAATCAACTGATCATACAAAGACAAAAAAAAAAAACACAATAAATGTGCTTATTTATTTTAGCATAGTCTTTATGGCTGGGATTTCAAGCCAGTGTCAGGCAGCATGCGCAATGACAAAGAGATTTCCTATTCACTTTTCATTGTGACCAATCAGATGTTAACAGGCCATAAACCTCTCCTACTCAACACTGTAGTCTCTTCCACTTGACAGTGTCCCTCCTACTCGGCATTCGGCCACCTGGCTGCAGTGATAACCTTCTCAATGCAAGAGGTGGACAAAATGACACCCTAGAAATCAGGGTGGGGGGATTTTGGGGTGTTTGCTCGGTGTCAGAGCAAGAGGGTTAGGTACATACCATCATAGCCCAAGTACAGTTCCCCTCTGAGATATTTCAAAGTAATTGAATGGGTATATACCACCAAACAAAAGGGGGGAGGGGTTCTGGGGAAGGACATTTTACAACGGTGAAGAAAATATATCCATTTTTTTACACAGATGATGATCAAAAATAGCCCAGTTGGGCATGAAAACCAGCGTTGATAATATCCATAATGGTTAGCAGCTGTAATAAAATTTGCCTTTCACTTCTATTATTCCCTATAATTTGTCATATCTGAACAGTGTTGCAAAGCCCATTTTATGAAAATTACTACGACTAAACATGTGTAAGCACAGAAAAAATTACAAAAGTGTTTTATTTATTTATTTATTTAGGTTATGTTAATTGGCATGATTGTAGTCCTTGTGATGGACTAGAATCCTACTCAGGCCTGTTTTTAGCCTTTTGCCCAGTCACGGTGGAATGCCTCTGGCTCCCACAACCCTAAAATGGATTGAGAAAATTCTACAACCGACCTACTAAATTCAATTCATTGAGAGCTACAGTGACTGCACAGTCCTCAATTGCACCTCAACTATTAAGCCATGCATACATTTTCTCACTTTTTATTTGTTTAAAAGCAGATGAAATAATGTCCCTTATTTACCTGTAGATTTTGCAGTTTCAGGAGTAGCAGGTGAAGCTGAAAGATATCCCTGTCTCACAAAACAAATACAGCAACAAGTTCACTTACCAGATTTCTCTAAACCCTTTAAGTTTAAGTGCTTAACTGAGTAGTAGAATGGTTTACTAGTCAAAATGTATATTATATAATTTCTCTTTATTCATGCCATAGCTGTTGTCCAGTCTTCCTGTCTATCCAGCCAGACTTTGACTGAATGTACCTCTCAACTATTACATAACTTGCTTTCTGTGTTTTTGGTCAATTACATGGCTCAATCTGTGTTCACAAGAGTAATTTTACCTAGTGTATATTTCACACATTATGACTTAGCTAACAAGGTCTGATTTTTGGGGCCCCAGCCATAAGTACATCTCTGTCCATGCAATCAGTTCAAGTCAGTGTATCTGTGTGCTATTTCGCTGTGAATCACCCATCCAGCCCCATTTATTTTCAGGATAATACTGGCTACTACAATTCAGATTGCATCCATGACCACCTGAGTGCTGATACTGTGATATCGCTTGCAATTCACATATGCATGCTTATCTACACTTGGGGCAATGATCTTTATTTATGTGCTTGCCGATTTGCATGAATGCACCTTTCTTTAATATAACCTCGGGTGGAGTAGTGGACAAATGTGTAACCTGTGGTCTATGTTAAGTGGAAGTGGATTGGGTTAATGTACAAATGCCACTTTTCAGATATCAAACATGCTGATGTTATATTTTAAAGGACAAGAAGTATAGTTTGTAACAATGAGGCCAAGTGCCACAACTGAACTCTAAAAGCAGGAATAGTATTGGATGGACTTAACAACAGCTAATCACAGTCACTGTGACTAATATTGTAAAGCAATACGACTAGCCACATCAGCAGTTCAAATAAGAGTATATGCTGCTAAGCTAAAAATAAACTCTTCAGCCTTCATCTAAATATTAAGAACAAAATGACTTCTCTAATACTGATAAGTATACCATTTCACAGTTTGGAGATCATACAATTAAAGACTTAGCCTACTACAATTAGGTTCATTTATTTTTCATTAGATGTGGTGGTTAAGGTTTTTTGGCTTCAAACTCAGGAGGTTGTGGGTTCAAATCCCACCATGGACACTGTGTGACCCTGAGCAAGTCACTTTACTCGCCCTTACTCCAATTGGAAAATGAAAAGAAATGCAACCATTTGCATCTCAAATGTTGTAAGTAGCTTTGGATAAAGGTGTTGGCCAAATAAAAAAAAATAAATAAATGTTTAAGAAGAAATGAATACAGTAAAACCTGTTCATAAGGGGTTGGGACCTAGACTGTGACAGATAAAGGAAAAAACAGATAACTGAACAGCTATTTTAAAAATGATACACAGAAGGTTAGTTTAGTGAATAGTCGTTTTTATTTACAAAACAAAACTGTAATAACAAAATATAATTTAGTATTAACAAAATTAATTAATTCATGTAACAGTGTAATAGGCAAACACAACTCATAAGTACTGGAGTTTTCTACGTTTTTCCTGGAGTCTTCGCTCCATAACAAACGGTGCCCTGTCTTATACTCCGTTATCTGGGCTATGGAGTACACGTCCGAAACAATAAAAGAAAGCTTTCCCTACCAATCAGTTTAGCTCCGGCCACTCGCGTTCTGCCTTTCCCTGTACCGCAAACACTCCTGCTTATTGTCTCCTGACTCTACTCAAAACGATCTTCCTTTTTCTCCTAACTTCTCCTGTCACTTATCTCCGTGTCCGTCCCTTACAGAACAGAAGCCCTTCACTCAGTCCCGTCACTTAACACAGCCCAGCCTTTATGCTCCTGTACAGCGTATCACTAGCTTCCTGCACGTCATAATATATTAACAAAACAGAATATAACAGATTTTAAAAGTAAAATTACAGTTCAGAAAAATATTAACATTAATACAGAATAATATTATCTTTAGTGGTTTCCATTTTCGACACGTTTTTCAATGTTGTTGGCATCATGCTTTATATCGTTCACTGTTGCTCTCCCTACGCTGTAAACTGAAGCAATACATGAAGCACTTTCGCCGTTGGTAGAGTTGTCCCAATGTGCATTGCTCACAGCGTTCCGCACGGCAGTAGTAGCACAGTAATAGGAAGGCGCTGGCTTGCACATTTTTTTGCCTTTGGCCCTGACGGTTAACAGAGACTAACGGTGAGTCGAGTGAGGGATAATTGTACTGTATTGTGATTGCCGTATGCCCATTGTATTGGCGTTTTTTAGTTTATGTGTTAAACAGAATTTTAAAAATAATATCTGCGTCTTGCCATGGAAAATGGCAAGATGATGGACTGGGAGATGAAAGACTGAATTGAAAAACTATAATGTAAAACCAGATAAATTTTAGAAAACTAAGTCGCCAGAGGTGAATAAACCGGCGACAAAGTTAAAAGTGTTTGCTAAAATCTTAATCCTTCTTCTAACTTTTCAAGAAGTTATCAATGAACTTGGACTAGCAGTTGCCGTACTGCCATTTTAAATAGAGGCAAAGTGAGGACGTCATGCATTGAGCCTCTGGGAGAAACATGTTAGCAACCAGACATTATTGCTAACCACAGTGCACTTCTGGACATACGGAAAACCTCAAAATGGCATCATATGCGATACAAAATACAGTACAACCAAAATGGGGTTGCGGTGACGTCACGAAAATAATGACAATTGTTATTAAATTTTCAAAAATACAGAAAACAATGTAGAAACTTAAGTTCAGCATGTTCTGAAATCTTAGAATAACTACACTCTTAACTGTAGTGAGAAGTCAAGTAAAATGACACCTTTTATTGGCTAACTAAAAAAGATTAAAATATGCAAGCTTTCGAGGCAACTCAGGCCCCTTCTTCAGGCAAAGACTAGCAGATTAACTGTTTGATTTTACTTCCTAGAACTAGGCATGAGAACTAAGAAGTGATTTTTGGATGTTAAATGATAAATTATTACATTGGTCCATTGTGTATAATACATATATGAGTAAAATGACTGTTCTGTAGCTTTCGTAAAAAAAAAAAAACTGTTGTATGCTCATATTTTTAAAGTGAAAAAAGGATGTAAGCTAGAGGTTAAATTAAATTCTGAGGCCTAAATGTTTGACTAATGGCAATGACAAGAAATATATTTTGTATGTCAAGCTAGAGTTACTGCGGTGGGCTGGCGCCCTGCCCAGGGTTTGTTTCCTGCCTTGCACCCTGTGTTGGCTGGGATTGGCTCCAGCAGACCCCCATGACCCTGTAGTTAGGATATAGTGGGTTGGATAATGGATGGATGGAAGCTACAGTTCAAGTCTTTTGACAAACACATTGCAAATACTGACTTTCATTTTCACAATTTGCATCTATGATCACAACTTTTTCTAATGTTCACCTTGTTGAAGCATTTAATTCAGGGATGTCCAACTCTGGTCCTGGTGGGCCGCAGTGGCTGCAGGTTTTCATTCTAACTCTTTTCCTAATCAGTGACCAGTTTTCACTGCTAATTAGCTTCTTTTCCCTTCATTTTAATAACCCTGTTTTTTAAGGATTCAGCGCTCTGAACTGATTCTTTTCTTCATTAAATGACAGCCAAACAGAAATGAGACGTGAAACGAACCAACAGATGATCAACTAATGTCAAACTCCAACCAGTTTCTTAATGAGAAGCCGATTCTTGCTGTTCATTAAAGTCGTCATTGAATATCCTGACTTGTTGCTGCTCTCATTCTGCTACAACAGACTGTTGATTTTCTGTTTTTTCTAAGACCACCGTCAAGATGTTTTGGTGACCTGAGCAGACCAACATGACAGAGACCTTCACCTTTCTTTATTTTCAGGTTAGCTGGTCGGTGGCGGCTTGTTTTGTGTCTCATTATTGTTTGGCTGCTCATTAAGGAAAAAGAAACAACTAAGGGGTCTGAGTCACATCAATTAAAATGAAGGCAAAACAAGTTAATCAACAGCAAAAATTAAGAAGATGGTTAGAATGAAAACCTGCAGCCACTGTGACCCACCAGTACCAGAGCTGGACTTCCCTGATTTAATTAATCACATAATAAAAGTGTTAAGTTTTAATTATAAACACCACCAAGTGAGCATAATGAAGGTGTAAATGAAATTGAAACATTTTGTCTTATTTTGTATTATTGTTTTTTATTGCTAGTTTCCTAATCCCCATGTCAAGTCAAATATAATAAATACTCTTAAGTTAACCAACTGAAATGTGCAATTTGCTGCTTTTCCTGTTCATTTTATTTAATCAGTAAATTTGAATAATGAAATGCTATTTTCCAAAGCAGAGGACAGAAAATGCAGGTGTCTTGAAACACTGCATGCATATACCATTAATATACAGCCTGTCATTTTTTACTGTCTGAATGTATTAACTTCTTGCTTCACACCAAATTTATTTTATTTCTGTTTTGTCAGCTAGTTTTTCTTTTTAAATAACAGGTATTCATATAGAGCACACCATTTTTCAGTTTTATCTTTATTTAATATTACCATCTCACAGTTTATTGTCCAAGTACATAAAGAAAAATCTGATATTAGGGCCATGCTGAATCTTTTTATATTGTCTTGTCTCTTCCAGTCCATTAGTAGGGCAGATAAATTACTGCAAATGCCAAAAATGTACATGTTTTTACGTTTATGCTATGCTCTGGAATAATTGACCAGTCAATATTAAATGAATTTGCTTTGGTGCCCTAGTCAGACTATGCAAATTTATTAGCACAGTGACTCTGGATATCTGACTGTATTTTGACATGTTTCGTGAGGTTTAGGATTAAAGTGGATGAATTATTTCAAAAAAATCAAACAGTTGAATATGATAAGATATTTTGAAACGCACACTGTCTGACTGAAAGATCAATGTTTGCCTCAATTAAGAATGCTCATAAAAATTATTAACGCAAATCGACTTCACATTTGTCAAAGTGATTTACCATAAAAAGCGGGTAGAACTTGTGGATATACTGTTCTGTTTTATAATATTATAAGAAAGACCAATGAGATGAGTGACTAATTAATTTCAACTTACATTACATTGAATTAATTGTTATGTTCAAAACTTTTATCCCCAACACTCTGTATTGAAACAATAATTTATGATGTAATGGTGAAGATCTGGGAACAGAGCAAAACAGTTTCAATAGGGAGTTTCTTACACTTGTATCTACATTATAATCCAAGGCACACTGCTGGGGCACCAATTACCATTAATGTTATAAATAAATAGTAAAAATATAGAGGGAATGTGGCTTATTTTGTCCATATAGTTTGATAGGTTCAAAGCAAAGTACAATGACTGTAAAGCACATTGCCTTTGGGTGAATATCCTGAAAACTGTGCTAATCTATTGTGTTAATAGTATAAAATATGTGCATGCATATTTAGACCCTGTTTTCTAAAAGGTTTTACACAAGGACAGATGGTTGAACATCCTTTGTAAAATCACAAGTCCGTTTTTAAACAAAACTTAAATAAAACAGTTACACAAACGTTAAAATGTCATGATACTGAAATGAAAAGATCACAGAAATCTACAAAAGATTAAGTGTAGCATGGTGACACAGCATTCAGAGCTGCTGCCTTAAAGCTGCCAAGATCTGGTTTCAAATTCAGTCATTGCATGATTGGAGTTTGGAAACTGTTAACCATGACCAAATTAAAATTGTTAATGCATTAGCTTACTATTTTGTTGTGTTGCTGAGAGGAGTTACAACTGGTGTTAACTGTCCACTCATTATTTTATTCGATGGTTCCTCATAGTAAAATTACTAAAGGATGGTTTATTTTGTGTTGTTTGCATTTGACTCTGCTGCTACTAAAAATAGACTTCATTGTTTTACAGTGTAAGTAGAATTCTTTTTTCATATGACTGTCTGAGTAAAGGTATTATATTTTTGTATTGAATTTGTATTAATATTTGAAAGCAGCTTCCGGATATCTGTCTCAGTGAAATACATCTCCTGTGCACTTCTGCCTCTCAGCTCTTGTTTGTTTACTCAGCTTTATTGGAAAAACAGAACACAACACGGAGATCGACATTGTACATGACTGATGTTATCCTTCAGCATCAGTGTATTACGAACACTACCTAAGATAACGATTTCTTAAAGAAACATTGAGTTGACATTGTAAAAGTAATTCCAGAAGTTAGTTCTCAAATATTTCAACTCCACTAAACTAGGCATGTTGTAATCTTGCCTTATTAGACATTTCAGTTTTGAAGCAACATTTTATTACTACAGTATTTACCCTTGCACTGTGAAAAATAGATCATGCTAACTGGTTGAAATTAATTACCTTTATTAAGCTTTTAAGAGACTGACTAAAGATAACAGTTTTTGATTCATTAAGAGTATAAAACATGGAAAGTCACAAATTTTGATTTCATTTATGATCTTTATTACCTGAAAAAACAAACAAAAATAATAAATCAGGTTCAAAATATAATGAACATTAAGTTCTTATATATATATTGTTGAATTTGAACTGTGAAAGGTAGACAAAGTAGTAGGAGGTCATGTCTTAAATGAATTGCATAATCAAATCACATGCGGCACTCAACCTAGTTTTGAGAATTATCACAAATGTGATCTTCTTAATAAAATAATGTAATTTGTATTCTCCAATAGGATAATTGAAGAGATTATAATGCCCCTTCATATTTTCTCATAGTCATTAATGGCTGCAGTTAATGCCTTTTCCTGAACTAGATCTCAATTTCAAGCTTCATCCAAAATGGTTAACATTTATTTAATTGGCTACCTTTTAACAGGGGGAGCTTTTCTGGTTTGTTTATTGAAATGAACATTTCCTTTCTGTAGATTTCCCTATATTGCTTTAAACGACAACCCTTCTTTCTCAAATTATCTTTTTTTATTGTTAAGGTGTACAGAGTCTCAGTAAAGACATTATGTGCCTCCTGCCTACTGCCTTTTTTTAATTATCATGATTGAAAAAATCAACAGTTTTGAGTACAATGGCACCATGTGGAATGTAGGACGTGATGTAGGTGGTAAAACTGATGATGAGAAAGAATGATTAGCAACAAGGGATAATATTATTTCATTTCTTATAAGAAACTGCAAACACTTATTATCCTTCTGGAAATGTCCATAAGAAATAGAGGTCCACAATGGCAGGAGAAAGAGAGAACAAGTCAGGATGACAGCATGAGAAGACATGGGGTATGCAAAATGGTGACCTGATAAGTGAAACAAAAGAGAGAGACAGGTTGCTTCAGAGGAGTCTAAGGTTGTTCTGTCTGGACTGTAGGGAGAAAGTAAGTCAAAAGTTTAGAAGAGGCACCTGATGCTTTACCTAGAGAGTGAGAAAGGCAATGGAGGCGCTGTCAAAAAGCTAGTGTAGTGCAGTGGGTAGATTGGGACCTGGTTGTTCATTTAAGTGTGGGGTCAGCAATGGCTGATATAAATTCAAAACTGTACCACCCAGCTGATAGCAAGCAGTTCTGGATTTAGATGAGTGTGAAAGTGTTAGGAGAATATATAACTACCTGGTGTAGGAGGAGAACGGGCATACCGGCCGGGAAAGAGGATGTGTTATTACCCAGACAGGAGGCCAAAATGGAAAGACAGATGGGATGGCCGGCTGGATGAGGAAATAATTTTATGCCCAGCAGGACTAATATGTTGGATGGACCATCAGAAGCTGAGAGTTGGCAGTGGTTCCATTCCCCATACACCAGGTGGCAGTTGGTACACCCGCAGGGGTGCTTGGGAGATGGAATCTGGAAGGGCAGCCCTATTGGGATTCCTGAGGACTGAGAGAGGGCGCTGTCAGGGAAGGACCTCCCTACTTTTCTTATAGGGCGGAGATGCTCTCAAAAGACATGGCGTGGCACTAGAGACCTGCTGTAGAGATTTGCTTATGCAAAGGTTTATGAAGGTTTAAAGATACAGGACTTCAAATCCAACTAGAGATAATTCAGATCATTGTCAAACTAAACAAGATCTACTGTACCTCGAACCATGAAATGTTATTCCAGTACCTGGATGATGTTTCATTCTGGATTCTGTCCATATCTCCCCCTTTTTCTTTCTCATTATTTCATCCCCTTATTTTTTATTAAGCCTTCTTTATAGTTAGCTCAGTTCATTATTTATTGAATTACTTGAACTTTCTAGTGTCATGCCTCTTTTGAACATTTCCGGTTTCTTTTTCATCACCAAGGACATGGCTTCAGGATTTGTATTTAGTTTAGGATATTTGGTAAAGTTTTTTGGCTGCTGTTTCAGATTTATATTTATATTGAAACTTTGACAATTGTGGTTTAATTTCTTTCTTTCTGAAACACTGCATCTCCATCTTAAGTACTGCTCACCCAATGATGTCACATTACATTGGTGATTATGTGACCAGTAACAGGCTTTGTTGCAGTAAACTAAACAGATCCATCTGCAATAGAATCTACTTCAAATGGTGTCAGAATGACATAAGCAAAGTACTGTAATTATAAAATATATTAAAAAAAAGCTGTTCAGTAAATGCAAACGTAATGTGTAAAAACTGATTAAAAATAAATTGGGAGGTAGTGAAACCCTGAGCATTGCCGTAAGGCACATATCCCCTACCCTAATCCTGAACTATGAGGTGAGGTGAATTGTGACAATGAAAAATAATTATTTTAAGGACTTTGGTTGGGGGTTGTGTTTTTTTAGGTTTTATCTGTTTTACTGAAGAAGTTCATTAGGGAAATGGTTACAGGTGGAAGCACCCTTAAGGTCTGACTTCCAACTGACTAAGGAAGAGGCCTAACTGGCAAAAGCAGAATCTTTGGTCAATAAAGCAGGAAAAGGCTAGGGGGTATTCTGTCACACCAGGTAGACTGGAGTTTAGTCCGGGTTAGCTCCACGTCCCATTAAAAATCACGCCTCACCAGGGACCTGTTATAACACACCTCTCTCCTCGAGTCGCCAGTTGCATGGCATGACTCCACACTCCTCCCAACCCAGTGCAACTGGTGGCCAAGTTCCGTAGTGTGGCTCTAGCACTGCACTAAAATTACAAAAGCACTAAAACAAACCCTTCATTAAATCAAAACCCAAGCCCTCCTTCTAAAACAGGGTATAAAAAGAATAAGAATTTAAACAGACAATAAAATCAGTGATAAATAAATAGTATATTAAAAGTTCATAATTCTAAAAAGTCCTCTTCAGGCTTAGAAACACGAGTTTGTAAAAACAGTCTGGCACCAATCCCAGTTGTGGTTTCTTCTTCTGAACTTCATTCCTCACTGCCACTGGCTCTTCTTGAACCTGGAACGGCCAATAGTCATGAACCCAGATCACCCATAAAAAGAGACACAAGCCCCTGTGCATCTCTCTAAAACCTGGCTTCTCCTTAGCTTAACCCATCATGACCTTGCAGCATGAGGAGACATCAGCCAACAGGTTTCCTTTAATCCCGGGTTCGGGGTCCTACTACCAGTCTGTTGGCACCCAGAGGAATCCCTGCTGAACCCCACACACATCTCCATCAGTCAGTCCTTCTGCGTCAAGAGGGGCCGCTCCTAATCCTCTCTGTAACTTCTCAAAGGAGTGTTCCTAAAGGACTCCCAACCACCTGCCTCCTTTCCTGATGATACAGGCTTCTCATTGTTGTGCCTCTTTTTCTTCAGTTTGCTCCATTCTTTCTCTTCCCTTTAATCATCTTGATGTTTTTCATTCTGGTTTTAATACAAGCACTTTGAACATTTGCACGAACCCCTTGCTGACTGTGTCTGTCCTCATTTGCGCGGCTCATCTTGGTTCCTGACCTTTGATGGTTCTGGGTTCAAGAGACTCTTGGAAACAACCAGGGAGTCTGTATGTGTGTGGCACTACTGATATCTATGCAAAAGAACGAAGGTCCAAGTCTTTAGAGCCCTGGTGCTTCCTGTCTTGCTACAGTATATGGTTGTGAGACATGGACACTATCCAGTGACCCGAGATGAATACTGGACTCCTTTGGTACTGTATCTCTTCAGAGAATCCCTGGGTAATGCTGGTTTGAGTTTATGTCGAATGAGTGGTCGCTCATGGAGTCCTGAATGAGGCACATTACCTGCATTGTGAGGGAGTGTCAGTTTGGCACTACAGCCATGTGGCATGATTCCCCGAGAGTGATCCAGCTCACAGGATCTTCAATGTTGAAGACCTGAGCAGCTGGACCAGGTCAAGGGGTCTCCCATGTAACACCTGGCTGCAGCAGACAGAGGGTCATTTCTGAGGGTGTGTAATTCTATGAATTTAAAGACCTTGTTTTCTATGGGGTCAATAAATAATTAAATGGAAAATACAAAATCCTCCCTGCTTATCTTTATTTTTAAAATAATGGATTTACAAGTGGATTCAAGTATTTAACCAGTAGTTAATACTAGAGATATTCAGTTCCTGTATATAATAAAGACACGCATAGTGGTAAATAATCTGACAGCTGTGCTCAGTAAGTCCTTGAAAGATGAGTTCTTATATGGCTGTTAATCAATCAATTAAGTTAGAATATTTGCACAAAATGGCATACCATTCTCAAATCTGATAATCCTGTTTAGGATCACATTGAGCCAGAGCCTATGTTAGTTCTTTAATACTGTATCTCAGATATGTTGGAATATAAACATTTGCTCATTTAAAATTCTTAGGTCTACATAAATGTGTGTTGACATGAAGTACATGCATTCATTTAATTTGCTTTTTTCTCAATAAATTATTAAACTTTTATACAAAAGGAAAACTCCCAACAAATATGATGTTTACCTTTTTCCCTTATTTTTATTTATTACTTTAAAGTCATTAGTTTTCTCTTCTTTTGGACATTTGTTGCAGATAAACTTTAGCCAGTAAAAAAGCAAAGTGTCCCTGGAGCTTGAGTAAGATGAGTGACTTCAGTAGAGGTTTCTTTCTTAACTGCATTACTTTTGATTACATCAGTATGCCAATTTTAAATTAAGTATAAATAAGACATAGTCCTCCTGTCAGGTGGGGTTAGAGAGAGGGGCCTACTTTTTAATTTCAGAGTAGTAGTACTGTCATGTGTACAAAATACAGAGAAATTATTACTTGCATGTCCAACCAACTCTACAGTGCCATAATAAAAAAGAATGTGTTAAAATGCCGAACTCCATTGAAGAAGGAGAAAACACTAATCAACTTAACCTCTTGTACTCCTTCCTTATGTTGAGTTATGCTCAGATTAGAGCCTTGTGGAAAAAACATTAAGAAAAACTCCAGCATATAGACAGTTACACATAAAATAACGATAATTATTTAACTGAAAAGGTTTGATACATTAATATGGTTTTGATATGAGAATGCTTGCAAACTTCTTGTTTCATATAAAGCTATTTTTGTGGTAACATTGCAAAAAAGAAAACAAATCCAAACCTGACGGTTCCTCTGCAGCACTGTTAATGCTTGTGGTGCACTGTCTACTGTACTGCATTTTGTTATGTCTGTATGAACAAAATGCACTTTGCTTTTATTTCAACAGATGACACATCTAAAATACAGCTTTCGTACCTGTAAAAGTGTAGGAATATTCTACTGATAGATAGATAGATAAGGAGTGAATCTTTACTGGAAAACATGAAGCCATTAACCCCTCAAAGATAGCTCATTATATCCACTGATAATGTGTTGACAGCTTTCAAATTTCAAATGCTACTGATAGAACGCTGCTCAAAAGCAATAGGAAAAATAAAATGAGTTGATGTAACTCATGGAAAACTTATCATTAGTTTAAAAAATTGAAGAAAAAATGTTTTTTTTTTTTTAATTCAAGAACAAAGTCTAAAAGGAACTCTTTATGGTTCAAGAAACGGATGAATAGATGGAAAGCTGTTTACGAATATGGTAGACTTAACTGGCTTATCTTCAATATTCATAGTCATGTGGGCAAAATTGTAGTCCCAATGGGATCAGCAGTTACGGTTTTTGGGAAAAATACTTATGTAAGGGTGAGTAGGTGTCAGCGAGAGAGCACAAACAAACGAGAGTAAGAAAACTCTAAGGCTTCTCTTAAACTGAATAATAAATATAAGATTTTAAGAAGGTTGATAAATGACAGGAGAACATTCATTCCTTCAAAGTCATTTGGTTACCTAATAGCTAAATTCTCCCAGTGTCTCTGTTATCTTTTAAAATTTGTCAAGGTTTACAGTTCATCTTCATGACTTATTAGTTTCTTTGTATGGAGAAGTGCTTCCTGGCTTATGCCTTAAATGTTAAATGTTATTAACAATAATGTTAACTGGTGTCCTCAAGTATGTGATTTGTTATTTAATTGAAAGAATTACTTTGGTATAACTTTATGAATGCCTTTGAGAAGTTTAATTGTCTGCATTAGGTCCTTATGCAAACTCTTGTGACATTCTGTTGAATAAAACACACTCAGGAGCCGCTTATCCAGGGGAGTCTTCCAAATGCCGATTGGCTTTTTATTGGATATGCCATGATATAAATGGTGCCCTTTGCTGCCCGTTGTCTGGGTCACAAGGACACCTCCGAAATAACAACATTCGCCTTCGTCCTATCTACCCTTTGCCTGCTTTTTAACTGTTTGCTCCCTTCTTAACCTGACGCTGTTTTCCTCTCGCTCCAGCAACAACTACTACTTCCAGCCACCCCCTCCCTTTTTCTCCATGCTCCGTTAATTAATCCTGATCCCTGTCACTCAGGTCTCTCTGTAGGGAGGTTCCCTGATCCCTTAAAAAGTGTGTTCCCCAAAGACCCCACCCCAACACCCTTCCAACCCTTATAGCCCATGCAGTACACACTATGTTTAAGACTACAGAGGTTTAATCTCCTGAGCCTATCAAAGTAGGACATGCCCCACAGTTCAAGGATATACCTAATTGTCCTTATCTGCACAACCTTAAAATTTGTTATGGCTTTTTTATAGCTTAGTGATCAAAACTCCACACAATTGAAATAGTCCTGTTGGTAATGATGATGAGGAAAAACATGTTTAAGTTTAGGCATGCAGTGATGAGGACAAGGACACTTCAATAGAGGTCTACCCACGTATTGTTTTTGTTATTTTCATTTGGGAATACCCTCAATTGCCATAATGTTTGATTTCGTTGAATCATGCTGTTTTCTTTATTGTACTGAGCCACCATCCTTTGGTTAATTTCAGCAGGTTTCATTCCCTTTGCCCAAAGAATTTTTACTGCAACAATAGTTCAGTCCTGCTGAGGAGCATCTATGTTCACTTGACCTTGGTTTCAACTATACTAAAGGCAGTGCACTGCACTCTTCATGTTCCAACTAACCATAAGCCATTGTGAATGCTGTATTGTGTCAGCTTCTATCCATTGTGGTTACTGTGTAATTTTCAAATTGACATTACTTTTTGATTTACCTATGTAATTGATATCTTTTTTCAGGTCCATGCCTGGTTGCATTTTTCTTCCTTGTTTAAGCCTGTAACCACTGTGCCAGCATCAACATAACGGAAGCTTCCACTACGTCCAATAATTCCATAATTATTTATAAGCTGCAGGAATACAGTTCATACTAATACACCCTACAGAGTGACTCTGCTTCCTCCAGTTGTAATGCTAAATTACATAATATGATAATAACATAAACACTGCCAAATAAGCCCACTGTGAAATGTTTTAATGCTACTGCTTGAAGTTTTCTTTTGATTCTACTGCTGTCCCGGCTGTCCTTGTAAAGAACAGTTAACAAACAACTGACTACTGGTCCTCTTTAGTCTCATTTGTTGTGAGTCAGTTCACCCATTTGTTCAGTTGTGGCCATTAACAAAGTAATCAACAGCACAGTCTTAAAATCATTAGGCTGTGTTTGGCTGCAATTCATTCCACTGTTTCTCATGACAACATACATACCTATAAACAGAACAGCCCTAGTATTAAATCTAGTCTTTAACAAAAAGGTCCACTAGAGGTCAGACTTTTCTTACAGTTCAATCTCAAGCCAGGCAAAGGAGAAAATCCTAATAAATGATTTAAGGGCATGGAGCTAAACAGACACAGCTGCAGACCAGGAATTAGTTTTGGTGTTTAAACCAAAATGAAATGACACCTTTTTAGACAGGATCTTTATAAAAATATAGTCAAAATTTCAAGACAGTACATGCTCTGTTCTGTGTCTGTTTTAACATTGCTCAGGGTGTGAGAGTTTTTGGGGCAGTGAGAACACCATTTCTGCAGTTCAATTTGTTGTTACCTACCCAGCCCAATGATCATCTTTAATTAAAAGATCCTGCATCACGCACCGGACTTGAACTTAAGTGGCAGAAAAGCTTTGGATCATTGAATTTGAAGTTGATCATACTTCCAGCATTTCCTACACATGACTCTCTAATTGTCCCAGTATGAACAAATGTGAGTTACAAAATTTAAAATGCATTTTTTAATTTTAATTTATAATGTAACCTTAATTAGAATCATTATTCTTAATTAAAAGCTACATTTAAAGACGTTAAAATTACACTGCAGCTTCCACATCCATACATGTCATATGAACAGAAATGAAAGACAGGCCAACACCCTTCACTCATGAGAAACAAGCTGTCTTCATCAAGAACTTAATGAAGCTCACAATTTTCCTGATTATGACTTCTTTTTCTTTACAAAGAACGTATTGACATGAGAGGAGAGGGCACAGCACTATGACAACAAGATGTCAGTTTTAATCTCCAGTCAAACTGTTTTTAGTTAGAAATACCCTTCTTTTAAGAATTAAAACATAAGTCCATTTTAGTTCATTGTTAGGCCCTCATTTTGAACTGTGACAGTGACAAGGGTAATTGACTTTAAAACTGGATAAAAACTGATTAGTTTTCCAGTGGTTGGCACAAAGGTGTCTCGCAACTCCAAGAGACAGTATTTTTAACCCACCGCATTTGCTGTCTATATGGAGTCTGTATTGTCTTTCCACAGCCCTAAAATATGTTATGGCATTGTAAATGAATCAACTCTGAGTATCAGAATGCTCTGAAGCAGGCGGCCACCTTATTCAGGGTAGTAGGTTGCTGCTTCTGTGCACTGCTGGTATATAAACTGTCTCTCGTACAATAGAAATTATTCAGGACCAGTGGATGAATGGATAAGTAGACTTATCCAACAGCACCACCACTTGGGCATTCCTAAAATAAAGGGCAAAATCATTTCCAATCACATTATTCAAAGCACATTTTTTAAGAATGTGCTCAAGTTCTGATTTTTTGAGGAGATCAGTTACTATGGAACACAGCAGTAACTCTAGGCATCCCTATATAGATTCCTTAATACAGGGTGAGCCAAAAAAAGTATCACATTTCAAATGTTTATTCTACAAAAATGCTGCAAGATTAAATAAATTTCATTACAACACAAGAAAGGGCATACAAAATAGATGCCACTGTGTTTTAAAAATGATGTCTTTAAGGTGGTGGCCATCATTAGCGATACACTCTTGTAGATGATTTCTGAGCGCTTGCTTGACTCGTTCAGCCATTTCAAGGGGAACAGCGTCCTTGAGGGCTTCAAGGTTTTTACCTTCAAATTGAGATAGCACTACAAGAAGAAATCAAGCGAGATTGGGCTTCCCCGGAAACATCTTCTGCAACCAGGCATCCACCACATCCATTTCTTCCAGTTGGGGCCGCAAAAGGTTTTCTAGCATTTCAGTGTAACGTTCTGAAGTGATGGTGATCGTTGCTACCCTCTCCTTGGGCCTACAATGGCAAACTATAAAATGCTTACCATGTAGGGGTCTCCGATGAAGTTCACGAGGGTTGGTTTCAGCCCAGTAGCAAAAGTTTTGCTTATTTATGCAACCATTCAAATGGAAATGGGCCTCATCGCTGCACATAACGATGGCATCTCGATGAACGGTTTGCACAATGTTCACGCACAACTCTGTATGGCTCTCCCAGTCTCTCTCAGTGAGTTCCTGCACTACTGTCATTTTATATGGATGGAAATTAAGGTACTCATGCAAAATCTTCTTCAAAGACGAGTTGGAAATGCCTAAGGCAAAAGCCTGTTTGTGCCCTGAATATCTAGGAGACTGCAAAATTGATGCCCTTACAGCTTGAATGTTTTCAGGCGTTCATACAGACCAAGGATGCCCTGGAGATTTTCTGTTCAATGTTGTACCCTTTGTTGTACCTAAATTTAGCCACCCACTGAAGAATTGTTTTCCGATTTGGGACATCACCGTTAGGAGGAATGCTGAAGGCGCGTTGCGTAGTGATGATGGATTTGTTGTTCTTGAAGAACACTTCGACAATGAAAGCATGGTGCGCACCGGATCACCTATCAAAGGACCCCCACCCCAACCCACTCGGCTGCCTCTACCTCAAGTGATGACCTTGAGAAATGTGGTACTGTACTTCTTTTTGGCTCATCCTGTAGAATTAGATGAACAGTTTGCCTCAAAGTTGTCTGATCTTGAATAACCTTTGTTCTGTTATCATATTCAATTTATTTTGCATTGAGCTGCACCTTTACATAGAATCATGTTGCTAAAACATGTAGATGGTGGTTGCAGAGAATTCTTTGTTAAACTCACATCTTTATTTTAAGAAAGAGCAAATACTTGCTGTTGCTGCAGCCAGCTTGTGGCAGTTCAAAGCAAGGCAAAACCTCAAAGGCATTTACTGTAAATTCACTCAATGGGCCGTTGCAGCCAGGAAGTTGGCTTTACCACAGAACACAACTCACCATTAAATATACTTCAAATAGTTTTAGATATTTGGTTGTGTGACATCTTATGTGAATGGTGCTTTTTCTTATAATAAGTCTTTCAAGATCCATCTAGTCATAGTCCTGATTCATTTTGCATAATTTTTGGGAATGCTGTTTTTATTTTTCTTGTTAGTTTTGTGATACTTTTGCATGACTATTTTGTGCCACCATATTGTGCTTTATTTCCAAGGATGCCATCATACAGTTTACAGCAATGGTATTTGCTGCTAGTCACGCAATGCTAAAGATAACATATATGATGCTTAGGACAGATTGTCATTATCCATTTTTCTTTGCTTTAGCACACAAATCTTTAACTTAAGAGGCAGTTACCAGACCCCTTTAACCTCCACTAAAGTGTCAGTTCTCCTCACAAGGCCTTTCAGTTTCTGTGTTTCATTTGATAAGACATCAATCAAAGGCAGATTACATTCAGATATGTCTCCATGATGCACCATTTAAACCTTTGGTTAGCAAACAAAGAGCCATAACTCAACAATTGGCAACCTTGTTGAACAAAACATTGCACCGATTATCTACCAAAAAGTTGGGCTTGCGTACACCTAAGAAACCAATGGAAACAAGTCCACTTCTTTCTTTGTAACGCATTGCAAGCATTAGATGTGTTCTCTCTATATGCTCTCTGTGGTCTTAGCCTGACTGCTTCATAGCAGTACACCTATTTCCTGAGGTGTGGTTGTAACAAAGGCTGGCATGAACCCTTTAACTTCGAAGGGTAACCTAATGCTGGATTGTGAGAGTGAAAGACCATCTGATGAGGGTGCTACGAGTTCAAACCTTGCTAGAGGAAAGAACGTTGCCCAGTACAGTATGTATGTAAAGCACCATGTTTATCTTGCCGAAGTAGGGAGTTGAATGATTACAGGCTACCCAGCAGACATAAATTTTATGCTAGCAAATGAGGATCATTGTGCTTAAACCCTCAGAGAAACCTGGAGTAGTGCATGCAACCAAAGGGTATGAACAAAACAAAAATGGAGAAGAGCCTCTTAACAGAGAAAAAAAAGCATGCTGAGCATTCTTCCACGTGTGCTGGATTAGTGCTGCAGGTGCTAGTTGACCTACTTCCGGCTGCACCTCCGGGTGTGGCTACGTTCCTGCCCAGACGGGCTCGTTAAGCCGTGCAGCTCTCTGCAGCTCCCCCTGGCGGAGGGGGGCTGCCACCATATGTTCTGGGGGAAGTAAGTGGCCTCCCATGGCCGTTCCCCTGGATCCAGTGTTAGAGGGGTGTCCCGGCTGGGCATGGGCCCCGGCCATCTGCCGCAGTATATCCACTGTCAGTGTCAGTGTCCAAGGCAGGAACAAACCCCGGACAGGACACCAGTCCACCACAGGGCACACACACACAGCACAATTTAGGATCGCCAATGCACCTAACCTGCATGTCTTTGGACTGTGGGAGGAAACAAGAGCACCCGGAGGAAAACCACGCAGACACAGGGAGAACATGCAAACTCTACGCAGGGAGGACACAGGAAGCAAACCCAGGTTTCCTTACTGCGTGGCAGCAGTGCTACCACTGCACCACCGTGTCGCCCTCACTGTCAGTGTTCAATGGGTAATACCATGAAACTGTAGAGTATTGCATTTTGGGTCTGTGAAAGGATGTAAAATAGCAATAAAAAAATAATAATAATAAAGATTTTAGTGTTTTTTGAGCACACATCCATAAAGTATAATACAGTATCATATACAAGCTTAATACTAAGTATAAATAACATACTACAGTTATATCTGTTGAACAGTGTATATAGTTATTGTAGAATAATGCATGCTTATTTTTCAGGATAATATAATTTATAGAAAGTGCTTAACATTAACACCAGAGGTCCAGGCAATATTCTACTGTAGGGCTACTAGGGAATAATGCAAAATAATAAAGTAAACACATGAAAGAGTAGGTAAATAGTTACATAAATGTAAAAATACAATGGTCTGAGCGCCAGCATAGTACAGGTTTGTTTACCATAATAACAGGTTGTTAACACTCACTTATAAAATCCACTCAAGGAGCTCACCAATAAAGCCATAGCAACCAAGATAGTACATCACATAGGAAACAAGAGAGGTCAAGGACCTCATTTAGCCCACCTGAGAACATAATATCCAGTTTGATTTATTTATTTATTTTTGTTAAAGTAATACCCAACCCTAAGTTTTGGCTTAGTGACAAGGAAATGCAGCTGATACACCATGCAAACCATCTCTGTGAAATGCTTCAGTACTTGGTGTTTTATGTAAGACTTAAGCATACTGTATGTACTCAATCATTGGCTCTGCTTTGTATACAAAGGGAAGACCTGTTGTTAGCTTGAGATAACTTGCTTATCTGAAAATTTCTTTCTGGCAGTTTTTGACTGTTTGTTTTGATCCAGGTTTATTTTCAACTTCAAACCCAGTTTAGTCCTTCATTTTTAGTTGCCGCTTTCTCAGATATTACTGAATTGACCACTGGTCTGTCCAGATGAATGTTCTTGAATTGCTCAAATTTGCCTCAATCGTGAAACTATTTTAACATATTTACTGCTGTTCATGAAAAGAAGGAATTAGTCATAACACTGACAAATATCCTTAATATCTAAGAGGGATTGTAGGTCTGTGGCATAGACTAGAAAATAGACTTTAATGATGGTGGAAAATATAGGATGCTATGAACAATAAGTTTTTTAGATTTAACTTCCAAAGAGCCAAGCACTCAGAAAGAGAAGCATACAACCCAGAAAAACAGGGATGGACAATACCCTGCTATGTCCTTCAGGTCAATATTGACACACCTTTGACTTTAAAGGACTTAACCATCCCTTTTAGAGTAGTCTGTGTATTCAGAAATAATAAAAACATCCCTAGTGCCATTTGTTCAGCTTTGAATTATAAAAGCTTTTAGTAAAGTGCCTGGACTTTACATGAAGCAAGAAGTCTTCAAATGTTACATTTTTTGTATGGCTGGTACACATTTCAACTTCAAACCCTGAGGTTATGGGTTAAATTCCCACTAATGACATTGTGTGACTGTGAGCAAGTGGCTTCATCTGCCTGTGCTCCAACTAGAAAACTATCTGTCTGTCTTCTTTACTGAATTTTATTCTCCATTTAGGAAACTGTTTACATGACATAAAAATATCATAAATGTCATCTGTTTTAAAATTTGGGAATATCACTACTACAGCTTAAGGTTGTAAGTCAATATAACATAGGGGCATTCAGGGCAACTAAAGATGGGTACCAGTATCAGGTCAAAGAAAGACCCGTAACGCACAGCATTGACATTGTGAGGGTTAAAAATTGAATTGCTAGATGGATGCATATCAGTGTATTGTATTAAATTTCAGATCTGTGTGACTCCTTAAAAGAAGTAACAGACTAAGAACGTGGATGGTGGGATATAAGCTCAGAAAAGACTCAGCTGTAGGATAACAGGCCAATTAAGAGTGAATGACAGAGAAAGAAAGAAAGAAACACATAATACAAAAGAAAGGTCCCATCTTAGTGTATTTTAGTGTGAGCTCCATCTGGTAAACTCATTTTTTTCCATTGTTTTCTTTGTTTGGAACTTAGTGTTTACACTTTATCTCTGATTCCTTGTGAGTTTTACTATTTGATTTAAACGTACCATTTTTGATACATTTGGGAACCTTGGCATTTTTTAGGCCTATTCTATGCTCTTGCTACAGGAGAATTTTCACTCGATTGAATTTAATGACTAAACAGATACCAGCTTGACTGTAGAGACTGTAAAATTCAGGCTGTCAAAAATGTTTTCACAATCACATAGCACATTAAGTTTTAACACTTATTTTTCTAAATAAACTACTGTAGGTGTTTTTTTCACACTACATTTTAAGAAAACAGATTGATGCCCTTAATTAAGCTGTAAAAATAAAAGTGTGCTCCTAAAGATATAATCCAGAATGTATATTTAAAGAGCTTACATACTGTAAATAAATCAAAGGTCACCTTGAGTCCATCTCCACTCTTTGAGTCAAAGCTTGTTTATTTTACTTTACTCTTCTCATCACTGCAATTATTCATTCGTCCCTTGTCTTTAGTATAATTGTAGTTTGCCTTTGAGATGCTATTGTTTCTTTTACAAATTATTAAAATGCTTGTAGTAGTCATAAAGATTTCAGCAAGTATCATCTAATTTGTACAGTACTACCTTTCCTAGCCAAAAATTTACAATGTGTTTTTGCTTCTTAATTTGCAGACTTATTGGTATTAGTAATACTATTAATAAATTTCTGTTATTTGTGTGAAATCTGCACTTGCCATTGTCTTATTATCCATGGTTTTCCTCAGAAATAGTATTTGGCCCCAAAATTCTTTATAATTTTCTTTTTCTAACTTGATTCAAACATACATCATCATAGAATTAATTTTCTTTGTTATGCTAATGATATTTATTTTCTTATTTCTACCAAAACCTCTGAAGCTGGCCTACCTCCTTCTGATTGCCATATACGTATACTCTCGTTTAAGTTCTCCCACAGATAAGTCGGGGCTTGATTTTAACGTATAATTTCCAGTATTTTATAATGTCGGTTGTATAAGTCGAATGCAGAAAACTCAAGCTATTGGTCCAAGAGATTATGATATGCTAACGCCCACCTGAGAGAGTAACCACGAAGCACACTGCTTTTTTTTTCTATGCATTGTGCCTACGTGACCACACAGTAATACCCGAACTATTCCAAAGCGACATTTGCACTGTTTTGTGTTTTTTGTATCTCACATCCTCATGCGCCTTTATCTTAAGAGCATCCCTTATTTATGATGGAGAGTTCTATCACAAGTAAATATGAAGCTGATTTTAAATTAAAAGCTGTTGAAGTGGCAAAAGAAATTTGTAACTGCGCTGCTGCAACAAAATTGAATGTGTCTGAGAAACAGGTGCGAGATTGGAGGAAGCAGGAAGATGGAAAAAAAAAATTAAGCGTATTTTTGAACTGGCGTATAAGTCGTAGACTGATATTATGATTGAATTTTTGGGTTTCAACACCCGACTTAAGCATGAATATATACGGTAGTTATATTTATCTCTCTATTATAAAAAAAAATCCTGGGAGAGAAAGATGGGAGACGAGATGTGATCTTTATGTTAAGATCACGGAAGACACTTAAAAGACCTGCGAGACGAAAGAGAATGGCCACGGAGCATCTCGCGGGGACCTTAAACATGAGACTTTGTGCGAAGAGATTGACTCAGGACCGTCTCGCGATGACGTAGAACATGAGATTCTTGCAAGACACGCCCTACTTACAATCAAATAAGACCACGAGCAACAAAACACTCAGTTGTGTAAACTAAGGCTTTGTGCACACACAGATCCAGGGTCTCAACGCATATAAAGTGCATAAGGGCAATACGTTATAAATGAAACTTCAAAGACTAAGCGAAGAAGAAAGCAGTGCGGAGAAAAGAGACTCAAAAGTGTTGGAGAGAAAAAACAGCAAAAAAGAAAAAGAATAATCTAGTTGCAAATTCAGAAAATAAGGAAAGTAATTATCAGCCCAAAACAAGTGGAATTGAAAAAAAGCACGTCCAATTAGGCTCAGAATTAAAAGACAGAGAGTAAAAGACAAAGTAGAACTTCATAAAGACATTCACAAAGCTATACACATGCAGAGCAGGTTAGAGATTATGAAAGCAGGGGAATTCGAAAGGCTCAAAAAAAAACAGTGCAATACAAATGCAGAGAAAGTTAAAGAATATGAAAGTAGGAAAATTACAAAGTATAAAAAAAAAGTATAGATGGCAGTAGCGCAAACAAATGGAAATTATTACTCGAAAAAGGGAAAATAATCACCATGGACCAGGTGTCATTGAAAAAAAAGCAGGACAAGGCAAGGTCAGAAATAAAAGACAGAGTAGAAAACAAAGTAAAATGTCATAAAGAGGTTAAAAAACAAGGGGGCCAAACACATTCAGAGCAGGTTAGAGATAATGAAAACTGGAATTCAAAAGACTCAAAAAAAATGTAGGCGCGAACACATGCAGAGCAAGATACAGAATATGAAAGCAGAAAAAAATGACAGTGTCAAAACAAAGAAAGTAAACATCGCATTAGCACAAAGAAAGAGAAATTGTTACTCGGAGAAACAATGAAAAGGCGAATAGAGATCGACTATATGGATATAGGTGATATGTCAGAAGTATGTAAATATTGTAAGGCTTTGAAGTTTAAGTCAGAGAATTTAAAAAATGTGGTTTACCTCACATGCATTTATTGGTTACTTTGCAAAAAAAATGATTAACTGCTGATGATGTAGATTGCTTTGTCTGTGCTGAAATTCCAAACAGAGAAACCTATCCTGAATTATGGTACAAAGTCATTAAACACATGTCTCACTGACCTCATTAAAAAGATTCACCATATTGGGACTCAAAAGATTCCAAATATTGTTTTTACAGAAGTTCTGAAATAAAAGTGAAACTAATGAAACAGCAACAATTCAAAGAAAAAAGAAATCTTAAAAGTGTGTATCCAGAAAACCAAACACGGGGGTTGGCGATTGAAGTGAGTAGGGGGCAAAGCCCCCACTTATTTAAAAAACTGACTCACACATTACCTCCTGATTCTTAATAGTATGTGACCAGTAAGGGGCATACTTGAGTCACCCCAAATCCCAAAATAAAGCCAAAAGAGACCAAATTTGAAAAAATGTGTTTATTAATAAAAATAATAACACATATTACAAGTACAGAGTAATGTTCACCTAATGGTATAAAACAAATTAACAGAAAGAAACAAAATCTAACAGCCTCTCTGGGCCTTTAGTTCGTTGGGGTCTGCCAGGTGAGATGGCTGCTGACTTAACTACTCAATCCTGTCCTTCTCACTGTTTTCTCTCTTCTCTTCTTTCCGGCCCCTTTTTGTCCTGCCAACTAACAATATTCGAAAACCTCTGACTTGACACTTATTGATCTTTTTTTTCTGGTTTAAAACCTCTCCCTGGTTGACTTACCTAACTACTTCTGAGGTCAATACTGGCCTCTGAAGCCATGGGATCATCTGTCTTGAACTCCTCACAGTGACTCCAGGTGTTCCTCATTTTCATTTTTGGTTTCTACACTCTATTTCCCTCTTTAAAATGGGGTTGGAACACCCACCATCAGCATTGTTACAAAGCAGGAAACAGCCTTGGAAAGTGAGTCAAGTCCATCATAGGGTATCATGATTTATTGTTTTATTGTATTTACTTTTAACATATTACATATTTTGTGGGTCTTATCTTATAATGTATCCTTGAGTGTCTTGAAAACCGCAAAGAGAATGAATATTGAGAGAATAAACATGATAAGAGCTACTAAGAAGTAATGTTTGATTCATTAGAGAAGATTATACCTGATAGGCAGTAAATAAATGAGAGATGTGAAATTAAATACTAGAGCTGTACACCTTTTTATTCTCATTCCATTCATTTTTGCATATCAAGTGTTTTTTTATCAAAGTGTTCACTCAGTGCTTTTTATACCTCTTACATGGTAATAGAAATGTAAATTACCTACAACCTGGGTTAATCCTTATCTAGCAACTGTAGGTTGGTTCAATCAGCACAAAATTATAACATTTTGGAAATTTGGAGTACAAACCAGATTTCAGCATTAGTGTAAAAGGGTTTTATTAAACATAATATTTCATAGTATAGCATGAAGTTTATGTTGGACAAATCAGTCCGTTTAAATTAAGACTTGGGGCATGTTTGGGAAAGCCTAGAACGTCAGCAGGATTTTATTTATGTAGTGTTTACTTTTATGCTTTTTTGTTCTCTCTTGTTTACTTTGCCTTATGTCTTTTATTTTATGTTGGTTAATATTCTTTACTTTAGGCCTCCTTGGTTTATTCTGGGAGTGTAAAGTTACCACGAAGATCCCATTTTCTCATACACGCCTACAAACAAGTCTTATGTCTGTGAAGTTCTGGTTAGGGCTTTTTTAACTTCTAATTCCTCCTATCTAGTTGTGTTGCCAGGCAACACAAATCAAGCCCATCATGTGTGGAATAAAGGAAAAAGGTTTTGAATAGCCACCCTGTGTGCTTGAAAACAAGCAATAAATGATCAAAAGTGCTAGTCTTGAGTTCACAATAGAACTTAGATAACAGAGTCAAGATGGTGTTTATATAAAAGGACTGGAGGAAATTATGTCACTAGGACTGGAACTGGAAGTGACATCTTTGGACTTAGGTGTGATTTCCTTCAGTTGGTCTGCAGAGGAAAGAGAAAATGGGTTAGTGAACACTGCTACCCCCTAGTCTGACATGTAAATACAACAATTCAGAGCCTGTTAGCTGCCTTCCATGCACAGATGTGAGACACTACTGCCTACCTCAACCCAGACCTGTTGGGTTGGGCTGCCTGAACTGAGCTGTCATGAACCTGAGAAAGAGCATCAGCGTTGGAGTGTAAAGAGCCATGAGGATGGACGAGTGAAAACCTGTAAAGCTGGAGATCCAAAAACCACCTTGTGATATGTGGGTTGGACTCCTTGTGTAGCACCATCCACTGTAAAGGTGCATGGTCGTGAAGGGTGAACTCACTTCCTAGTAGATAATACCCCAGATGTGTAATCATAGATTCGGTTGCCAAACTTCATGTTCCACTGCCACATACATGATATCCCAATCCAACAGTTTCCAGCTTGGCACGGCACTAAGAGCTGTATCCGAAACTTCCATCTGGAGGATAAAAGCTAATGAAAAGTTAGGAGCTTTTAATTCTGGTACTGACATCAACAAATGCAGCTTCTGCTTTATCATTCCATACCACACTATTCAGAGCCTCTTCTTTGTCAGATCTGTCAAGGGCACCATTCTCTCCACAGGATGACTTCTCTGATTACTTTTTAAGTTTATTACTCCACTTTCTTTAACATAAAGGCTAATATACCAATCACCTCTCGTTCACTGATGAAACGAGCTTTCACTCACTGCTACTTGTTTCCCCTGCAGGAAGTTTGCTACAAAAGAAAAAAAAATGCTTGCTGGGTTAACGACCATAATACCTTGCATAAAGGATCACTAATTACCATAAAGATTAGAAAAGCAGGATGAGAAAATATTGTTTTTTTTTTTGTTATTGGCCATTTAACCGATCTTCAATCAAGTCTTTGTTTTAGTGAAAATTGTCTGATTTCGATCCGTGGCCGATCTATCAGAGCATCCCTGTTAACATGACATCCTGATTGTCAAGTTATGATGTTTAATTTATTTTTTTCTGTCTGCTGCTTGGTTTTTTCACTGAAACCATACATGCAACTTAGAATTTTAACCAAGGAATTCATTTTTAATGTTGATTTTTCATTTTGAGGCTTTTTTCAGTCATATTTTATATGTACAGTAAAACCTCGATTATCCATCAGGGGTCAGGACCAAAGGCCATGACAGATAAGAGAAAAGATGGATAACAGAACAACCTCTTTAAAAGTAGATTATTTGAGAGAATGGTCATATTTCTTTACAAAAAAAGAAAAAAAAACTATGCTAACAAAATATAACTTTGTCTTCTCCTGTCACTCATCTCCTAAGAGGCGTGTCCTTCCCTCACAAAACACAAGCCCTTCACGCAGTCCCATCACTTACACAACATTCCACCCTTTCTGCTCCTGCAAAATGCATCACAAGCTGCCTGCACATCACAATATATTAACAAAACATGATATAACAGAATTAAAAAAAAATTACAATGCAGAAGAACATTAACATAAATACAGAATAACATTACCATCAGTGGTTTCCATTTTCGACATGTTTTTCATTTTTGTTGGCATCAAGCTTTATATCATTCACTGTTGTTTTTCCATCTGCGTAAATTGAAGCAATGCTTGAAGTGCTTTTGCTGTTTTGTAAATGTTTAATAATTTTAATTTTTTGTGACAATTCCAACACCACACGCATATGCTTATCGGCAAAAACAATGTATAGTACTTTAATTATAACAAAAGAGAAAAGCTATGAAATGCAATTAAAACTGAAGGTATGTAACTGACACTGTGATTTCAAAATGCAGCATAACATGTGGTGCTGGGTAGATGCTGGTGTGCACAATATTTTTTTCTTTGTTTTGCCCTGACAGTTAATTGAGTGACAGATAATCATATAATATATGAAAACAAAATGACAAAACAATGAAAAAGACGAAAATTTTTGGGGGCACATTGGTGACCCTGTGTAATGTCCAGGTGGAACAGGCTGCATGCGTTTGATGCTGTACAGTATCACAGGGGTCTAGATGAGATTCTAGCAGGCCTGGGCTCAAAATAAGAACCCTGGACAAACTGCCAGTCTATTGCAGGGCATACCCATTCTTATGCTGGGCTTGTTTAGAGTCACCAATCAACGTAACCCACACATCTTTGAGTTGTGGGATTAAGCCAGTGTACCCTTAAAAAACTAAATCTAACAAAGGAAGAACATCATTACTCTACCCAGGTTGTGCCCATGCTGGGTTTCAATCCATGACACTGTAGGATAGCATCACTAATGACAGCATCACTGTGCAATCCCCATGAAAAGTATATGAGCTGCGAAGTACAGTGGACAAGAGGTGGGTCAGATGAGATTCAATAGTCTTAAAAAGTGAGAAGGTAAAATTCAGACTATGGTTTTTATCTGTTGGGTTAGATTGGCTAGTCATTGTGTAGTTAGGAATCAAGAGGTGCGCAGCTTTCGGACACTTTTCCTGAGAAGTGTTCATTAAAATGTTCAAAAAGACAGGGAGCTTTAAGAAGCATACCCTTAAATGTATAAAATTAATGTTCTTATTTTATTTGTCTGTTAATGACAAAAATGTGAAATTTTTCAGGTAAGGGAGACAGAAATTTCAGTTGTTATGTTCACTAATCATGATGGTAGAGAGTGGTGATGAGTTACATGTTGTTTAGGACATGCAAGTAATAACTTTACTCTGTACACATGGCAACAATGACACTATACACCTATACAGCAGGAAATGATTATAATAAATGATGCACATGAAGACCTTAGTCTCAGTTCAGTTCAATCAGTTCATTTTTGTATAATACTCTTCACTAAGTGCAGGATCAGAGCGCTGTAACAAGTACACAGGTAAATGTAATTAAAACTTTACAAAATGCTATTAACGTAAAGAATACACATAAAGACACAGTATGAAACACAGTTCCAAACTGAATAACTGATTAGTCTTAGGCAGTTAGGGGCAGATAATATGTTTTTGTTATAGTTGAGTGTAGGCGTATCATAAAAAAGGCACGGCATAATGTTCAAGCACTGAAGATTCACAAGTAAAGATAGTTCAGTAGACATTTCAAAAATGATAAAATGAATTATTAGTTAAACATTAGGTGACAATCAAGAAATTCTTCAGGGCTGTTTGAAGAGTAGGACTGACATACACAGGCTGCTTGTGTATTTGAGGAATTAACAATGATGTGTCTTTTGTTGCACAAGAGACGTGACAAGAAGCAGTTACATTTTGCTGGTACTCTGTTGTGAAACAAGTTTTGTCATTGAAGCAGGCAATGAGGTAATCTGTGGCTAAAGTGCATCCTGAAGTAGTCTTAAGGCTCAGTTATCAAACATATGAAACATGAGATTGTAATGGCAAGTATAGGCCTTTGTCCTCCACATTAGACCTGCTGTTTATATTTGAGCAGCTAGAAATATGTTTAGAAGAATAACCTCCAGTTATCTGGATGAATAATAAGTTAAAGAGAAGCAAATTGAGAAAATGATCTGTCATTTGTATCAAGAATGAAGTCATAAATGGTATACAAAAAGACTTTTAACTGCTGGGCTTATCACATGTATGTTAGAAAAGAGGCAACAATGATCAGAAAGATTTTCAATGCAGTGTTTTATGGAAGGGTCAGAATTAGAACAGCTAGCTCAAGGGTTAGAATTTTTCTTTTCAAATTCTGTGGCAAGGGAAGAATGGTGAAGTACAATTGCAGGGACAGGCACAGTACTTTAAATGGAAACTAGACAGTAACATAAACTGGACTTTGCACCATCAAGGGTGCAGCTGGGAGGCTGCTTTAGTGTTTAGGAGGTAATTATTAGTTCAATTGCCAGGAGAATTAAGGTCAAAGTATGCTCAGTAGCAGGAGCTGTCCTTTGAAATTTGAAGAGCCTGGTTGAGTAGGGACAGGGAGGATAACTTGGCTATGTGAAAAGTTTCAGAAGACATTTGTGTAGGGTTAAGGCACAGACAGGTGTATTAGAAGAGGTGATGATATTCCACAAGAGAATGAGTTGTTTCTGTTTTTTGTCTTATTTTTGAATATCTTAGCAAGAGACATATCAAAATATGAGAATGAATAGATTATAGCATTTACAGCCCTGAAATAAAGGTGAATAATTCACCTCATGGTACACAAAAGTAAGATTCCCCTTACAGAGCTGCATTTTTTCCATTTATTATTATAGTGTTTGCTGCTATATAGGAATGTGTATTCATGTTTAACCAACTAAAGACAATCATTAAATTAATACACATGAGAAATATGGTAGACAATGGCTTTGCCTATGCTGGGTTATCACAAAGACACTGGATTTCTTAATTGTTCTTAACCTTGGTAAAATAAGTAATACCCGCTTTGAATATGGTATTATTACATGCACAACATACATTTCACAAAACAGTACACCATTAATGATTACTGATTAGGTGTACTTTATTCAATAATGAATAATGTGTATGGCATTCAATTGTCAGATTAGGACCAGGATCAGAGCTCAGACTTAAATGAGACAGTCCAGTTCTCTGAGCTAATTTAACTATAATAAAAAAAATCATCTAGCCAAAGATTCTGGAGCTATAATGTAGGGTGTTATGATTGCTCTGGCAGCCAAAATAACAAATTGGGTGAGGCCCCTAAAATACCCCACAAAACTAATCTCAGCCAAACCAAGCCTGACCCCAGTAAAACTGACTAGGCCTCAGAAGGTGGGCCAGGCTTTTAAATTCAAAACAATATTAAAAGAGTCCCAAAAACCATTAAGTGTTTCTCCATAGGGAGAAAGATGTAAACTCTGATTTGGAGAAAAGACAAGTCTAAAAAGTCTTATAAAAAAGGATGTTCATTAACATAAAAGCAAAATACACAAAAGGCTTTCGTGAGCAAAACTGAAGTTGCCAAAGGCATTCCAGGTAAACATAATCTCTAAAAACACAATCCAATCTAGTCAAAATTTAAACAAAATCATAAAACACAAAAAATACAATATTTACAATTTACCAAACACTGGTACACATTCAAAATGAACCACCCCAGACTTCAATTCCCAGCAGCCTTTATAGGACTGGGGGTGGTCCCTTAACTACGATGGACAGGTGACCCCAAGCTGTTGTGGACCCACCCACAAAACAGAAGCAACATGATCGAACAAATTCCCACACACAGAAACTTAATCAACAATAAATAAAACTGACATGAAATACATGACTAGAGATACAGTAAACATATCCAACAATATTTTCAAAACAGTAGAAAACAATGAATAACAAGGAAAAGAGCACAAAAAATAATAAAAAAAAACTTTAAACCTAAGTCAGGGACGTAACCCTGGATCGACTATAACATTGGGTTTATTTTTCAGTAAACATTAGCATTATAAGGTGATCATAGACTTTGTTTCAGAGACTGCTGAGCATCACTTACATTTTATAACATTAAAACTAGATATAACACACCATTCAAAAACTAAGTAAATTGAGAATACAAGATGTGAGACACCTCTATTTTTACTTAATGACACAATTGTATTGGTGCGCAACCAATCAACTTTCTGTGGAAAGTATTAAAGAGTCTAGTTTTTGGTCACACAGAACATAAACCGCTTCTCTGGTTAATCTTTGCATCTAAGTGTGTCATATAGGTGTACCTGTGACCTTGATCAAGATACCACGACAACGAGAAAAAGGTTTAAAAAGTTTATTTTATAATGTTAATCCCAGTAAACATTGTGTCCTATTATTATGAATAATCCCAATGTTAGTTTGAACATTAATTTAAATAATTTTATTTCATAACAGGTGGAAGGGGCCAGGATGGAGCTCCAATCATAACTTTTCCAGAATTCTCTGGCTTTGGCGACCTCCCTGATGAAGACTTTTTAAATGTCATAACATACTTAACTAGTGTACCCAGGTAAGACAAACAATTCTTACTACAGTATCAGAGGGATCTGCACTGGCAGCCATGAAATAATTCTAATGTAATATACTAATCTGATTGTTCTTAGTATGTACAAACAGGACTTGACTCACAATATGACCCTGTAATGGATAATCAAACAAGCACAAACCTAAAACAAAAGAAATATTGTTTGTCTGGGTATGACCCTGACTCTCTAGCAGGTGGTGTGTTGCACGTTTTTATCCCAAAACACTTGAATTCTTTTTAATTTTAACGCCACTTACTCAAAATGATCCTGGACACACTGCTTCAGCTTCACCCCTCTTCCTCTCCCAACTTATTATTTACAGGAGTCTTATTTGTCATGATTTTGGTACCTTGAATTTTTCTTATGTAATTATTTATTCATTTATTTATTGACTCAGCAATAAGCTTCACAATTTTTTGCTCCTTATTCACAGATGCCACAATTTCATTTACTGCCTCATGGAAACCTCCAGTCATCTGGCAGTATTACATTAGTGCCACATGACTATACAACATGGTGGCACTGTACTAGGTTCATCTTAGTATTAGGATAACCAAGAAATCCTGTTACCCATGTGTTTTATGTACTACTTTAACTTTTTGGCTTTTTCACCTGTTCTTTGTTTAGTTTAGAATGCGGATTTTTGTGTCCTGTTTTGGTTTGTTATCTTATAATTTTCATCTTCTAGTTTTGAACTTTACTTTGACTACATATTTGCCTAACTCTTTAACTCCTTATCACTCTCCCTTATGTCCTTTTAAAGACAAGCGTGCCTTTTTCCTCATCCAGGTACAGCATTTGTAAAGTAATCCAGTCATATATTTAATGTTATTGTCCTTGGCACACCACACCTTTTTTATTTCAGATATTCTTATTGTGAAGTGACCTTTATACTTTGCTACCTCTGAAGTGCCCTATTCACAGCTCTGAATGTTCTTTTAGGCTTTTTATTAGTAGGAGATACGTTTTAAGTGTCTATGTGTGTGAAAAGTACAGGAGCTACGTGATTATCACAAATATTTACCTCTTTCTAGTTTTGTGGGAGTGATATTATATGCACTTGGCATGGTAGTTAGTGCTGTTAAATTCTGCGTAGAAATCTCAGTCATGAAACATTCAAAGAAAGCAATTTTGCAAAAAAAATGTCATTAAAGGCACAATTATCCTTATTGAGAACAAAGCAGAGCAAACCATTCAGCTCCTCTGTGCCATTCTATTGTTATGTTATTTTGATGTTTCATCTAGTCATGATGGTGACAGAATGTCTGCTTCGTCTGCCACACAGCACAACTTTTTCTAGAATCTTAGTACTCTGGTTTTCTTATCTTAAAGATACTTGTGAGATTACAAACATAACCTTTCTAGTGTCACTATTCCTAAGGCATTTTAGAAATACCAAGCTATAGTACAATTGTTTCCACGTACTTTTTAACAGTTGGATCACACACAGGTTAGATGACTTGCTCAGGGCTGTATACAGAGTTGCATATATCAGTTTATATTCCCAGCTTTGCCGTAATACAGTCCAGTACGCTTGCCACTAGGCAACAACACTGCTTGTCTTTCCATTACGTAAGTGTTCAGGTGTATGCTCTATTGTTTGTCTGAAAAGAAGGAGTTGTTTTTATGTACTGGGCATTCCCCCTGTTCCATATATGTGAATGTGTTTATGTGTTCACCTTAGCTATACAAGAAAATAAATATTTTATTGATACATGTCATTTAATATAGTTTCTGAAGTTGATCTGTTAGCAATGAAGAAATAGCACTCAGCCAAGCTGCTATTTCAAAATTAATGTAGGTCATAGCTACATTTTATTTGAAGGAGGTAGAGTATGGTTTTACAGTGATAAGCGCTGAAGCATTGTGGATTCTAGTCTCAGTCTGTGTGGTGTTTGCACTTTCTCCCCATGTTTGTAGAAGTTTTTTTTTTATATATATACTTTAGTTTTACTCCAGCCTTCTCAAAGATGTGTTAGGTGTGCACAGATGGGCTCTATAATGATATAACACCCTATCCAGAACTGGTCCTTGCCTTGTGCCTCATACCGCAAGGATGTGCTGTGGTCCTGTATGACCTTGAATTGGATTACATGGATTTGAGAAAGTCATGGTGTGGTGTATTAAGTATGAAGTTGTGAACATGCAGGTTTTGAGAAGCTGAATCCATTTTCTGAGTCTGCTTCCTCACAGAGTTTTGAGGACTCAGAGTTTATCCTGTCAGCATCGGGTGCATGGAAGGAAATAACACTGATTGGGATACCTACCCATTATAGAGTACACTCAATTATAGTCCCCAATTAGCATAATATGTGCATTTTTACAACTTGGAGAAAAACAAGTGTGACCAAGGCAAAACCCACAAAGACAAGGAATTTGCAAACTCCAAAAAAAAATGGTCATCCTTGGAATCAAAAACTTGTCTGTTGAGTTATGAGGCACAAATGTCAACCACTGCTTTATTGTGCGGCTCACTGAAAGGTAATTCTCTCTTTTACTTGGACAACACCATGTCAATAAAGCTGGACAGCACGGTAGCATAGTGTTTAGTACTTCCTTACAGTTTCTTTACAGATTCATGCGTCCAATTCTGGCATCATGTTGCTGTCTGCCATTGGTTTGTATGGTCTCCCAGTGTCTTTGGATTTCCATCTCAAAGACATTATTGTCAATTTGACTGGCAACTCTGAACTGGTTTGATGGAATGTGTAACATCCAGGGTTATCTAGTGTTGATTACTGACTTGCGTGCATTGCTGCCAGTACTGGCGCCAGCATCTCATGATTCCAGTGGAGGAAACATAAAGACTGAAAGAGTTCCTTTTGGAATTTAGATTATTTGAGATGTACAAGATTATCATAATCTATAGATGGTTTTATTTCAGCCAAGAATTTCAAATAAAAAAGCTTTTAAAGGAATTTTAACACGTAAACTCAAATAAATATCAGTGTAGGTAATGTTTTCTTTACATAGCTAACTAATCTAAGCTTTTTCAAAATCTATAAACTAGCTTCCATGGCACTAAACACATAATTCCATTATTTTTCCACATCAAAATTATTTTACTTTTCTCAACTGTATTTGATGAAAGTCTGCAGTTATGTCATGCATCCTTGCTGTATCCCATTCCATATCCCATGCCATTCCTTACAATGTACATATTGGACAGTTGGCTAAAGATAAATTGTCCCTTAACTTTCTGTCAAACAGCAAAATTAGGTGCATTTGAAATTCTGAACAAATAATCTCTAATCTTCACTCTTTAAAATAGATTCTGTGAGATCAAACAGTCTAAATAATCCTTTCTGCGTGGAGTGTGCATGTTCCCCTCATGTCTCTGTGTAGTCTTGTATTCTTGCTTTCCTTTCACAGTCAGTGTGTGTGTGTTTGTGTGTGTGTGCATGTAAGTGATCCCTGCAATAGGCAGACACCATGTCTAGAGCTGGTTCTTCCCTTATGCCCAACAGCACAGTCTCCCAGTGACCTTCAACTGAAAGGCTAACACGTTTTTGCAAAATGGCGCAGTGTTTCTTTGAATTTTTTCAGTTTCCATTATACATCTAGCATTTTTTGCTCAGAAAGAGCCTCTTAGTGCCTCTTATAATGAGTTGAATATCCCAAGAAGTATTGTGCAGTTAAAACAATGGACTTGAACATTAAATGTGAGAAAAAACAAAGATGGACTGTGCACACTTACAGTAATTGTTCGAAACAACAGCAGCAGCATTAATTTGTATAGTATGTCAAAATTTTGAACATATTGTACTGCCGAACAAAGAAAACTTTGCAAATAACATGAGGAATTCCCAAAACTAAAGGAGAACTTCTCAGAAACTTTATCAGTATAAAGACATCTGTTTCCTTATATCTAATGGAAAGAACCCTACCAGGACAGGTGATCCTTCATAAACACAGGCCTAGCACACTAAACTGGATGGGAAATGGAATGTATGGTTAGTCTTACCTCCGTGTTTATAAAAATACACCTTAGGGAGTCATAATCAACAAGAACTTTCCAACTGTTAAAGAATGATCTTTCAATTATGCGGGATTTATAATCCAATTA
This sequence comes from Polypterus bichir lapradei, assembly GCA_026402145.1. Taxonomy (NCBI): domain Eukaryota; kingdom Metazoa; phylum Chordata; class Cladistia; order Polypteriformes; family Polypteridae; genus Polypterus; species Polypterus bichir. The sequence goes on along the minus strand of JANRMT010062854.1, from coordinate 96,556,702 downwards.
CATAGAGTGCACCTGGGATAATAGCTACAAAATCAGAATAAAATCCACTTCTGACTTTGTTCTGTTCCACTTTCCATTTGTTCTTGCTGAAGCAGGGATGGATTGTCAATGTATTTATTTATTTTTGGTAGCTGTAGTAGTATCTAGTTTCTAGTGAAAAGATTATTCATAAGCGACCTCTTGGTGGGACCTAAATAGGACTTATTAGATGAACACTTCACATGTAAAAACACAAGATAGGTACCAACCTGTGTAGGGCCCTATATGGGGTGCAGTTTGAAAATTTCAAAAAATAGAGAGCTGCTAGACTGCTGAAAAAGGCAGTGTTGGCTAATCAGAGAGAGGCAGTGTTCTTCTCTAAGGAAGTTAGTTATATTCATCTTGTAAGCACGCATGGAGTAATAAGAAGTCCACTTCTTCTTTCATTTATCATAACATCTTGTGTACAGTAAGTGTGGCCCATGGTGATAACAAGTTAAACGGGTCTGTCCACTTTTCCATATACACAGCAACAGTGTCCAGCACCCGCTGGGAAGTGACCAGATACCTTCAGATAATTTGCGATGTGTCATTCATTGCTCCTTGCTCTTCTTTCCAGATTTCTAGATGGCAATGTTACATTTGCAATGTTACATTTGCCCTGATGTAACATTCTTTTAGCTGTGCTAGATGCCAGTTTCTGTTCTTCTTCACTAATATTTGACTGGTAGTTTCCTTTCAGGCTTCAGAAGTAGCTTTATCTTCCATAATATTAATGTGCACTACAGAAAGAACTGAAAGCAGCAATGAAAACAGAAGTGCCAAGCTGTCTGGGAACTGAGGGGTTAAACTTGGATGTTAAGTGGTGCATAAAGCCGCACTGCATGATAGTTTCCATACCCAGTGCATAAATCAAATATATTTAGCTGAATTTCTTGTTTAATTTGGATGACAGTTTATCCACATCATGATATGACTTATTAATTCAAAGGGCACACACTGTATTACTTTTCTGAGATATTTGACATATCTATGAATTCTTTGCTTTAAACGATTAACATTTTCACCCTAATAAAAAAAAATTCACATTCAGCTAAAAAACATCCAGCTCAGACACATCGAAGTTAAGCACAACAATTCACAAATTGTCTGCCCTTTAAAATGGTGCAAGATCATGTGCTAGAAATTAACTGACCACATGTACTGGTCAACTGTGCTAATACATGTCTCAAACAAAATAAATATCTGTACTTGATATTTACTAAGGACTCTTGACAGCAACACAAGACAGGGAATAATCTTAGCAGCATGAGGTGCAAGGTATGAACCACCTCTGGAAAGGATGCCAGTCTACTTTCAAAAACCTTACAAATAATGCTGCTTATGCAATATCTCGCTTTCTCGTGACTAGTTGCCTGATATTTTTAGCCTGTTTTCACTTGTGGGGCTCTTTTTTGCTGTCTTGAAACTGTGATGAAAGCGTAAGTTTGCTTATTGTTTTTACAATAAACATTACTTACCTCCTATTTATGATCTCATAGAAATACAGGAATTAAAGGTGCAATATAGGATTGAATGTAAAAATAAAAGGGGAAAGTGCAAATTTAGAGCACCCCATCTATGTTAATGGACTTTTGTTCTACACAAAAAGTACATAGAATATACAAAACAGTTCTTTGCTGTGGATATTCCTACAGAATAACAGGAGCACTTCCTGTTCTTGATTTTTATCCAAGACACTTGCCAGCCCAGACACTCAGACTCCTCGCTCAGTCTCCGATTAGAACCTCCATAGACTCTGCGAGGATCACATCATCGTCGGCAAAGTCAAGATCATTGAATCTTTCGTCACCCACATTCTTCACCCACAACCACTGGACCCCATGACCCTACCCAATGTTGTCCATGCATTGAACAGAGAAGGAGCAAGAACAGACCCATGATGAATCCCAGGATCGACTGGAAAAAACACAGAGCTTCTTCCTACAATTTGCATAGTACTCACTGTACTAGTGTACAAGCCGGCCATGATATCCAGCGCCTTTGGGGAGATTCCACAGGGCAGCTCTATCAACTGAGTCTACGGTTTACAAAAATGGACAAAGGCTGCAAAGAAACTCTGCCACATATTCACCATATTTACGTTTGCACTCTATGAGAATCCTCAGTGACAGGATGAGGTCGATAGTAGACTTCTTAGCCATAAAACCAGATTGCTCTGATCGCTGGTAGGTGATCAGCTTATCACAGATCCTGTTGAGGATGACCCTAGGAGATCCAGGTGATCATCTTTTCCTTTCCAGATAGGGATGACAAGTCCTATTTTCCAGTCATTTTGGATGATGCCCGTATCTCAAATGGAAGCAAAGATTGCCTGCATTGCAAGGAGGACAGCCTTACCACCAGTCTGGAGAAGTTGGGCTAATATGTTTTCCATGCCTCTGGTGCTACCTCAGTCTGGATTCCCTCATGGTCAGCATGGGAATTGTATTTGAAGCATGCAGACTTGTCAAAAACCTCCGAAACCACTAGATAAACTCTTGGGGGGCGATTCACAGCAACGTCTGGCTTTCCAAATGTAATTGGAGCGATTGACTGCACGCAATCATTGCTTTAAAGGTGCCTTTGGAGAATGAATTTGCTAATGTAAACAGAAAGCCTTTCCACTTAATTAATGTGCAAATTACTTAGTTCATTGGCCACATCGCTTACAGCATCCACTATTGCATTTGGTGACTACAAAACAGCGTCCATCAGCACACAGCCAGATGCTCACCTGGCAGTTTCCAAGGGAAGGGTGCAGAAGGTGCCCGAAAATGTGCCTGGCACAGCAGCACCATCATTGCCTGGAGTCATGTCCTCAGCTCAGGGGACATTTGAGTGCCTCCGTGATACTGTGCCACTCCACCAGTTTCTTTTTTTTGCTATATACCACTGCTTAAGCCACCAAATAGTATGTTTTTCCTTGCCTTCATTTCACTGAGCAGGACCTCCATTTTACATTCACTAAAATTCTTCTTTTTTACATGTTATTTTGCCATAGTCTACTGACAAAATGTGAACAGAATGGATTATTTATATTGATTTGCATATTCAGATAATTCTGAGAAGATTTGGGCTGAGGCTGTAGGTGTGTGCATGTGCACTAAATTTCAAACAGATTGGGATTTACTGTATAAAGGGAAAGTGTGTAGAACTTTGCTTATGCACAGTTTTAGGTATCTGAATTTTTTGTGCATTTGCAAATTTCTAGTTTTTCTAGGAAATCGAGAAAAGAAAATAAAAGTTTGCAATACTATACAGCACTGTATTTAACTCAATTATATATTATATTGTGTTGAAGAAGCCTGTTTAAAAAAGAAAAGAAGAATAAAAGCCTTATTTGAATGATTGACTGTGTCAGGTGTAGTTGTGTCTTCATATTGCATGTGACAAATGAGTAAGAAATGATTCTTAAAAATCATTGTTTTGTCATTTTAGATCTTTCCAAACAAGGGAACACATCAAAATTGTGTTTTCCTCTAGTAGAGAAAGGCATGAGAAATTAGTTTTCTGCCATTGAGTCTTTTCTTTACTTTCATAAAATTCAAACAGTAACTGAATTCATAACATAACCTTAAATAAAAAGCAATTAATTATTTCACAAGTGGGCCATAGTAGAGTGTTATTCGTGTCAATTAAAACTCACTTGAATGGCACCACCTGTCAAAACTTCCAGGTGTTGAATGGTCAGAATAGTCCTTACATTGTGAGAATGTTTTTTATGAACAAAACTGTTACATGAAGAAATGTTCAACACATAAAATATTTGATATAATTCTGGGGATAAATCTGGCCTGACAAAAAATCACACAAGCATTCTTGTGAAATGTTAGACAAGTGTGGATGATTATTGAACTTTAAGAAAATGACACTAAAGGTGTGTGTTATCAAAAGTTGTATGAAGGGTGCGAGTAAATGCATTTCTAGGATTTGCCAATATCAGGGTCTTAGCCCCTCTGCCTTTTCATTTATGTCTTACTCAGATATAAAACCAAAATGTCCCTTTTGGCTTTCGCAATCATCCTACTAATATATAAAACTGAAGATCAGGGCCCCCTTGTGGTTTTATACATTGAACAGGGTCTAAATCTTTATATATAATACCCTACCGTTGCTGTTCGTTTGTCTGTCCAGGATTTTAAATCACCTGTAGCTCACAATCCGTTTGACTTATTGACTTGAAATTTGGTACACATATACTACATGACGTCTACTATCCGCTTTCGGGTTAATGATTGACTTCCAAGGTTATTCCTCTTTTAATTTTTATTTATTTTATTGTAGAATCAACTCTCGGCAGCAGTGTGGCACATGCATACGGGCGTCATTCTCATTCTCCACCTTCGCCGTCACTTCCCCTACCTCTTCATATCTTAAATCATTCTTGAGGCAGATTGAAGACTTAAGTGCCAGCTGAAGTGAAAAGTTAAAGAAAACATACTAAGTAATTGCAACACAAACACTGACTTAATCCATTTTAACGCAAAAAGATGCAGACAAAAGAAGAGAAGAAGCGGGCTGCTAGGGTGGAGAAAAGAAGAGCTGCTCAGGAAGCAGCAAGGGCATCAACCTCTGAGCAAAAGAATGCTAAATGTACAGAGATGAATGAAAACTACAAATGCTCAAGGCAAACGTGCAGTGCGCCGTTACTAGTAATATATAATGGACAAAAAGCTTAGGGGCTTACTGTTATTAGTATAGCAAATGATTAAGAAATATATCAGGGATGGGCATGATAGGTCAGGGCTTTGAGCCTCAGAAGCCCCCTCTCCCAATTCTCCATCACCAAGCAGCACTGTTGACCTGCTATTCTAATTATGGCACCACCCCACACCATAACTCCTGCTTTTCTGTGTGGAATGCATCAAAGAACATTGGTCACATTGTACCATCAATAGAAAGAATTGGGACTCAATGTTCAAAATGAAATGATACCAGCTTGTAGAAATCTAGATCATTATATCCTGTCCTAGTCAACAATGGCAAACAGTAGGCAAACAAAGGCTTTTTTAATGAATAGTGTGAATGGAGTTCATTTATGTGTTGAGAGTAGACAACAGGAAGAGTGTTACATTTCTATAGGTATTAGACTGAGCTAACCATTGAAGCTGTTACATAACTGCTATACCTCAAAATGTAGCATCCCTCTTTACCCCCTAAATCCTTGCTAATGGGTGTGTGATCATTGGCCTATAAATGTTATGGTCTCCGTATGCCAAAATATGTTGAGCTGACCTAATGACTACCAGTGTTTCAGGTCCTATCAGCTTAGTTGTTTGCAGGTCTGATGAACATAGACACTTTCCTAACACAGAAACTTTTTTTAGGAACAAAGGTCTTTTTAGACCCCTCTTTTTGTCGTTCCTGGTACATTTTTTTATTAATTTTATTGCAATCCATACAAAGCAATCAAGTTTTTACAAAAAGAAAAATTAAGTTAAGAACAGATCGATCCCCACCCCTGAGAGAGAGAGCAAGCAAAATGGCGTGAAATTTAAGGCTTGTAAACAAACCTAAATTAATAAATTCTCTGTGCTTTATGAGCTTATTTTAATATATTACTGATTAGATCCTGCCATTTTTTGAAAAAAGTCTGTATGAATCCTCTAACTGAGTATTTGATTTTTTCCAATTTCAAATAGTATAACACATCGGTTTCCCTCTGACTTAAAAGAGGAGAGTTTGGGTTCTTCCAGTTTATCAGAATAAGTCTGCGTGCCAAAAGTGTAGTGAATGAAATCACAATTTGTTTGTCTTTCTCCACTTTAAGTCCCTCTGGAAGAACCCCAAACACAGCTGTTAATGGGTTAGGAGGAATTGTGAGTCCAAGGCTGTCTGAAAGGTAATTAAAAATTTTTGTCCAGAATAATGTTAATTTGGTGCAGGCCCAGAACATGTGACCCAGTGAGGCTGGAACTTGGTTGCAACGTTCACAGGTTGTATCATGCCCTGGAAACATTTTGGAGAGTTTTAGTCGAGACAGATGTGCTCGATATATAATTTTGAGTTGTTTAATTGTATGCTTTGCTCATATGGAGCTCGAGTGAATTCTCTGCATTGCTACTTTCCACTCCTTTTCTTATATATTAATTGAGAGATCTTTTTCCCAGTGTCCTCTTGGATCTTTTAAAGGGAGGGATTGTAAAATGATTTTATATATTGTACAGATGGAGTCTAAGTCCTTGAGATTGAGCAATATTTTTTCCAGCATGGATGAGGGTGCAAGATGAGGAAAATCTGGAAGGTTCTGTTTAACAAAGTTCCTGATTTGAAGATAGTGAAAGAAATGTGTAGCTGGAATGTTAAATTTGGAATGTAATTGTTCATAGGATGCAAACATGTTGTCTATATAAAGATCTCTAAGCAAGTTAATTCCAAATAATTTATCCAGATATTAAAAACTGCATATGTTTGTGAAGGTTGAAAGAGGTGGTTCTCTTGCAGAGGTGCCACAGATAGAAGCTTCTCCATCTTAAAATGCTTTCTACATTGGTTCCAGATTCTAAGTGAGTGGAGCACAAATGGGTTATTTGTATATTGCCGATAACGTGTGTTTATTGGAGCACAGAGCAAAGAATACAAAGAAGTACTGCAGGATTTTACTTCTATTGCGGACCAAGCCTGTGTATGTTCTTCTATTTGTGTCCAGGTTCTTATCGCCTGTATATTTGCTGCCCAGTAATAAAACTGGAAGTTAGGTAGAGCCATGCCGCCTTCTGCCTTTTGTCTTTGTAGGGTCGCTCTTTTGATGCGTGGATGTTTTGAATGCCAAATAAATGAGGTTATTGTTGAATCTAATTGCTTAAAGAATGATTTATTAATGTATATTGGAATGTTTTGAAATAAAAAAAGGAGCTTAGGAAGAATATTCCTCTTAACAGTGTTAATTCTTCCAGCTAGTGTGAGATGAAGGGTTGACCATCTATGCAAGTCCTGTGTAATTTTTTCCATGCAGACGGCGAAATTTTGTTGATATAGAGCTTTATGTTCACTTGTGATGTTTACCCCTAGGTATTTAAACTGTTCTGCAATGATAAAAGATAGGGTATCTAATCTAATATTATATGCTTGAGAATTCACTGGAAAGAGTACACTTTTATTCAGATTAATTTTGAGACCAGAGATCTTTTGAAATTCTGTGAGTGCTGTTAAGACTGCAGGCACAGAATTTTCTGGGTCTGATAAATACAGTACCATATCATCTGCATATAATGAAATTTTCTGTTCCAGTCCTTCTCTGCTAATCCCCTTTATCTGATCGATATTTCGATATTTCGACAATGTATTGCCAGTGGTTCAATGGCAATCGCAAACAGCAGTGGTGACAAGGGGCATCCTTGTCTAGTACCACTTAAAGTAGTCTGAGCAAATGTTGTTGATGCAAACTGAAGCTTCTGGGTTAGTATACAGTAATTTAATCCATGCACAAATGTTCGGGCCAAACCCAAACTTCTCCAATGTAGTAAAAAGGTATTTCCATTCAATCATGTCGAATGCTTTTTCTGCATCCAATGATATTATTATTTCTGGGGTGTTTGATTTAGTTGGTGAGTATATTACATTAAACAGGCGTTGAAGATTTGAAGTTAAGTGTCGGTCCCTAATAAATCCAGTTTGGTCTTGTGATATTACCGAGGGGAGCACTTTCTCCATCCTTCTAGCTATGATTTTAGAGAGTATTTTAACGTCGTTATTCAGAAGTGAAATTGGTCTGTATGATGCACATTGTAATAAGTCCTTATTTTGTTTTGGAAAAACGGTGATTAGTGCTTGGCGAAAGGTTAGAGGAAGAGATTGGTTATCTCTGGCTTCTGTAAATGTGGCTAATAGGAGGGGAGCTAGCTGAGCGGAGAATTTCTTGTAAAATTCTGCAGGGTAGCCATCAGGGCCTGCTGCTTTCCCGCCTTGGTATGACTTTATAGCATCTAGTAATTCTGATAACGCCAGAGGTTTATCAAGTTCCTCCGCACTAAAAGTGTCTATTTGTGGTATCCAGAAATGCATTAGATTGTGTATTGTCTTCTTTAAACTCAGTAGTATATAGGGATTTATAATAGTCATTTTACAGTTAGATAAGTCTCCCATGACCATTACATATCTCCCTTCAGGATCCAATACTACATCTGATGCTACAAATGGTACTGTTCTATGTATGAGAATTCCCACACCTCTAGTTTTTTTCGTAAAATTAGAATGAAACATTTGGCCAGTCCAGTCTTTTTGCAGCCGGAACTGATCCTTGCTCAGTAAGTGGGTCTCCTGTAAAAATACTATTTTAGCATTTAGACCTGTTAGGTGAGAGAGTACTTTCTTTCTCTTTAATTTGTGATTCAGGCCTTTAACATTCCAGCTTAAGAAGTTAACTGTCCCATCATGGAGACACTGATTCTGAGTTTTTGATGTCATTTTATAGTCTTAACTGGAAGTGAGATTTCCTATTTCCCCTAGAGTTGTTGCCATGCAGCTTATTATTACGTTGGTAGTTATAATTATAAAGATTAAGAGGATAGATTAGGTATAGATCAAGCCTGCTCTCTTTCTCTCCCCCGCTTAACCCACTACCCTCCCTTTTTGCCTCCCCAAGTGAGGCTAAACCCCACTTCACACAGTCCCAGTCCTCTGACATACCCAGAGACAGAGCACGTCCAAAGCAAAACAAGCCCACATGCAGCGGCGTTTTAGGGTTAAAAGGTAGAGATATCTATTACCAATATAGTCTAAAAAAAAAAAAAAAGAATTTTGCACTTAAAATATATATGTAGTCTTCAACAATTTTAGTGCATTAAGATGATACACCCAGATAATAAACCCAGGGAATGGTGTTAAAAATGTGTCCAGAATAAGCAAAATAAGTCTTAATGCAGTAATAGCAATAACAATAAACCAAGGGTATGATATTGAACAGTCTCGTTTAGGGTAGAGATGAAATAATTAGCTCATAAAAAAAAGAGAAGAAAAAAAAAGAGAAAAAAGAAAAAGTAATTAAGCACAATAAAACATAAACAGATAGCGTCCTAGTAATACTAAGAAATAATGAGAATATATGATGATAAAAACCCGTATTTTAAACAAATAGATCAGACAGTAGATTATTAATCCTTGCTATATCATTAACCGCCATGACTCACTATTATGTATCAGAATAGTCCCGGGATCAGCTTTCTTAATTCCTTTTCTGCTTCTTCCTTGCTAGTGAAGACATAGAAATGACCCTGCCATTCCACTTTCAGTTTTGCCGGATACAAGAGGCTGTATTTGACGCTGGCTTGCCGTAACCGCTGTTTAATGTTGTAGAAGGCTGCGCGTTTAGTAGCTGTTGCTGGAGAGAAGTCAGGGAAGATACGAATGTGGTTATTTTCATAAATAATATCTTCTTTGTTTCTGAGGAGTGCCATCACCTCTAGCTTAAATGATAATCTTTCAAAACGAATTATAGAAGATCTGGGTCTGGGTCTAACGGTGTTTGATCCACGTACGCGGTAAGCCGCTGCTATCTCAGGTTCTGCTTTAAAGTCATCCCCGATTATTTTAGAAAAAAGTTCAGCTGCGAATTTCACAGGGTTTGAACTTTCTCGATTCTCAGGCAGACCTTCAATTCTGACATTATACCTTCTGCTTCCATCTTCCAAAGCAGCCAGTCTGTCTCCGAGTTTTTTGCATTCGGAGCTGACATTTACTGCTTTTTCCTCGGCACTGGCAGCTAAATTTTCGGCTATTTTAATCCGAGTCGTGAATGTCTCCTTGAGATCCTCCAATTGATCAGTAAGCGTGCTCAGTTTAACCGAGTTTTCCTGAATGTGCTCTTCAATTTTACCCAGCACCTGTCGCAGCTCAAGTTGCAACTCTTGTCACAGCCTTTCATTTGCCTGTTGCAATTCCAGCCGCTGCGTTTCGTTTGCCTGTTGGAATTCCTGTCGCAGCTATTCATTTGCCTGTTTCAACTCCTGTCTCACCTCCTGTCTTATTTTTTCATTTGCCTTTACCTTTGCTTTCTCATTAGCCTTCTCGCTTTTCTTTATATCTTGCATGAGCTCAGCGAGCATCACCTGCAGTTTAGACATTTCAATTGTGCCTTCCTGTACCGTAGATGAAGCAGCAGACTCTACTGTAGCCGGTGTCCCCGCTCCTCCTGGATCGCGTGGAGTAATTGAAGCCGCGGACTTCAAGGCCTTTTCCAGTTTCAGGTGATCTTCTCAGATCGGCGAGCCATCGAGATCTGTACTCACGATTGTACCCTCACTCCCCTTTTTGTTCTCAGCCGGCGACGATGTAGCGGACAGTGGTCCCGAGGAGTCTGTACTTTCGCCCATCTGATCCAGGTCTGTCTCTGAAAGGCCGTATCTTGAACTAGGGCTTGCTGATCTTAGCTTGGGTGTAGCTTTAGTTTTCGATTCTTTCGGACCCCCCTTCTTGTTGGCCATGTTTATATGTGCTTACATATACTGTAGCAGTCCCTCTTGGGTTGAATAAATACAGGATATCTCAGGATAATAAGCAAATAATATGAAAAATAACACCGCTGCTAGCGGAGCTCCACTTCAGACGTCCATCTCTCGCATCGGACGAGACCAACTCCCCTGGTATATTTTTTAGCTCCTACTCCAGAGTATGTACTTTTCATGCAACCAGAAAACTGGGTGGTGCAATGAAATGTGCTGACAAGAACACAGATGTTATCCTTGTATCAAACACGTTCTCTGCAATCCAATGGAAAGTTCCATTCTCTTCTGCACCCTAGCTTTCCTTTAATTTTTAACCCTGTCTATTAATTCCTAAAGTCAATTCTTCAAAAACAGCAATAAATTAATTTGCTATAACATACAGCCCAAGAATTAACAACACCTCGTTCTCCATTATTGTGGTGGTGTTGCTGCTTATTGAAATGATGTTAGCAGTTTAACCTATGACCTATATTTTGCATAATGGGTACAGTTCCTGTTGTGCAGTGGGAATGCAACACACAAAAGTGGTCTGGGGCCGCAATTAGTAAGTGCCTGTATCATACAAGAACTCATTAGTTCTTGAGAACAAAGTTCCTGCAGTTGGAATGCACCCTATGTCATTGAGGTATTCATTCAAGTGTTTCATTGTTGCCATGATTGTTTCTCTGCTTCATTATGGACATTTTAGGTGGGCCCAGTATCCAAATGCATTATAAGCATAGCAGACATGCTAGCCCAGTTATTTTCATACCTTGTGAAGTTGATCTTCCATGCTGCTTTTCATAGGAATTGGGCAATTGCTTTTTTTGCACCTATTTTTCTTTCTTTGTACTGTACATGCAAAGTGTATGCCATTTTAGTACTGGTTAGAATCCTCTTCTTGCTTCAGAACAATCTTGAATTGTTTCAGACATAGATTCAGCAAGGTGCTGAAGAAATTCTTTATAGATTTTGATGCAAGATGACTAGCATTTCATTAGTTAATCAAAAAAATTCAGCTAAACATTAATGTTACAAGCTCTTTTATCCACTTCATCACAAATGTGCAATATTGAATTGACAGCTAGAAAATTGTAGGGCACTAGAATAAGTCAAAGTTATTGTAATTTCATGGAACCAGCCTGAGAATATTAATACTTTGCAATATTAACATTTCTTGCTGGAAGTGTCCACTTATAAAAGAGTAGTTTGGGCCAATAAAGGTAAACGCATGGTCAGTAGCAATGCTTAGGTATGCTGAGATGGACAACAACAAATATCATAATGCGTTCCAAGAAAACAGTTTTTCATAATTACATTATTACCACCAGCCTAGATAGGGTGGATTCATTGATTCTTACTCTTTACACCAGGTTCTGAATGTTACAATAGAAATCAAGTTTCATCAGACTATGCATCCTTTTTTCAATGTTCAGTTGTCCAGGTTTGGAGATCAAGTGCCTTCTGTAGCCTTTTCCTATTCTTTGTTGAAAGGAATGGAAACTGATGTGATCTGATGTGATCTTCTGGTACTGTTACCTATACTCTGTTTGAAGATGCCCTTCTGCATGCCCTTTTATAAAGAGCTGCCTTTCATTGTTTGTGTCTTTTCTGTTAGCCAGAATGAATCTGGCTATTTTCTGTTATTAACAAGGTGTGTTTGCCCACAGAAATGCTGCTCACTGGATGTTTTTTATTAATTTCAACACACTCAGTACACCGTAGAAATTGTAATAATTAAAAATTTTCTGTGATGCTGAAATCACCATATCTGGCACTAGCAATCATAACATAGTCAAAGTCACTTGGATCATGTGTTGTTCCATTTCTAATGTTTGGATGAAAAACAAGGAAGCCTCTTCAGCCTGTCTGCATTGTATACAGTATATATTGAGTTGTGGAAGCAATTGGTTTGTTTTTAGAAGCTGGGTATTTACAGTACATTAATAAGCAGGTGTATAAAATATGCAGTTAGTGTGTATAAACATCACACACTCATGTAAACTCAGCCACTTTCAGTACTTTATTATCTTACAGGATGTTTTATGAATATCTGTGTAACTATACGTGCATGGCTTGTGGTAACTTTAAGTAGAAGTGCAGATTAAAATAGGATAGATGGAAATTACAATTTAGTTTTATTTTGCACACTAAATACAAATTACACTGCTACACCTTGTACAAAATATCTCATTTGTGTCAACTTGTATACACACACTCAAGAATAATCTGTATAAGTCAGCTACAAGTGCTAATTAGGCTATTTAGTAAGCTGCAATTTTATTTTATTTGTGTTTTCTTGTAAACTTTGCATGGAAACCAAATAAGATTGTAGAAAGGAAATGCTGATGGTCAATTACTGTTAAAAAGGGGGGTCCTTTTCTGGGTATATGACTTTGCGAGTCTTGGTTTTCTAAATACATTATATTATAAACTCATAAAATCAGTTCACTGTAACTTAAGAGCCATCTTTCCATTTTCAAACCCATTTCAGGGTCATTAGAGGTGAAGCCGATATGGAATCAAAAATGGATGGGAAACCAGCTCATTGTGGTATAATCTCTCATTACAAGTTCTGTTTGTCTTTTTTTTCTAGTTAACAGTACATGTGGTTTCCTAATTTAGTGCTTCATTAACAGCCATTCATCCAAATATTACCTAAACAAATTTATTCACTTGAAGTTTGGAGTTAAGCACTGACATGACCACAGTCTCTTAAACAGAGACAGATTTCAGACATTAGCCTTAAAGATTAAAGAAATTGAACTGCCTGGCGAATACCCATACAGTTAAAGGGAGGACAATGACCAGTTGTGAACTCCAAGGGAGCTGCATTAACCACGGCACCACCCTGAGTTCTGTTTTTCTATAGTAATTATTTTTGTTTTTAAAATAAGAGACATTACAGCATTTTTAGATATTTCATGTTTAGAGCCTTTTGGGGAATAGCATGTGGTATTCTTATATTGTGAGAAGTAAACTGATTTTCACACTTACTATTGTCATGATAACATAATTTACATGGAGACATAAACAACTAATGAAATCCAAATGTAAGAAGCTAAAATAGCCTTGGAAATGAAAACAGAGAAAAAAGCAATAGTAACTAGTGTTAATATACCTCAAAAGAGGAAAATTTACATTGGAACACATAACAAATACCATAATGGCTAGCCAGGAAAGCTAATTGGTTAAGGATCTCGTTGACTGGCATGCTTTAGAGTTTGGTAGGTGACATACTGTAGATGCTACTGTTAGAAAATGGCCGTCTTCTTTGGCTGATGCTCTATATGTAATCTATACCCCATGTCCACTCATTTCACATCAATGTTAATGTAATCTTTGTGAATGAAGTCTTCAGCGTGGTACATTTTCAGTTTTATATTTGACATAATGTAGAAAATTGTTTTTATTTATCAATGAGAAATACCAAGCCATTTTCCAACACTGTGTGCTGCACAACATGAACTATGTTTCTGCCATAAGTGAAGTTAAATATGTCTTTCTTTCTTGTTGTCTATTTAGTTTAGATGCTGCTAGCATTGGATTTATCATCATCATTGACAGACGACGTGACAAATGGAGCTCCATAAAGGCTTCTTTATCAAGAATTGCAGTATGTATACAAAAATCAGTTTGACTCTCACAAGAGAAATACAGTGTTACACTGTTAGATATTTTAAATCCATTCCTGTTATTATAAATGGTTCATATTAGAGCAACCATATTTATACACTCTGCTTTTATTTGCCCATAAATCTTCATGAACCATAATTTTATATGTTCAAACTATGATGGGTAATCTGCTTATAAAGCAGAAGGAATTTTAATTAAATACAAACAATTGATTGGTGTAGACAACTGAGCATAAGCATAAAATATTGATTTAGGTATGCTGTAGTAAGCTGAAAGAAATTGTAACAGAAAAGCTTTCAGACTGTTTTCAATATTTTTTATTTCAGAGAGCCAACCAATCGATCCATCACTTAGTCTATTTCATGATGAACCCCATGTTAAAATGCTAATGTAATACAAAACATAAGAAAAGCAACAGTAACAATAACATTTATTTCTAAAGCACATTTCCATAAAAAGTCTGTAGCTCAAAGTACCTTACACACGTTTAAATAAACAAAATTACAATTACCAAAAAATGAATAAATAAATAAAAATGAAAAAGCCCTAAAAGACAATAAAGTAAATTAAGTTATGAGATAATTTAGACAGTTGTAGGTGTCAAATAGTTATAGCCGGCAAAATCAGTAATCTTGTTTGACAAATATAAGGTGGTCCAGATCTAATTATGCAATTTTCATTACGCTATTACCTATTAAGTTTATTACATAGAAAATCGCCTCAAAAATCCCGGACCATTGAGAAGTTTGTTAACTGACGACATGAAAAATCGCTTTTGCGCCGAACTGGAATCGTCCACGCATAAATCAAAGTCATCCAGATGATCTGGATCTGCATAATTAGATCTGGACCACCCTGTATATGCATTAGTGAACTGGCCAGGCAAAAGTGAAAATATCCACTCCAGGTGGTCTACATTCTAGAGAAAATAAAACTTTACAGTTCCAAGGCCAAATGAGCTCCAGTCCCCCATGGGTATTCCACAATTATTAACTTCTACATATGATGAAATGTTCTAGAAGGTTCAGTGATGCAGGTCTCGTCATAACAGGATCTTCCTCAAGCTGTCTAGCATCAAAGGTGGCTGTAGAGTATGTTAGCTTGATGAAGGTGGTATGGAGCACCACCACAGACTATTGGAAAAAGAAATAAAAATGAATTGTATATGAAAAAAAAACAGGCAATAGCTGTATTCTATGAATACAGTCATGCAAGCCTTTTTAAACAAAGGTAAAAATTAAAAAAGAAACCTAAAATAACATTGATCATATTATAATATAAATACACTAATCAAGATTATACATTGTGTCTTAGGTGACAGCAGGTTTTAGGTTCAGCTGTTTTGCCACAGTATATATGTATTATTATTATTTAATTTTTTTTGTAAGTTACATTGGATAAAGATATCATCATCATCGTCATTGTTCTACAGGACTGTTTCAAAAACTGTAGTAAACCTGAATGTTTCTTTGAAAATCATATACTACTTCTCATTAACAGGGAGCATTTCCAGGCAACTTGCAGCTTGTGCTTGTCTTGCGACCTTCTCGTCTTTTACAGAGGACCCTTGCTGATATTGGCATTCGATTTCACCGGGATGATTTTAAACTGAAGGTACCGGTAAGCATGCACTTTTGTCTTGTGTTATAACTTAATGCCATTCTTTCTAAATGCGAGAACAGTCTAAGTAGCTAAATGTTGTACTACTTAAATGTATAGTTTAATGAAAAAATACTGTGAAAGTATCTGCAACTATATTAAACTTTTTCAAAGACAGGCAGGAGGGCAGTGATCATAGTAAATATGTGTGATATGTGTGATTTTTGTAACAATTCAACACTTTAGCTAACTGGTTAACTAGTTAATTTATATTGAATATCCTTTTAAAATTTAAATTAATTTATGAAAGCTAGCCAGGGTTGCAAGTTTGATATTCATTGGTTAACAACAGGCTATCCATCCATCTATCCATTATCCAACCCACTATATCCTAACTACAGGGTCATGGGGGTCTGCTGGCGCCAATCCCAGCCAACACAGGCCGCAAGGCAGGAAACAAACCCTGGGCAGGGCGCCAGCCCACCACAGACAATAGGCTAATATTCTGAAAATATTTCTGGTGATATGGATTCATATTTATTTCTAATAATACAGCACAATAACATAGCTTCTTAGATGTAACAACAGAAAACAAATCAAACATTCTTTTTATTTTGTCATTTTGTTCATTTTGCCCAATATGCCACCATTTTAATTGTATATTACTGATATTTGTTTAAATATAATAATACCCTAAAATAAAGAAGGAAATGTACTGTTTAAATTTTAATAACTCTTTACCCCCAGAGTCCGTGTGATCCAAAAAATTAAATAATGTTATCTTGTAATTTTTATTATGATTATAGCTTTATTCAGCATAGTAACAGAGTAATTAGTGGTGCCTCACAGCTCCAGAGTCCTAGGTCCTAATACCACTCTGGGCACTCTGGGTCTCGCTGAAACCAGACATACACGTCAGGAGACAACCATGAGTGAATTTTGCTTAAAACTGGATAGGAACAATTAGACAGCTCAAAGAGTGTCACATTTTTAAAACAATCCAACGCCTCATCAAGGCAGAGCTCAATGTAGGGTTGATGCTTTTGAACTGTGAAGATCAGAGGTGCTCTCATTAACCTGGTTTAACAGACAGCAAGCTTCTGTTTACAATGAACTGTCTACAATTAAAAAGTCTCCTAAAAAACCCTGTTAGTCATATACGAAATATGTGTCACACGTGCAGAGAGCACATTGCACATTTTAAACATAAACATAACCTGTTTTAAAAATAAACATAACCTGACGCAAGGGAAAAGTCTTTCTGTAGTATCAGATTATACATTGTTATTCGATGGCATCAATGGATGAATGGTAAACGTGATATGTTGTTGCAGGTGCTGTGTATACTCTCTGTTGTTCAGCATTACGATGGTAGTGTAGGAGTCAATGTCATCTCGAAAGAATTGGCAGCTATACTCATGAAAATGTGAACTGCAAAATATAAATGGTATATCACACTCCATCAAAAGGACTGCCGTTAGGAGATCTGATAATAAAGAGCCATTGGAGATACAGATTTCAGTACTCAAAACACCTGAATCAGTAAATCTGCCTAACAATACCAGTGGATGCACAGATGAGGCTGCGCATCATCCACCTAAACAAATAACTAAAGAAATGTAACATTACTGTCTACCTGGAAATACAAACATGCCAGTACAAAATAGCTGCATTGTTTTAACATGCTGTATATCCATAGAACACAATTCTTATCTAAAATCTATTTACTGTTGTTGTGTCATATAGTGGTGCAATAGCTAAAATAACAGAAATACAGACAGCAGACAGAGGCACTTCTTAAATGTGTGGAGCCCAGTAGCTGTGGTGGGCAACGTGTGTGTGTGTGTGTGTGTGTGTGTGTGTGTGTGTGTGTGTGTGTGTATGTCTGTCTGTTTCCACTGTCACAGCGCTCATTACATTGGGCAAATTAATCATTAAGCTTCAGGTACCTTATGCTACTGAGATCCTGAATTGAAAACAGTGACTTTAGCTTTTTATTTCCTCTCAGTGTCAAGTCTTTTGCTCAGTGGCTTTTGCCACCTCCCTGAATTCCTGGCAGCAGTTTAAAATGCACAAACTAGAGAAACTGGGAGCAAGTTTTTTAGGAAGAATGTTTTAGCTACCCTGGAATGTGGTTATACAGAATTGCATTTTTCTTCTTTTGATAATTACACATTCAGAAGTATGTGCCTGTATTGAATGACAAAGTTCCCTGTGTACTTGAAGAATTTTTATGAATCTGTACCTGCCAAAAAAATATTTGTTTCCTGATGTCACCTCCGAGATGTAAGTTGTACACCTCCGGGAAATTGGTTCTGACCTGAACACAAGTAAACAGCAAGTATGGTTTAATAGACAGAACAGACAGTTCCAATTTGAAATGAATGAATGATTGAGTCACTGAGATGTTAGCTTGACATTATTCACAAATATCTTCTTGGACATCTGACTTTAGCAAATGTTTTGAGAAAGGATACGGAAATAAAAAATAGACCAAAGTTGGGGGTGCAAAGAGGTGTATTTTTGGCAAAAGCTTTTAAAGCAGGACAAGTTTAACAGCAACCATATTGTTTTGTGGGGTGTAACAGAATACCCACACATTGCGTATCTGTGACTCACTTAAACAAGCATTTCTCTTTGGGGTTACACATGAAAAAAATGCAACTCACATTGCAACTATAATAATGTGTAAGCAGTTAATAATTAAGTCACCTGTTGCAGATTAAATTGCTATAAAAGTCGGAATATCTTTGTGAAAATTATTTGAATGGAATCAGAACAAAGAGAACCTGAACTGGTCACCACCTCTGAGCTGTTTGTTTGTTCTGCCAATTTCCATGTGAGTGTTTCTTTAGCTTTTCCCCCCACTTCTCAAGTTTATGCATGTTGGGTTAAGATGGATGCATGGATGGATGCATAAATGTTTCTTGCAATGAACTGGAACCCTGCCCAGATTTGTTTGCTGCCTTGTACTTAGTACTGCTAGGACAGTCTCTGGCCGAAGTGATCTTGGGTAAGTGCATGAATTTGAATGGATGAAAAGAAAGTATAGTTTTACAGATATCTTTTAATTAGAAGAAGGTAGTTAAGAATGAATATTCTTATGTAATACATAAGGTCTGTGATGAAAAATATGTTCAGTAACTTGAAACAGGTTCCCAGTTTGCATGCATTTGTAACTAGTGATGCGTGTGAATGAAATGCTTTCCATTTAGAGCAAATTAACATTTTTGCTCTCAACAAATGCTATACTGGGGGTTCTTCATACAGCATTAGATAAATTGATAATCTAAGTGAGGATGAGTCAAGATTTTTTCCACTACTGCTCCTGATTACCACTTGGGGTTTAGGTCAAACAGCTGCTGTCCCTCACATACATACATACTTGCCCAGAGAGTTTGGACACGTGATTGTTGTTATTGTTTACATCCCCCCTCAAGCGAACGCGGAGATAGCGAGTGACATCATCCATTCCGCAGTTGCTAAGTTACAAACGCAGCACCCTGAGGCACTTGTGCTAATCGCTGGAGACTTTAACCATGTAACGCTGGACAAAACATTACCTGCCTTCTCCCAGTATGTGGATTGTAACACCAGGGGAAACAGGACTATCAACCTACTGTATGCAAACGTTAAAGACGCATACAGCGCCACCCCGCTGCCTGCGCTTGGGAAAGCAGATCATAACCTGGTTCTGCTACAGCCTCAATACAAACCAAGAGTGAGGGCGCTACCTACAACCACACGCTCATTCAGGAAGTGGTCCCCTGAGGCAGAGCAGGCTCTGAGAGACTGCTTTGGAACTACAGACTGGGATATATTCCTGGGGTCACATAGTGAGAACATTGAAGAGGCTGTTGAATGCACAACTGATTACATCAACTTCTGTATGGACATTGTAGTTCCAGTAAGAACAGTACGCTGCTATGCTAACAACAAGCCATGGTTTTACAAGTGACATCAAGGGCCTTTTGAACCAGAAGAAAAGGGCTTTTAAAGGTGGTGATCAGCATGAGCTCAAGCGCGTGCAGAAGGAACTCCGAGTCCAACTCAGGGCGGCGAAAGAGCAGTACAGGAGAAAGCTGGAGCAGAAGTTGCAGAACAACAGCATGAAGGAAGTGTGGGATGGGATGAAGATTATCACTGGCTGCAGCTCAAAGCGGGGTGCCGCCATCGAGACAGATGTGGAGAGAGCAAACCAAATGAACAACTTCTTTAATAGGTTTGATCACCCTAACCCACTATCACCTCAGAGTACTGCATCCTCCAACCATCTTTCTGCTGATACCAGCATAGGTGAGACATCCCCACCCACAATTACAGCAGCCCATGTGAGCAGAGAGTTGAAAAGACTTCGTGCCAGCAAAGCAGCGGGTCCAGATGGTGTATCGCCACGACTGCTGAAGGCCTGTGCGTTGGAACTGGGGAGTCCTCTACAGCGCATCTTCAACCTGAGCCTGGAACAGGGGAGAGTCCCAAGGCTTTGGAAAACATCTTGTATCACCCCTGTCCCAAAGGTATCACGTCCTAGTGAGCTGAATGACTTTCGGCCTGTTGCTCTGACGTCACATCTGATGAAGACCATGGAGCGGCTGCTGCTTCACCACCTGAGGCCACAGGTCAGCCACGCCCTCGATCCTCTGCAGTTCGCATACCAGGAGAAGGTGGGAGCGGAGGATGCCATCATCTGTATGCTACACCGATCCCTCTCCCACCTGGACAGAGGCAGTGGTGCTGTAAGAATTATGTTTTTGGACTTCTCTAGCGCCTTCAACACCATTCAACCTCTGCTCCTTAGAGACAAGCTGACTGAGATGGGAGTAGACTCACACCTGGTGGCATGGATTGTGGACTATCTTACAGACAGACCTCAATATGTGCGTCTTGGGAACTGCAGGTCTGACATTGTGTTCAGCAATACAGGGGCGCCGCAGGGGACTGTACTTTCTCTGGTCCTGTTCAATCTATATACATCAGACTTCCAATATGACTCAGAGTCCTGTCACGTGCAAAAGTTCGCTGATGACACTGCTATTGTGGGCTGCATCAGGAGTGGGCAGGAGGAGGAGTACAGGAAGCTAATCAAAGACTTTGTTAAATGGTGCGACTCAAACCACTTACATCTTAACACCAGCAAAACCAAGGAGCTGGTGGTGGATTTTAGGAGGCCCAGGCCCCTCATGGACCCTGTGATCATCAGAGGTGACTGTGTGCAGAGGGTGCAGACCTATAAATATCTGGGAGTGCAGCTGGATGACAAATTGGACTGGGCTGCCAATACTGATGCTCTATGTAAGAAAGGTCAGAGCAGACTATACTTTCTGAGAAGGTTGGCATCCTTCAACATCTGCAGTAAGATGCTGCAGATGTTCTACCAGACGGTTGTGGGGAGTGCCCTCTTCTACGCGGTGGTGTGCTGGGGAGGCAGCATAAAGATGAAAGACGCCTCACGCCTGGACAAACTTGTTAAGAAGGCAGGCTCTATTGTAGGAGTAAAGTTGGACAGTTTAACATCTGTGGCAGAGCGACGGGCATTAAGCAAACTCCTGTCAATCATGAATTATCCACTGCATCCACTGAACAGTGTCCTCTCCAGGCAGAGGAGTAGCTTCAGTAACAGACTTTTGTCACTGTCCTGCTCCACTGACAGACTGAGGAGATCGTTCCTCCCCCACACTATGCGACTCTTCAATTCCACCCGGGGGAGTAAATGCTAACATTTCTTTTTTTTTTTTTTTTTTTTTTTTTT
>JANRMT010062854.1:96472578-96517195 GCA_026402145.1 Polypterus bichir lapradei | reverse complement strand
AGTGAGTGAGTGAGTGAGTGAGTGAGTGAGTGAGTGAGTGAGTGAGGGCTTTGCCTTTTATTAGTATAGATATAGAGTAAGCCTAGATCTGAATCCTTTCCACCTGACTTTTATCCACACTCTTGATCTTCACCTTTTCCATCCTTGGATGAGCTTGTACCTTTATTCTTGTTCCTGATCTCACTTTACATTCCTCAGAGTCTCTTAAATTTTCAGATATTACAGATGTAGGTAGCCATTAGATTATTTACACATACCCTGTGACATCTCTTTAGTTTGCAGCTTGTCCAAAAGGCAATTAAGATAAGCTGAAGCTCAGGTCTGCATTGACAACAGCCTTTCTTCAATTTAATTTAAAAATTAATTTAAAAATGTATAGAAACAAGTCAGAGGCCAAATCTTAACATTAATAATGAATAACATTAAATAGATTAATAATTGTAAAAAAGATAAAAAGAGAGAGAGACAGTGTCATTCTGTAAAGGCTGCGACATGGTGAACAACAATGCATTATATGCATACCTGTAGTATACTTTAGATCAGAGGTCCTCAATCACGGTCCTGGAGGGCCGCAGTGGCTTCAGGTTTTTGCTCCAACCCAATTGCATAATAAGAAGCACTTATTGCTCAAGTAACACTTCTGCTTCAATTTAGTTGTCTCACTCAATAAGATTTTGAACCCTTATTACTTATTTTAGTCTTAAACAGCTGTATTCTTGTTTTTTAATTGCTCCTAATTAGCAACAGCATGCAAGTGACAAAATAGACCAGCCTTTTCTCCATTTAGCTTGTTACCACTTACACCTGTGTGTATTTATCATGCACTATTGGGTTTAATTAAATACTTGGAAGGAAAGTGAAGAGAAAAAAGTGAAGGACTGTGAATTACTCATCCATTTTTTCCTTCAAATCATTTGGATGATATCCTTAGAAAGGGGAAGAAAATTTAGGATATGATAATTACCTGACATAGCAGAGCTAAAGCACTAACAAGCCATGAAATTAAATTATTGGCAAGATTTGCTTTCTAATGAAGCAACTGGTTTAGAACAAAAACCTGCAGCCACTGCGGCCCTCCAGGACTGTGATTGAGGACCCCTACTGTAAATGTACGTAATATATTGTAATGATCTAGATAGATAGATAGATAGATAGATACTTTATTAATCCCAAGGGGAAATTCACATAATCCAGCAGCAGTATACTGATAAAAAACAATATTAAATTAAAGAGTAATAAAAATGCATGTAAAAGCAGACAATAACTTTGAATAATGTTAGCATTTACTCCACCGGGTGGAATTGAAGAGTCGCATAGTGTGGGGGAGGAGCGATCTCCCAAGTCTGTCAGTGGAGCAGGACAGTGACAAAAGTCTGTCACTGAAGCTACTCCTCTGCCTGGAGATGACACTGTTCAGTGGATGCAGTGAATTCTCCATGATTTGACAGAAGTTTGCTCAGTGCCCGTCGCTCTGCCACAGATGTTAAACTGTCCAGCTTTATTCCTACAATAGAGCCTGCCTTCCTAACAAGTTTGTCCAGGCGTGAGACGTCCTTCTTCTTTATGCTGCCTCCGCAGCACACCACCGCGTAGAAGAGGGCACTCGCCACAACCGTCTGTTAGAACATCTGCAGCATCTTATTGCATATGTTGAAGGATGCCAACCTTCTAAGGAAGTATAGTTGGCCCTGACCTTTCTTACACAGAGCATCAGTATTGGCAGACCAGTCCAATTTGTCATCCAGCTGCACTCCCAGGTATTTATAGGTCTGTACCCTCTGCACACAGTCTCCTCTGATGATCACGGGGTCCATGAGGGGCCTGGGCCTCCTAATATCCACCACCAGTTCCTTGGTCTTGCTGGTGTTCAGGTGTAAGTGGTTTGAGTCGCACCATTTAACAAAGTCTTTGATTAGCTTCCTATACTCCTCCTCCTGCCCACTCCTGATGCAGCCCACAATAGCAGTGTCGTCAGCGAACTTTTGCACATGGCAGGACTCCGAATCGTATTGGAAGTCTGATGTATATAGGCTGAACAGGACCGGAGAAAGTACAGTCCCCTGCGGCGCTCCTGTGTTGCTGACCACAATGTCAGACCTGCAATTCCCGAGACGCACATACTGAGGTCTGTCTGTAAGACAGTCCACGATCAATGCCACCAGGTGTGAATCTACTCCCATCTCTGTCAGCTTGTCCCTAAGGAGCAGAGGTTGGATGGTGTTGAAGGCACTAGAGAAGTCCAAAAACATAATTCTTACAGCACCACTGCCTCTGTCCAAGTGGGAGAGGGATCGGTGTAGCATATAGATGATGGCATCCTCTGGTCCCACCTTCTCCTGTTATGCGAGCTGCAGAGGGTCGAGGGCGTGGCGGACCTCTGGCCTCAGGTGGTGAAGCAGCAGCCGCTCCATGGTCTTCATCACATGTGACATCAGAGCAACAGGTCGAAAGTCATTCAGCTCACTAGGACGTGATACCTTTGGGACTGGGGTGATGCAAGATGTTTTCCAAAGCCTCGGGACTCTCCCCTGTTCCAGGCTCAGGTTAAAGATGCGCTGTACAGGATTCCCCAGCTCCAACCCACAGGCCTTCAGTAGTCGTGGCGATACTCCATCTGGACCCGCTGCTTTACTGGCACGAAGTCTCCTCAGCTCTCTGCTCACCTGCGCTGCTGTAATTGTGGGTCGGTATGTCTCTCCTATGCTGGTATCAGCAGAAGGATGGTTGGAGGATGCAGTACTCCGAGGTGAGTTTGGGTTAGGGTGGTCAAACCTGTTAAAGAAGTTGTTCATTTGGTTTGCTCTCTCCACGTCTCTCTCAATGGTGGCACCCGACTTCGAGCTGAAGCCAGTGATGATCTTCATCCCATCCCACACTTCCTTCATGCTGTTATTCTGCAACTACTGCTCCAGCTTTCTCTTGCACTGCTCCTTCGCCGCCCTGAGCTGGACTCGGAGTTCCTTCTGCACGTGCTTGAGCTCATGCTGATCACTGCCTTTAAAAGCCCTTTTCTTCTGGTTCAAAAGGCCCTTGATGTCACTTGTAATCCATGGCTTGTTGTTAGCATAGCAGCGTACTGTTCATATTGGAACTACAATGTCCATACAGAAGTTGATGTAATCAGTTGTGCAGTCAACGGCCTCTTCAATCTTCTCACTGTGACCCCTGCAGTTTATCCCAGTCTGTAGTTCCCAAGCAGTCTCTCAGAGCCTGCTCTGCCTCAGGGGACCACTTCCTGAATGAGCATGTGGTTGTAGGTAGTGCCTTCACTCTTGGTTTGTAGTGAGGCTGAAGCAGAACCAGGTTATAATCTGCTTTCCCAAGCGCAGGCAGCAGGGTGGTGCTGTATGCGTCTTTAACGTAATCTAAGAGAATGTGCCTTACAGGAGCACACTTTCTGTATGATTTCAAGAAGTGCAATCTGACAATGATTTAATTATACTGCAGTGTAACCATTGCTAATGGTGAGGGTCATTGGGACACCACCATAATGATAAAACAAGTCTTTCTCTGACTCTCTTACCTTTCACTCATTTCGTCAGTTATGACTTGCCGTCATTTTTTCCAGTCACATTCTTTTTAATCAAACCACCATTCCATCACCCTCCTCTCATTCCATTCTTTTGCTCTCACAAGAAATTCCTTCACCAAAACTGCACCCAGCCCTGCCCCAAGGCTCTTCACATCTCTGCATTCTCAGCATAAAGTTAACTGAAATGACACTAGATAGATAGATAATATACCATTTTGAACTTCCTAACACAATAAATGGTATTAGGGGCCAGAGTCTTTCCTGACTGCATTATGTGGAAGGAGCTAACCCTGATACGATTTAATCACAGGCCACACACTCTGATAAACTGTCACACCTCAATTGGTTGAATTTGAAGTCACCAATTAACTTAACAAACATGTGTTTGGGGATGTGGGAGGAAAACTGACGAATCTAGAGTGGAGGAACACCAACATAGACTATTTGTGGGTAGCAGCAGTAACCACTGTGTTACCCATTTATAAAGATTTGTGTTTATGAAGAGAGAGAAAGAGAGAGAGAGAGAGAGAATACACATAACACATAGACAATTCAATTATGGAAATATGACACTTTTAGTTGTATTTTCTGCGTTGGGCTTTGTTTATTAGGAATTTTTAAATACTTGTTTCTTGGCATTCCTACTCATTTCAAATTTACATGCATTTTGCTTCACTCGTTTTATTTGCTTTTTTGATATAACCTCTCTTTTAATGAATAGATAGCACTAAATAGTAAATTAAAAGTCAAATAATTACTAT
Source organism: Polypterus bichir lapradei (assembly GCA_026402145.1). Classification (NCBI taxonomy): domain Eukaryota; kingdom Metazoa; phylum Chordata; class Cladistia; order Polypteriformes; family Polypteridae; genus Polypterus; species Polypterus bichir. The sequence goes on along the minus strand of JANRMT010062854.1, from coordinate 96,512,902 downwards.
ATAACAAGACCATGTGTGAACACAAATGAAAAATAGAATGAGCTATTGGATAAGAAATGGCTTTGTTGATTTTTAAGTTTATAGTACAATTTTTAAGTGTATAGAATGTATTTCAAAGTTCACACCATCGTAAAGCATTCAGCATGAATGCCAAAGTAGAAGATGCCTAAGCTAGAATTCATGCATGATGAAGTGACTTGCTGCAAAGTTTAAAGGAAGATCTCAGCTTAATGTTTAGTGGTCTGAGCCACAAGACCACATTTCTACACCTGAGCTTCCCAGATTTTTAATTCAACTGACACTTGTTATTTTGACCTATTTTCTACACATTTGTTTTACAGATGCTAACTGAATAAAATAGTTGTGCATACTATACAAGAAAAGCAGCAACTAATACAACTGTTATCATGCATAACGGTAACCAACTGATATATTATAAAACAAACAATGTAGTCAATTTTTCTCAGCTTTAATTAAAATTATGCTGTTCAATAATATCATAATACTGTATGCTGCCTATAAAAAGTATTCACCTACTAGAAGTTTTCACATTGTTACAAAACATTGACTCACAAAGGACTTAATTTTTTTTTTCACACTGTTCAACAGAAAAAGACTCTTTAATGTTTGCAAAGTAGTTTAAATTATTAACAAAACAGAGAAAAAACACAAAATAATCGATCTCATAAGTATTCACCCCTTTTAATATGACACACATAAATCATAATTATTGCAAAAATTGATTTTAGAAGTCACATAATTAGTTAAATGGAGATCACCTGCTTGTAGATAAAGGATTCCAGTGGACTGGAGTATAAATGCACCTGATCTAGAAGGTCTGCCTTATGGAGAGAGCCAGTGTCATGGCCTAAACTACACAAAGATGAAAAAGAACACGGCAAAAAAAGCTCCAATGAAAAGATGATTCAAAAGCACAAGTCAGGAGATGGAGACAAGAATGTGTAACATTTTATGGAATGGGTGTATATACCTTTAAAAATAAAAGTTTTATGAACGGAACAGTGTGCCCATACATGCAAATATCCCCTACCCCAAGCCACTAAATATCCCTTGGAGTCCAGTTAAGTCAACTATTAAAAAATGGAAAGAGTATGGCATAGATATAAATCTCCCTAGAACAACTAAAACTGAGTAATCATGCAAGAAGAAGACTAGTGAGAGAGGCCCCACATGGGAGAATTATCTCCCATGGGCTTGAAGCTCATTTCCAGGTCTGTATAAGTGCCACAGCTGACATACTAGACTGTTGCTTGAAAATATTACATCAACTCTCTTCATTCTCTGTGTTTTTGTCTAGAGTTGGCCACCAGAAGAAACTTCTGGTTAAGGCCTTCGTGATTACAATCCCCCAATGATGCTCATGCATTTCTACCTGAAGCCTAATTTGTAATCTCTGAAGTATCACCACTTGAAGACACCACAGAATATCATGTTCCATAGGAAGTTCCAATTTTCTGTTAAAGTAAGGCTTTAAAATTTCATCTGTCATAGATTTTGGCCAATCTATTGCATGCTGTTTTACCCTTCTCAGCACAGGGTCTCTGTGCCTGTGCAATGTCTTACGCAGTCTGGCCGGGCTAATGCTGGGGAAAGCTGTTTGAAAAATGATATATTTCTAGTCACCACATGCTGCCCACACTGTACTGTGATCAATGTAACTTTGACTGCAGTTACTCTGTAGAAGTCTGGGTGAAATGGGAATTGAAAAGTTTTACCATGACACAGTCATCTTATTAATGCATAGTCTCCCACAACCAGGGTTGGAAAGGATTTGCAAAAATATTTATTGTGATATTCCTTCATTTTCTGTTTACTCTTTGTATCTCTAACCCTTATACCTTTATCTGAAGTTGTGGGTGAGTGGCTTGGTAACCTTGTAGAGACTGATCTTCCAGACAAAGTTGTAGCAGGAGGTTTCCCATTAGAGCGGCACAGAGTTGATCTCTAAGCTCTCAGGAAGCAATAAAGTTCTTGTTGGAGGTTTTTGTTACCATACAATACAAAGCGTAATTTCTTTTTTAGTGCCTGCATTAATAATTCAATCTCTCCATTGGCTTGTGGCCAATATGAAGTTGTTTCTTATGATGAAATTCTAAATATGCAGCAAATTGTGAGGAATCTCCTGAACTGAAGGGAGATCCATTGTCACTTTTGACAACTTCGGGAATGTCATAGGCAGAGAAAATGTGTAATTTTAGAACTGCAGTTTTTACAGATATACTAGACACTTTCTCTACCTCTAAGAACTGTGATTAATCATCCGTAACCACCAACAGATATTCACCAGAAGGCAGTGAACAAAAATCAACACTTGTCTCTGCCCACGGGGCAGTCAGCAATGAAGTTGATTGTAATGGGGCATGATAATGGGAAGTGTCAGTCATTGCCTGGCAGGCAAGACAGATCTTGATGCGGTCTTCTACTTTCTGATCGATGCCTGTGAATGAGACATTCCTCGAATGAGCTTTTTAGTTTTTGGTTTTCCTTGGAGGCTTTCATGGGAAATTTCTATTACTCTATTATAAAGAAGGTATCACAAGTTTGTTCCCTTTGAGGAGAAGGTTACCAGTTGACACAGTCATCTCTGATTTCTTAGCATGCATGGAGCAAAGAAATGGTTGTTGGGCCAGAGGCAAGTCTTATGTCTGTTTGAGAAGTATGTTCCATCTTCCTCTGCTTACAGCCATGATGACTTTTTGCAGACGTGGGTCAGACTTTGTTGCTGTTTTTATCTTTTGTAGTGCCATGACGCGAGATAAATTGTGATTGACAATGAAATGCACATGAGCCTCAGTTAACTCCAGGCTGTGAATGTTCAGAGAATATGCAGCCAAAGAATTCTAGTTTCCTTTTATTAAAGTTGCACTTAGTGGCCTTTAGCATTTGGTTGTTTTCTCTGAGTCGTAACAGGACTTGTTTCAGACAATCGACATGTACTTCCTGGCAGGTGCCATAAACTAACATGTCATTACTTACATTCAAGACACCAGGAATGCCACACAGTGTCTCTCTAATAGTGTTTTGAAAAATTTCAAAATTATATGGCTGTAATTACTTTGTCTTCAAACCTCAGATGTGAATGAAACTCTCTACGTATTGGCAAAGGTTTGCTTGAGCCATATGTATAAACTTTAATACATGTGTCTTGTGGAGGTGGAGTTTCTGGGATGGACTAAAAACTATAGAAGTCCATCTTCTATAGAAGAACATTTTCACCTAGTCTCACATTTGACACCAATGTCAAATAAGACATCAACAGGGAATTCATTAATCCAAATAGTTTGCTGTGGCCTATTTAAAAGAGTTGCTGAAGGTGGGTCAATTAGTGTGAAATGTATTTTTCTTCCTCCTTGTGTTTGCTAAAGTGAATGAAGTTAAAATTGGCATTTGTTGCGTTGCATGGCTCAGATATGAAAGTTAGTGTGTTTCTTTGAGTGTGACCTGAAAACTTTGACAAAGTGGTTGTTCTTACCAAAGTTATGGCAAATAATTCCACATGCAGGGCATTGTCCTTGGTGACAGAATTGCCCTTCGCAGTTAAAACATGTAGGTTTACGTGTGATTGCTTTTGCTGATGACTGATGAGTTCTAAGGCTCTTAGTATGTTGCTGCTGTATAGCTAATACAGTGGTGGGAAGAGCATCGGCATGCCACTCCACTTCACCTGCTTGCCATTCTGACTGTCATGCAACCTTGCTATTTCAAGTAATTTTTTTTTTTTTTTTTTGGGTATTGACTCAGCACTAATTTGGCTTTGTCAAAGACCTTATTGTCTCCCATATCAGGAAGGGTAATAAAAATATGAAATTCCTGTTCACCGGTGTAATGAAGTAACATGGTGCATTTCCTCGTATCATCTCTGTTATCCAGCTTGCGTAATAAATATATCGAAAGAGAAAGACATTTATCCCATCTTTGACCTAAAGTGCCTGGAGCTCCACTTTGGACATTGAAAGCTAGAAGTGATTCAATTCCGCTTGGAATTATGTTTGTCCAGTTACACACAGTTGTGACAGTTTAAACAAAAGCACTTATAGCGTACCTAATACTTCTGAACTGCTGAAACTTGAGTAAATGAAAGTCCACTTACATTTCTGGAATTATTATATCAGAAAATCCACAGATGCTTGTCGCCATTTATCACATACTTCTTATTATAAATAACTTGGACACAGGTGCTAAACATGAAACTCCCATTCTTTTAAAGGAACCTTACCTATTTTCCAACTTAGCCACCATATCCATAAACTGACCAAACAAAGCAACTGGATAATGAGTTGTACCTCAGCTCTTCCATTGATAGATGGCCCAGGAAGGAACGAATTCTGTTGGTCTAAAATATGGCTGTTTATAATTGATTTTGAATCAGAGGCCATTCTTTACCACAATGCCCCAATAGTTTGTGTTTTGTTGTAAGAATGGTATAAAGTTGTTTACCTTGCCTTTACATCTCTCTCACCATCTGGCCATGAAGAGAAGACCATGATGAAGATAACTGTAACTTGGCAGCCCTAATAATACAGGCATGTGGCCTGTTTCAAAACTCCATGCAATGGCCATGTGGTAGCAAAGTAAGGTAAACTGAAGGTAAAGTGAGAGCCGTCTGTGGACAAAAGATACACTGCTACTTAGGTTGTAAGGGTATGGGTTGATAACATTTACATAGTATTCTGCTTCCTTAATATTTTTTGGAATTTGTTATCAATAATACATAATTAAATGATTTGAAAGGGGAAAGAACTGATAAAGTACCTAACCAAAGAGTGTAAGTGTATGGGATTTTAATCATTTTATTAAGGTCAACCCAATAAAGAGCATAAAGGGGGAAATAGGTTCACCATATGAAATTCCAAGACAAAATACAAGGAATTCAGTTTTCACTGACATCTTTTCTTTTAAGACATTAGTTTTAAATTTTCTCTGAGTAAATTGTTACACACTGTTCTTAGTCGCTACATTACCTAATTCCATTTCAAATGCCAGAGCTAAGGCTAAATCTATGGTGTGAGCTCTATTCAACAAACGGTCCCTCATCTCTGTGCTCTTAACGCCACATATACGTCTGTCTTGCAGTACTTCATTCAAAGCTGGCCTTAATTTGCAAGTTACCACTAGCATTCTCAGAATAGAAATGTACTCACTTAATGAGTCTCCATCCAGTTGATTTCTAATTTGAAACTTGCAGCTTTCGGCAATAGTTTGTTCAAGGCATGTAGTGAATTTTCAAAAGCTCAACTAATTCTAGAAACACCTTTTGGGATGGTTTCAAAGGCACTCATAAGTCAATCAGCAAACTATGTATTTTCATTCCGGTACTGTTCAAAACACTATTTTAATTTTTTTTTCCATACATGTAAGACTATTTGCTTCAAAATATTGTTCCTGCCTTTTTAAATAGTATTCAAAACTGTCCTCACTTTCTTCAAAGTGAAAATCTTATGGCTTAGGGAATGTCATATTATACACTCCCAGAGAAACATGGGATTTCCATGTTTGACTCTTTTGTCTGCTGCGTCAATGGAGTACAACCAACTTTCTTTCAGCAAAATAAAAAACGTCCACTCCTCAGCTATTTCTGCACCAAGTGAGGGTGCACGTTTTATGCAAAAGACATGGGACCTGGTGTCTCTATATGTGTAGAATTTGCGCTATAACATGACATAAGCACAAAAGCCGAAATGTGCTTATGCACAGATTAATCCAGATGCAGGAATCTGTGCGTTCACCCACTTCCACGTTCTTCTGCTACATAAATCCCGATCAGCGTGAAAAGTAACGCTCGTGCATGCGCTTGCTGTCCCGCCCCGTCTCCTCCCAGAATTACGCCTCTTTGAATATGCAAATCAATATAAATAGCCCTTAAGCTCAGTGTTCTGTGAAAAGACAATGGAAAAAGCAAGAGGGAAAATGGAAGAATTTCAGTGAATACCAAGTGGAGGCAAGGAAAAACGTACTATTTGTTGGTTTAAACAGTGGTATAAACAACAAAAGGAAGCTGATCGACTGACATAACGTGTCGGAGAAACTCGAAAGCTTAAGTTCACAAAGTCGCACAGTGCCCAAAATAAAAAAGAAGTCGTCACATATCAAAGTCGCTGTGAAAAGGCGAGTTGTAGCCCACCGTCTGAGTGTCATATGAAAGCTTACTAGGGTACAGAGAAAAAAAGACACACAGTAGGAAAAAAGCATGAAATGTCAACTTCAATCTCGAAATTTCCACTTTAATTACATAGTTTATTTTGTCATTAAAGTAGAACATCATAAACTTCATCTTAAAATCGTTTAATTAACCAGTTTCTCAAATCACATAGTAATTAAAGTAGCACGTTAAATGCTTTGTTTTGTATTTGATCTTTATGTGTGTGAATCACTACATGCTTCCGCTTTCTCTTTCTCTGACTGGACACAGAATCCATTACATTCGTGATATTACAGCTCTCTGAATAATTAAAATACAGTACTGAGATGTATATGTGATATCTTTTTCATGATGATAGGAGTTAAAGCATGTTATTAAACAGGGGAACATGGTGCGTGATTGTGCGCGACCATTGATGAAATTATTGTAGCAGTACTGTCTCTTTCAAACGTACTAACCACCAATTCCTGTGCTTACTTTTCTTTCTCCAAATACCCAATCACCACACAATCAGCTCTGTAATAGATGTTAAGCCATCTGTAAGCTTACAACAATGATTCTTCAAAACTTTTAAGGAACATTGAAATATCTTCGTAGTACATGTTTAATTATTCTATCCATCTATCCATCTACGGTCGCTCCAGCCCAGCAAGAATACAGCACGAGGTAGGATCAATCCGTGAACTAGCTAGCACTGCGGAACTGTGCCCTCACATGTTTAATTATTAACAATATTGGTTATTTAAATGGAGTTAAAGTTTTATCTATATAATATAATAAAACATATTTTGCTGCATTTCATCTTAAAAATGATATCGTCATCATATGTAAATATGCGCTTTATAAAGTGGCGCAGGTTGTGCAATGTTATAGCTGTAGTGCAAGTTTACAGTGAGGTGATTGTACTTATAAGTACAAACAGTTGTACAAGGAGCACTTGATGGACTGATTGACTGTTTAATGTTCTTGGGATGAAACTGTTTCTGAACCGCGAGGTCCGTACAGGAAAGGCTTTGCAGCGTTTTGCTGTGGCTGAGGCAGCATGTGCTTGATGCTATATACCGATAATTGTCTTTCCGATCAGCTGCTGCTGTGATTCCCCACTCAGATACAGTGATATAAATACTTCGAGTGGTGCAGTGAGAGTAATATGGAAAAAGATGATCCGCTGTGGCAACCCTTAACGGGAGCAGCTGAAAGAAGAAAAAAAAGGTGCAGTTAGAGTAGCAACGCTAAAGGAGTTATGGTATTTGGAATACTATGGTTATTCCCTGGACCATTATATTGTTATAAGTTAATTACAATCAGATGCAATACAGTAATAAACAATATGCGATTAGTTTCAGTGTATTTATAAAGCCGCGGAAGGAATGTGAATCTAAGAAATAAAGAGTAACCACACAGGAACAGTAGCACTGCTTTGACGCTGGGTGCCACCAGTCTGCAAAACTGAGCGGAGAACTTGCGTACGACAGGGTATGAGGTACCGTGAAAAAGTGCGTGGCTTTACGCCAAGTGTAGGTTTTATACATCACGATTTGAACGTGGAAACGTTCTTACGCAACATTTCTGTGCGTACGCACCGTTTATGCATGAGGCCCATGGACAGCAGACTTTAACGTACAAAAAAAAAACAAACTTTATTTCTCTGGTGCTCTTACACAAACCTTGGATGCTTTGTGTATGAAAAAACAGAAAACGTCTTATCCTTGTTTATGGACTAGTCATAGATAAGCATTTATATTTTGGCTTATGTGCTCAGACACCACAGTTCACTCAGAATCCTCATGTAACCTACAATATTAGAGCCTGATCAGTTTTGCAAATTAGAATGGGGAAAAATGGCTTAGTTCAGAATTGCAAAGCTGATAGAGACCTGTAAATACAGACCCAAGTCTTTTACGCCTGCCAAAGATGGATTTTAAATACTGACCTAAAGGGATAGAATACTTATGATATTAGTTTTTTATGTTTTTACACCACTCTGTAGAGATCTGTTTTTACTTTTATCTTTAAAGAGTGTTTTTGTGATAATTATAAAATCTACTCTGAATCAGTGTTGTATACCTGCAAAATGTGTTAACTCCCAAGGGGGTGAATACTTTTTACAGGCACTATATCCTATTTTCGCTGATGTAAGAGGAGGATCTGGTTATACTTTTATTATTGTCATGTAATGATAGTACTACAGGCTATTTAAGAAGCTTTGAAAATAAGAAAGTTGAACCATGCCATTACATTAAGAAGGTTATTACCAGGTGTCTGTATGCCTTGTACATGTGTTTTAGCAAGGAGGTTCTTAAAGGTATATGTGGACCCCAGGGGCATATTATAGACAACAGGCTACCTGAGCCTATTAATGAAAGCTCTCTATGAAGTCAGCCCCAGAATTTGCAGAGGGCTTTCTTCGCACTCTAAATAGTTAAGGGAATTGTCCCTTTAATTAACACGAGAATGGGTTTTAAGAGGAACTTAAGCTGAGATACCCAGTGAGTGTAGAATAGGGAGAAGTATAGGAACAAGGACCACTGGTGGGTGGAGCAGATGTGATGATCTAGTAGAGAAGTAACAGTGCCCTCTTCTGGGAATAAATAGGGTTAGTACTTGCCTTCCAGTCTCACATTTGTATTTTTATATTTTTGGGTAGCTCAATAAGTATCACTTTTTTCTAATTTCATCCAAAACCAAGAAGTGCAAATTTATAAACAAATCACTCTATTCTTATACACAATTTTTTTTCTCACAGGATGATAATTTGTCAATACAAAATACTATGATACTTGGCAATATGTGAAGCCTAAGTACAGATTATTTGTGGATATGTTCACAGTTTGCCTCAATGATGTCAGTGATTTGATATGCTCCTTTTCTCCACATATAAATAACAACAACAACAACAACAACATTTATTTATATAGCACATTTTCATACAAAAAAATGTAGCTCAAAGTGCTTTACATAATGAAGAATAGAAAAATAAAAGACACAGTAAGAAAATAAAATAAGTCAACATTAATTAACATAGAATAAGAGTAAGGTCTGATGGCCAGGGTGGACAGAAAAAACAAAAAATACTCCAGACGGCCAGAGAAAAAAAATAAAATTCTTCACAATGGCCAGGGCTTTGACACTCATCTTTCATTTGCATTTAATTTAATAAGTGTTCTAATTGTTCCTTTTAAAGAAAGTATTAACAAACAAACAAACACCCTGGTTAAAAATTCTGCTTCTGGAGTCCAGGTGTTGGCCAATTGCTGTTACCTCACATAGCTGAGATTCTGCTATTTTCTTCTAATCCTTTGATTGAACTACCCAAGCACAGCAATCAACTGCCTTCACAATAGTTTGAGTTTTATTCTACATATGATTGTAAACTACATGAAAGTATAACCTGAGATAATAAGCAGTAACAGCATACTGCAATGTGTTAAATGTGTAATATGTAAAGTAACAAGTATGATATTTAACAGATCTGTTAATGGACCTCTTTTCCTTTCTCTGTGTAAATATGTGATGCTTGTCATGATTTTGAGCTTTATAATTATAACATTTGAATTGTTTTTATTTCTATAATTATATTTTGACTTTTTGAACACCATTTTAGTGAGGTTATTTTCATTTCGGGAGCAGTGGTGATTCTGTAAAGCACTTTGATCTATTTTCATGTAATGAATATATATGGAAGATCATTCTTGGCTCTCAAAACTTTGTGATATTTCATAAAAGTATTGTATTATTACAGGAAAGTATTGTGTTATTTCACAAACATATTGCATTATTTTGCATTAATTATTGCATTATTTTACAAAGATCTTGCCATCTGCTGCCTTTATCATCGTGCACACAAATTGTTTAATGACTTCAGTTGACAAAGAGATTAAACATTTCTGTAGCTTGCAATCGAGTGACAAGAACTCAACAAAAGTTACAGGCAAACATTTAGTTGTAATCACCTTAAAGTATAGTAAGTTCAGGCATATTGTCTCCCAAATTAACACAGGCAGAATGACAGCATAGACTACCATTCCTGCATCACAGCGCCAGGGTTTGTATTGGTTGTGCATGTTCTCCCTGTGCATTTCTGGATTGATCAGTATCAGTGAGTACGCTTAACTGTGTTTGATTACCCATGTTAACACTGAATACTGGAAATGTGTCAATAATAAAATTAAGAAAATATGCTTAGTCTTTCATGTGCTGTGAACTAAATAACATCCATCCCAACTCAAGGCCCTGAAGATTTGAGGTCTGAGCACTAGGTGCTGCACAACCACATTACATGGTTTCAAAATATCTATTTGCAAATAGTTGTATTAAACTAAACAGATACTTTATTTATAGGTTTCGATTACTGAATTACGCGCAGCACACTCTTTTTTGATTGACTGTGTGATCATGGCCTACAAACTTCTTTGTACTATTCACAATGTTTGCTTCTTACACTGAGTGCTGCACTGGTAATCACTGACACCCTGTGTCCCTAAAATATACTCTTCTGCACATGTAGAATTAAATGTATTTGAATATAACATTTGTACAGTTCTTGATATCTGATTTCACCCTATGCACATACTTTACCTCACCCTCAATAGCTGTCACTATACGGCTGGAGCATGCACGTGCAAAGTTTTGTGAAATAACTCAATTCTTTTGCAAAATAATATAATAACCACTGCAAAATAATGAAGATCTTTTGAGAAATAACACAATATATATTTGAGTGTCAGGAACACGCTTCTGTAAAAATATGCCATAGAAATAAATGTCTTTTTTGCTGTTGTTGGAAACAGATCTTGTAATGAGTGACATCACCACCACAAAAATATAGATCCACAGGGACCTTCAGCTTTTTTGTAGTTATTTTGTTAGGGTTTACTGTCTGCTAGTTTTCTTTGTTTTTTTTTTTTTTTGTATTTTTGACCAAGACTTTTGAATACCGTTTTTTGGTTGTAACATACAGTTGTTGTTTTCAATTTACTGGTACTTTGACCTTGCCCTGTAATTGTGTAGTGTAGTAGTGGTAGTAGTAGTAGTAGTAGTAGTAGTAGTATTGCCACTGAAATCTGTATATGATTTTCAACCATTTGTTTTGTCCCTAACAAGTCAAATTATTCCAGCACTACTCCTCCAGTAATTAATCTTTATCTCACTACTCTATGCTTACCGCTTACCATGGCCTAAAGAACTTGAGATTCTGGAAAAGTCAAGACCAAAGATTTTCACTGATTGTTAAGTTTGTTACCATCCATTAGTCAAAGAGTCTGGCTTTAAACTAGAAATCTGTAACTTAAGAGTTCCATCATGGAAGATAGGTTCACATTGGATCTTACAAAATAATTAAGTAGTTTTGGCCTATTAAATATTCTTTGGTTTTCCTAGTTAATTTTTATAATCACCAATTCTTTCTATCTTTGTCTTTTAAAACATACTTATATTAATTGCTATAACATGAAGTTTATTGTGATGTTGTGGTTGGGTGCTGGCATAGTAAATCCATTCATATTTTTTCAACTTTCCTTTGAATTCCATTATTACAGTGGACTAAGGAAGCAAGCTAAAACCAGAAAGTGATTGTGATGTGACCACAACCTCATTGAGTTGATCTGTATTTTGGGCAGTTTCCTCATATAAAACAAGAACTAACAAAAGCTACAAAAGTTCACTGATAGTTCCAGGAAAGTTTGGAAGTAAAATGTAACAAAAACAAACCAAGGCCCCGCCTTAGTTTGGTTTTACCTAATTTCTGTTTAATTGTAAAAAAGCAGCATTTGAAAACATTATAGTACCCACCCTGGGTATACAGGGACACCAGTTGTTGCTCATGTTTAAAACCTGGTGTTCCGGGAGTGTATATGGGGCTTGCTCACTCCAGAAATGATTTTCTGTCTTGGCCAGAAATGTTCCTGTATTTATGAGTGAGCTATAGAAAGGCAAAAAAAGGGAAAAGGCAAGGAATCAAATGCTCAAGAGAGAGCAGCAGCTCAGTCTCCTTTTACATTCTGGGCCCCTCTTCATGTGACTGCTGCATAATAAATGTTGATATCCAAGATGATATTGAAGGCTTGGGGCTCAGAATGGAACCCTAGCCCATTCCTAACAGAGGGATGGAATTTAAAGCTGATTTGTGTCCGAAGCACATCTCAGTTTATATTACGGAGGCAAATTTGTGTCAAAGGCTCAGTTGGTGGGAGGAACAGAGTTCAAGAAAACAAGAGAAATAGATGGGACATGACCAAGGTAGTGTTATGAATGGTACTTTCAAGTAGGTGGGTGAACCATCCCTCAAATTATTCCAACTTGTATTTCATTTCCGTGGTTTTTTTTTTTGTTTCTGCGATGCTGTGACTCATATTACATTGTATAATCTTTGCATTATGTCAAACAATGCTTACAGTAGTCAATGTGACATTGGTAGGGCACTGGGATGATAGCATTTTTTTATTGTTTGAAGCAGCATACAAAGATGAAGAGTACTACTTGATATTCTGAAACAATTTGTTTTAACCCCTGAATTAGCATACCTATCAACGTGGGTCGTTCATCATAGATAAGCTGATGAACCTGAATGCTGACCTAGATAAATACAATGTTATCTTTCTTTAAATACACATGCTAAAAATAGTATTGTGAGTAAATTTGTTTCTTTTTATGGGGTGATGAGCTGCTGATTGTGTAATAAATGTACTGTTGTTTAAATTGTGAAGAGCTATTAAGAGAGCAGAGTTTATTTTCTGGATGTATTCCTAATACCAATAAGTTATATTTTGACTGGAAATGTGAGCTTAATTACTCAAATGGTTAATGTTTGATTCCTTTTATTATTTTAGTTTCTTCCAGCTATGAAAAGTAGTTTTAAAAAATAAAAGTGATTCATTTGACAAGTGAAAATTACATGACAGTGAAATAACAAGAAGTTAAACAAGTTAATGTCGCTGTGACTCACGCAAAGTCTCTTAATTGTCCATGTAGCTCTGTAAATTTCTTTAAAGAACTAGGCTGTTACAAAAAATTATGTTTTTATGTTTTAGGTAGAAAAATGAGATGTAGGAATTATAAAGTTAACTAATATTTACATTTTAGCCTAACAGCACCTGGTACTGCTGTTACATTGTATTGATGATTAACATAGGATCAAAATGCTTTCAGGCTGGAAAAAATGCTTTAGGAAACCCTTTCAAAAATGTTAAGAGTAGTTTGATATACATTTAAGATTATTCAAAATACAGTTTGGTAAGTGCTTAGCTCATTTGTTCTAGTCTAGTGAATCACATTGTCTTTGAGCAGAGTTTGAATCCCCAATATCAACTGTGAGTTTTTGTGTTCATAATTAATTATACTCTACTTACTATTACTTGTATACAGAATTTATTTTTTCACATACCCCAGCTTACTCAGAGTTTTATGGCTGGAGTGCAGCGTCAGCTATTTGTACAGTACCCCAGGAGCAATGGCAGGTTAAGGGCTTTGCTCAACAGCCCAACAGAGTAGCATTCCTTCTGTCACTGCCAGGATTTGGGCCAACAATCTTCGAGTTACCAGCCCAGATCATTGTGCCACTGGGCCACCACTCCACCCTTTCTTTTATTTTTTTTAATGATATAATCATGTAGGTATACCAATGGGATGTTGGATTCTTTCCTCAGTCCATAGACAGACTGTTGCTTTGCTTAGTGCTGTTAAATGTTGTAAGCATACTGATACCATGTTGTGAGCTGTTATTTTAACCAGGGCATGGATATAAATGTTATAACTACCATGGTGGGGGACACTGAGGGCCAAACTGCAGACACAGTAATATCCAACACGATCCTGGATTTAAATAAAAGATATTTATTCATCCAAAGCACCCTTCCAATAATTACCCGTGCAAAGACCATTAAGAAATACACAATTCTTTCAAATTCTTCTTCCTCCTTCCTTCCTTCAAGAGTGTTGCCCTCTGCCTCCTGACTCTGCCAACCCGATGTGAGGTGGCCGGGACTGCCTCTGGTGTCACTGCATTGCTGGTCATGAGCACTTCTGGGTCACATGGAAAGCAGTACTCGGCAGCGCCCTCTGGCGGAACCCAGGGACCTCAACAGGGCAACACTGCCTCACCCCAATTCCCATGCAACACTGTGGTTGTCCTGATTGGGATTAGCTTCAAGGAACATTGCCACCTTCCATTTGGGGTTTAGGTTTAGGGTTAAGGTTCCTGGAATCCATAATCAGCAAGTCTATTCATTATAGACCAATCCCAGCTGGGGCTAGGATTACAGTGTAATCTGGCTGAATTGTGTCTCAAATTCTGAGGTCCTTCCATTATGATGTCCACTCCAAGCAATAACTCTGTCCTTGTCAGGATGCCTGGATTGGTCAGGATGGCCATCTGTCCTCTATGACATTTACAATGTGTAAAAAACTGCTATAAGTACTATAAGAAACATCTCATAATGTAACATAATTTGTTTAAAGTACAACAATAACATCTTTAATGCTTAACATAGTTTTCTTTTCAGAATTGCTGGTAAAATGCGACTAAATTGACTTTGAGTTGAGTGTACCGTTATTTTCAAGGAGTAGTATAAACAGATTGCTGTCTTTATGACATTGCTATTCATCACTGTTTGCCTATTTTTATGAGTAATCTGTTGTTTAAATTCCATCAGGGTGAACTAAATCTTGCCATGAAACAGGGAACGACCCTTCTGTCATGTATCAAGGAACAAGCAGGAAAACATGTGAACTATAAACTCAATCCAGATGAGGTGGAAAATGCCACTACAGTGGAAAGGTTAGTGATTCACTTTATACCAAATGTAATGAGTAGCAAGCTAGGGCTGGGGTATCTGGACAAGAAAGCATAGTGGAGGACATTGACATGACTAGATATAACTCTGATAAAAAGAGAGAAGTGGGTTTGCCTAGGGTAACACATGCTATCCTTCCAGATCAAGATAAGGGGCACAGCCAAAACACGGTATGCTCTGTACCAACACCTGTTGCCCCAGAGGAACAACCATAACAATGTGGTAAATACCTAGGGCACCCAGGTGCTTGAGGTAATTTTGATGGAAAAGGACCAGGATGTGGAAGGATCAAAGGACATGGACAGAAACAAAGTCTAATAAATAGGTATGGATCTAAGTAGCATGAAGAGCAAACCAAACCAGATGTCAAACAATAATTCTTGTCAAAGAAAGAAGCAAAGCCTCAAACACTAATTTGTTTGTTCTTTAACCCCACCTACACTAATCAAGTGTTTTGTTTTGAATTCTTTCTCTAAAGTTGATCCAGTGTTTGGCTAACATGTATCTGTGTACTGTCATTGTAGAAATGGAGTATAATGACAGTGTATCACACAATCTCAGTGTCATACGACAGCCAAAAACTACAGTAACTAAAAACAACAAAGTTATAGCCATGTAAAGATAGTCACAAAATAGTGGCAATGATAAAATACAAAATGGTGTTGCCACAGAATAATAATAATGTAAATTAAACGGTGAAACTACTGCGAAATGCCACAAAATGAAAGAAATTGTTCAAGTAAGGTCAAAAACCTAAGATTCGTCACAATACTTTAAGTAATACTTTATTTTAAATATCAAACAAACTTGAATTCAATTTTTCTCTCGTTCACTAGATAAGCAGAGTTAAGGTACACGCCCCGAAGCTGGCAAGTGAGTGAGGAAGGCCCCTCCCCTCGGCCTGCTGCCTTTTTCTCGGATTCGTGCAAATTAATTGGTACCGCAAGTGAACTATGATGCATAGCGAAATGAGAGAAGTCGCAAAATCAATCGGAATGTTCTAGGTCAAATTATAGAAAAAACACCAGATCTAAATTCATTAAGTAGTTCTCTCGTGAAAAGCAGACAGACAGAGAGACATTGGATTTTATATATTATACATTAGTAAACATTCAAAATAATGTGCAGTTAAAGTATCAACAGCATTCTCAGCATTTCTGGAGCTTATTAGAGCCAGATAATTATAAGAATGTTCACCAAGCAGCTCTGAAAATGTCTGCTTTGTTTGGGTCTACATACCTCTGTGAGTCTGCCTTTTCTGACTTGAATGTCATGAAATCAAAGTTCAGAACAAGACTAACAGATGAACATTTAAATGACTCCATAAGAGTGAACCTATGTGGCTACACTCCACCATACACCACTCTTGTTGACTCCATGCAGTGCCAGTCATCTCACTAACTAAAAAACACACCACACATGCAACTGGACATGTGAATACTCTTGTGAAGTGAAACAGTGACATGTAACAAAATGACAAATGAATAAGTAATATCTGTGTATTTGTAATTGCATTTTTTTGTTTTGACAGCATTCATGTTTTAATTCAATAGTGTGAGATACTATTGAACTAAAACTAGAAAATGCATACAGACATACAAAATGCACTTGCAGGTGAACTAAATATTTTTTTTGATGTTTTAATGCAAAATGTGAGTTGTGGACACCAACATTTGGTAAATGTTCAGGCAAATCAAGCTTATTCAGTTTGTTTGTGTTGAAATAAGCTATGAGAATAAACGTTAGAAAACATGAGTAGCTCTCGGCCATTTTCATTTTGTAAAAGTAGCTCTCAGGGGAAAAAAAGGTTGGAGACCCCTGCTCTATGTATATTTTTTTTTAGTAAGGACACCATTTCCTTTATTATGGTATACATTCTGGGTCTGAGGACTTTATGAGACCTCTCCCATCTTTCACACAAGACTAAATGTAATCTGTTAAGGCACTGAATTAAAATAAATGAAATTTAAAACTAAAATAAATTAACATATAATACACTTCTTCAACAGATTCATTCAACAGATTCAATTTTCCTCAAGCATGTATTCAATGATTTAGTAGTTAAAACCCCATATATTATAATTTATAACACAGCAACTATGCTTAACATTACTTCTCAGTGCTTGTTTGTGTAATGATCCTGTTGAGAATTATGCCAATAAAGGCC
Organism: Polypterus bichir lapradei; assembly: GCA_026402145.1. NCBI lineage: Eukaryota > Metazoa > Chordata > Cladistia > Polypteriformes > Polypteridae > Polypterus > Polypterus bichir. Next base: position 96,495,786 of record JANRMT010062854.1, on the reverse strand, counting down.
AAAACGATCAAAAACACCTTGCCCAAACATATAACTTTCAAAATTGTATTTCGTGTATTAAATTGAATAAAGAATTTCAAAATGCAAGGAACTCAAACACTCCAACCAAACATGAAAAACAAACAAAAGGACAAGAGGGTTAAAATTAATTGAAAGTCATCGTGGTCACACTTCTTGAAAATATCCAACTCAAAAAATAGGACGAAACGTCTAATGTTCAAAAGTCTAATAAATTTACAACAAAGGCAAAGTAAACAAAGGAGCCAAAGAATTCAACTACAAGTGCTAATGCCACGGCACTGAGGCTAGGGAAGCAGCAATAACAAAAATAACTGCAGCTGATAAAAACATGGATAGTCATTTTCCTGTTTGGCCCAAAGAATAAGAATGGAGTTTTTTCTAAAAACTATTTGAAATGTTGACTCATGGGACCATGAAACACAAGTAAACCTTAACTTGCATCTGAGGATGCAGTGGCAAATTGTGTAGACTAATGAAGTTTTACCAAAGTATCCCCGGGCCCATATAATTACAGTATATCTATTACAGACTCATGACAGCTTTTAAGATAGAGATATCTGAGGGATCAAAAATCACGTACATTTAAAAGTAATTTTCAGCTTTGCATTTTATGCACCAAGATTTGACCGGATTCCTTGAATCTTTTAATTATATTGTGCAATGTAGAGTTATAATAATAATAATTCTTTGCATTTATATAGCACTTTTTTCACTACTCAAAGCGCTCAGCAATTGCAGGTTAAGGGCCGAACAGAGCAGAGTCCTTTTTGGCATTTACGGGATTCAAACCAGCAACTTTCCGATTGCCAGTGCAGATCCCTAGCCTCAGAGCCACCACTCCGTTATGTCCTGGGTATGATGTTAAACTGCATCCAGCCCTGTAAGCGGTCCTCTTACTTGCAGAGAAATCATGGGGTTTGGTTGCAGGTTTGGCACAAAAACTTCACACAGTTCTGAGACAACAGACAGAACTCCTTTCTGCTGTCCATGGGAGTAACTCTGCTGTAACCGCCCATAGAAAGGTTGCTCATATTATGAAGGGGATGAGGGAAAGTCCTCAGGAGCCTCATCCTCTGACGAGTCAAAATTGTTGGAGAGCCAATGGGGTCAGGAATGTTGGGGATCGGAACTGGTGTGGTCCAGGCAGCACTTGGGTCCAATTTGTGGTGGCCCATTCCAGTAGATGGGTGGAACGTCTTTCACCTGCAGAAGGTGAAATGTATAAAATCCTGCTGATTTATCTTTGAGGAACATTGTTCTCATTAAAAAAAAACACTTCTTTAGATCATTTTCAACCTTAAACACCACTTTTCATCTCTCTTACTCCTGTCATCTCAATTCTGCACTCATTGATTTTAAGCTTGTCTGAATTAAAAGTGAAGTGAGTTTTAAAGCTTTATCCAGGAATCTAACTTCCTTTTCAGAAATGGGATGATGTCACAGTAGTCAGTGCTGCCAACTCACAGCTTTAGAATTTCTAGTTGAAATATTAATCCAGTCAATCTCAGTGCTGATTTTGTACATTCTCTGCATGCCTAACAGGGCTTTCCTTATGAATCATAAAGACATTAATGTTATGCTGATCAACCTGTTTAGTGAGCATAAATGTCCTGTGATGACCTGCCCCCTTTCCCTGGTTGGTTCTTGTCTTTAACAGATTACTGCTAATATACACACTATCTTTACATAAGCCTGAACTGGATAAACTTGTTGAAATATGATCAAATTAATATATTTTTCAGACAGTGAGCATCTTACAACTTATATTGAACATATTGGCAACAGTCCACTTGTTTTGTCAGGACAGAGGCAACACAACACCAAGTGGCATATCAGCCTTATTCCATCCTAGTAATCTCATCAGTACGGTAAAAGCATCTGTACAATGTACACACTGTACAGTGTATCCGGGAAGAGTTTTGGAGATTGCCTAACACAACAAGATTTTTCACAGCTGATAATACAGTTGTTTACTTATCAGAAGCCAATGGAAGGGATGAATCTAGGGCAATTGAAAATAAATACGAACTTGCCCCTACTTATGGCCCAAGCTGGCTCAGTGCTCATTATCTCTGTTTTTACTCTCTCCCTCACCTCTTTCTTCTGCAGAGTTTGACAACTACATGCTGATTTTAATCAAATCACATGTAGACAACACACAAAGGGAGAGTGAGAACACTCCCCAGCATGTTAAGTAAGGGGAAACACACATAAAGGAAATTCAGGATTCACAGAACACAACAAACAGACCAAGCATATAAAAAGCGACCAATCTGGCTATTTCTTCTTGAAAGAATTTGTTTAATGTTGGTGCATAGTAAGGTCATACAGTGAGTCAAAGGTGGCAACAGATCCAGTACTCTTATGTTTTACAGTCCAGGCATTTAGACATTAAAGTACATAGCCCTTGTAATGTGAGAATTATATTAAGTATGTAAGTCACATGATGACAATTGAATTTCAGTGTGGACTGTGTTGAAGGGCATAAAGAAGCAGAAAGGAAGAATTTTTAGAGAGCCAGGAAAGGTGCAATTGAGGGAATGATTCTATGAGGAAACCAACATGGTGTTTAGTTTAGGGGCTTAATAAGGACTATCTCCTGAGGAGGAACACACTCATGGTTGCCGCTACTGCATATACATATCCAGTCTGCAATAAGACATGTGGGTCCAGGATGGGACTATTCTGCCATCCAAGAACTCACTGACAAAGACAGAAGGGGACATCATCATGGGACTTGATAGACAATCAATTACTAATATGGACTTTAGGAAAGATAGGGATGTTCCACAAAGATACTTCTTATTTCGTACGTTTAACAGAACCAACATGCTGCATAAATGTTTGATTTTAAACTAATGAATGCCCTGGGTGTCTCAGGATTGCGTGTTAGGAGTGTACTAACTGATTTATTATTTAAGCAAATAGTTCAACAAGACAGTAACACAACTTTATTTTTTTGGGTTATAAACCATATACTGTATACTTGTTCTTGTTCATGCTAAATACAAAGAAAAAAAATCACCAGTTTAAGAAATTTGTTTTCATTATGAAGCTAAAATCAACAGAATGCTACATACATGCAGTAACTAGATTGTCATTAATTTTTAACTCTCTTTTCTTGAACAGGTTGCTTGCCCAGCTGGATGAAACAGAAAATGCTTTTGAACAATTTTGGTCCAAACACCACCTCAGGTTAGAACAATGCTTGCAGCTGAGACACTTTGAGCAAGACTTCCGAGAGGTATGGTAACAACTGCTATGCCTGACATTCTGTCCAGTTGTAATACAGTGCTTTAAATACAGAAGAACAGTCTTTTAAACTCTGTGGTTTTTATAGATATAATTTTATTGTCATTCTTATTCTAAAGACCAAGTAAAAATCTTATTACAAAGCAAACATACTATATGGAAAATGTGCACTCTTCCTGCTGAAAGCCATTCAAATTTCATTATTTGCAATCAAATACAATCTTCCAACTTTTACACAAAGAGCTTGGTAAAACAAGTAGGATTTAAGAAGCAGCAGAGAGATACAATGATTCGATATGCTACTTCACAGCTTCATTGTTTTATGTTTCCCATGGGAATCCCATGTCTGGTTATTTTCCATGTGGAATCTCCATGTTCTGTATGACTTAGCCACCAGGTACTTTGGTTTTCCTCTGACATCGCCAAAGATTGTAATGGTTTTGTTAATTGGCAATTGGTTAACTAGCCTAATGTGAGTGTGTACTTAAATCCTGTGATTGGTTGAGTCCTCTCCAGGGCCAGTTCTTGCCTTGCACTCAGCTACCAAGTTAGACTCCAACCACCCAATGATCTTGAATTAGATTAAACAGGTTTAAGAGTTTTAAACAGATAGATGTACTTTATTTGTCCACAAGGGACAATTAGAAATTTGCAGAAGCTTGAGGGAGATAAAGAGAAATATTTATATATATTGTGGGGTACAGCCCGGACACGGACAGGTAGACATGATGTTTTGCACCAACACACGTTTATTTATAATCTTATATACAATTAAGTGAGCACAACCCAGTGCCGCAGCACCAATCACCCCTTCAAGTCCTGGCCAACACAATGCCTTTCACAGTCTTCAGACCGCCTCCACTCCTCTCCTCCGAGCTCTGTCCTCTCCCACCCGACTCCAGCCATCGAATGGAGGGAGGCGGCCCCTTTTATACACCTCCTGAGGAGCCTCCGCCGACACACCCCCCGTGTGGTGGAAGCAACAGCTGTGTAGCCGGAAGCCCTCCGGGTGTCCCTGATCCTCTTCCCCCCAACACTTCCTGGTGTGGCGGAAGTGCTGAGGTCCAGGGCTCTCAAGGCATTGGGGCACCCCCTGGCGGTGACCACGGGCCCCTACAGGGTTGGGCTTCCAAGCCCTCTACCCGTGGCCCCCAACACAACCAGGGCAGTCGCCCCCTCGTGGTCTGGAGGAGGCACAAGCCCTCCTCCGGTCCTCCTGGGCATCCCGGTTGAGTACCACCCCCAGCCACGTGCCACAAGATATATACCTGTATATATATAAATAAAACAAACAACAATCTCCTAAACACACATAAGAACTTCTGGCTTGGATATTGGAGAACTACTGTAATCAATAACAGGGATATAGGTGGCAGTAAGATGCTCAAACCTGTCAGGATGTTAAATTGAAGATGTTAACATTTGAATAAATTATGTTACGATCAACACACACCATTTGTGTGAGAGGGGGAATCCTATGATGGGCTGAGTTTAATAATGTTGTGTTGTGTAATTAAAAGAGATTTAGAACACAAAGTAACACATAAAACAAAGGTTGGAGTTAGCACATCCTAATCTGTCATTTTTAGTTTTATCAATTTTAGCAAAAGTTTATACAGTATATTAGTTATATATAATGACTTGAGAAGGAATTTGCTGATGGAGTTAAAATCAAAAGAAACAGAAACACTCACCACCAGTAAAAAGAAGTAGTACAACTTCCCATCTACAAGAAATACTGACCTTAATGGTAATTGAAACAAGATATGATTCTTTAAATTGCTATGCATTTGGTTTTATCATTTTGCAAGAAAAATATCTCCATATGGAACTATATTAATTATTGAAACTGAGTTAATAACAATTTTAATCTGTACTCATATGTCTTTGTCATATACTTTGATTTTCTTTTTTGACTGCATTAAATATTAGCACCTCAGCAAATTATCTATTTTCAATTATTTAAATATGATGCAGTGAAATCTCAAGCCAGTGTTTCTGTAAACGATAGCAACATAACCAAAACTTGCAGGTAACTATTCATATAATTAAGATGTTCAGAAAATCAAATATAACAAAAAATATTGTCAGATATTATGGTCATAGCATTTCCAAATAGATCTCCAAAGAAAAATACTACACACATACCTTTTTTATTGTTGACATTGCTTTCTCCTCGTTTATTTTAAAATATTAATTTTAAATATTACTCCTTTATTTTATATTATAAATCCTATATTACAAATGTCTTTGCTCTTGTTGTTTCTTAGGTAAAGATGTCTTTGGACTGTCTCATGGAGACACAAGCTGCTTTCACTGAAATAGGAGACTCTGTGGCACGAGTAGAACAGCTTCTGAATGACCTGAAATCTTTGGAAGAAAAAGCTCAGGTGGGCCTTTTCTGGTAATATTGCCCACTTTCACTAACTGAATCTTACTTCCTGTTTCATGTGTGTGTTTTTCAAATAAAACAGCCACTGGCAAGTGGTTTTGGATATTTTTAATCTGTCCTTTAAATTTTATCGTATCATAAAAACCTGGAATGTTTTTACTGTGCCTTACTTAAATATTAATATGTATTTTATGGTGATTCAGTTTGGTTTGATAATTTTTCCTTTTATGTTATGTATTTACAGGAATCACTGGAAAAAGCCCAATTACAAGCACTTCATGGAGACCAGCTTATCCAAAGCAATCATTATGCTGTTGACTCCATCCGCCCCAAGTGCATTGAACTTCGACGGCTTTGTGATAATTTTACCAATGAAACTAAAAAGAAGTATGACATACTTGGAAAATCATATGAACTCCATAAACAGTTAGAAAAGGTAATTACACCGAGAGCAGCTTTCATTCAGTGTTGATATTTTATGTTGATTCTTTAAATAATTTGCAGTGGACTGTTTGTTTAATCCATTTCTTATATGGTGCTGTCAGGTTATGCTTCAGTTTTCCTGAGCTCTATATTGGAATAAGTTGGTTCAGAAAACAAATTGACAAATAAAAGATTACTTAATAAGGCCAGTGATGAGCACTTCTGCCTTACAGTCCCAGTGGCCAAGTGAAGACTATCTTTTTCAATACCTTTTCCATAGTTTCCTTCCTAACTTCTAAAGTTAAATGGCTGTCTCTACTGTGACCTCGTATAAATTAGTGTGGGTAGGTGTAGAATGCAGTAATCTAGTAACCAGTACACATTTTCTGTAAGAGAAAACATGATGAATGATTTATAATGGGGGTGGTAAAGCTGGTAGTATTGCTGCCTTACAGTACTTGGTTATCCTGCTTTGTCCATTTTTCCTATATTTACAAAGTTTTTCTTCATACATTACAGTTATTTTCCATAATTTAAATGCACACCACCTGGGAACTTGTGAATCTCAACCGCCATTTGTTTGGTTGTGTGTTTATGGATACACACATTGCAGCAGAAAGGCATTCTGCTTATATAGGGTTTTTGCTGTGGTGCTCTACTAGCAAAATATGGAGGTGTAGATTAATAATGGCAAAGCAAAAATATTCTGTTTCTGTAAACTGTAACCCTGTCTTTGGAAAACATTGGTCCAGTCAATAGATTTCCACCGGTTCATTAACACAAACTGGTCTTTCAAATTACCAGTAATTCCGTAAAAGCCAGACTTTTCTCAGTCCAATACATGCTAGTTTAAAATGAACTTAATAGCACAGTGACATGTTCAAGAGGTTTACTTATTGTACAACCAAACAGAAGAACAGGCAAGACATAAGATCTAAGCAATTCTGACTGTGTTATGGTTGTCTGTGCCACATATGGTGTTTTGTAGTATCTCAAAGCAGCCAATCCTCTGAGATTTTTATACACAACAGTTTCTAGAGTTTAAAAAGAATAGTACAATAAACAAATAATCAGTGAGTAGAACTTCTTTGGGTGAAAACATCCTTTGAGGAAACAGGTTAGAGGAAAATAGCTGGCACATTCAAAGTAACAGAAAGGCCACAAATGCTCAAGTAGCCACAGTAGTGCACAAAAGAGCATCTCTGTATAGTCAGAACGTTGGATCTCAAAGTGTATGGGCTACAGCAGCAGCAGACCACAATGGTTTCTACTCCTGTCAGCTATAAACAGGAAAGTGGGGTTGCAACGGGAATATGATCACCTAACCTAAACAGCTGATGATTGGAAAAGATTGTATAATCTTACAAATCATAATTTCTGTTGTGACATTCAGATGTGGTGTGATTAGAATTCCGCATTAATAGCATGAATCAATCTAACCTGCCTGGACTGTGCCAATAGAACAAACTGTTGTTAGAAAGGTGTGGGGAATGTTTTCCTGACAATTGAGATTCATTTCAGTTTCACATCTGACCCAAGCATTTACTCACCATAGGTGTCCCATTTTTTGCCACAGTATAGTCTTTTTCATAGGGATACTTCCAGTAGGATAATGTTCAATATCATAAAACATATGTTTTCAAGCTGGTTCGTTCAACATAGCAATGATTTCAGTTTACTTCTATGTCCTGCACAGTCCCCAGATCTCAGTCCATTAGAGTACCTTTGGGTTAAAGTGGAGTGAGAAGTTATCAGCATGTGTTTGGAAAAGATGCAGTTTCTATGTGATGTCATCAAGTCAGATTGGACAAGAATACCCAGGAGAAATGTTTTCCGGAATTATGTTGAAAGTCATGCCTTGAAGAATTTTTTTCTTTGGGGGCAAAGTAGTCCTACACAATACTAGATAGAAGTCACTGAGCAATATCTTTGTACATTTTGTTGGGTATTTCTTTTATAGTGTTTTCAATATCATATAATTTTATCCAACAGGCAAATCAGTGGTGTGAATCTGGAATCTACTTGCTTGCCTCTCAGGCTATAGATAAATGCCAGTCACAAGAGGGAGCTGAGGCAGCCTTGCAAGACATTGAGATGTTCCTTGAATCTGCTAAAGACCACCAACTGTGTAATCTAAAGGAATTGCACAATCAGTATGAAATTTTTCTAACATCAGATGTAAAGGTAATCTTGTGTTTTCACTGATTGTTTAGGTCTTCAGACTACATTCTGTTTATTTTCAGGATCGATCAGTTCACACAGAACAGGGAAAAGTAGCTGAAACACAAAACCAAAAATAATTTTTTATGTGTTTCCACATTGTGGCCCAATATTTAATGACAATCGCTGAACTTTTGCACAAGTTTGGAAACAGTAAAGCAATCAGTTAATATTAACTTTAAAGAAAATCATGACTGAAAAGTGAATTTTCAATATAATTACCGTATTTAATGAGCATAATCTTTCAGTCATATAGTATCATGGTATTTAATATAGTATAGTCGGATCATAAGGCTAGATTTCCCTGAAGGCTTAAAATCAATAGTTTACAGTAAATTAATGTGAGTAATAAATAGATGTGAACTTTAAAAGGAAGAATAATTTGCTGACAAGCTTGTAGTCAAAGACATGCTGAGGTAAACTTTAATGTAACCAAGTGAACATAACCAAAAGTGACCAAGAGTAAACTTGAAGTTAGATCAATTGTAACCAAAAGCTGAAATTATTTTATCCAAATAGTTGTGAGTAGTGTGAAAAGCTTTTTCTTTATTTGACAAATTCAAATGTAAAACACATCACACCATGGTCACAGGACTTTGAAAACTGTATTCCTTCTTGCCTAAAGAAGAAGCACAGGACAGATTTTACTACCTCTGAGATTTTTTAGACAGGATTTATGACACTTCCAAGGGGAATAGTCTAAATGTTAATGTAAATGTTACTATTAGAATGTATGCTGTATATACATGTATTATAATTAAATGTAGATAGATAAGTATACATTTATATGTATTATAACTAATGTTAATTATGTTTGCAGACTAGTATGCACTAGTCTACAGTACTTACTTCGATGTGTTTTACAACAGATTATAACAGGTCAGTTAATGTCATTGAACAATAGTTAATCTTTCAGTTCCTTATCCTGTTCTCAAGAAATCTCTTATCTATAAGTCAGAAACGTCACTTTGAATTACCCAGTTCCCCTTTCATAATACTGTACAGGGTTGAGCAGAAAAACTAGAAATTTTGGAACTAGGTGTTGGTGACCCTGGGGCATCGGCAGTTATTTGGGAAGAATGCAACATTGTTTAGAATCTCTTGCCATTAGTTATAATGGAGCAGTGGAGTGGTGCACAACAAGCATTTGTTGTGAAAGCCTTGTATAAGAATGGTGATAGTGTGGCTGCTGTGAAAAGGGAATTTCGCTATCATTACCATTCCATGGCCTCCGAGATCCCCAGATCTCACTGTTTGCAATTTTTTTTCTGTGGGGACATCTTAAAAGCCAAGTGTACCACACATGTCCTGCAACCATTGCTGAACTAAAAAGGAGGATTGAAGAGGAACTTGCTGGCATTCCTCTTGACATGTTTCGTTGAGCAATGCAGAACTTCCACAACAGGCTGTCAAAATGTGTACAGAGAAATGGACAACACCTACATGATGTTTTCTTCAAAACACAAAATGAACATTGAATGAATATTGATTACCATCACAAATTGCATATCCTGTACATTTCATCCTTAAATGTATTTTGTAATGTGTTTATTCGTGCATTGAACGTCAATTGAAAATTTTCCATTTCCCTGTGCCACCCTGTATAATATTTTCAAATCTGCTTCATTTAATTTAGGGTTGTAAGGGTCTGACACTGTATCAGTAGTACAAGTGCAAGACAGGAAGCAACCTAGAATAGAGTCCTTTATTTTTTAGTTACAGATTTTCTCTTATCTTTACATAACATAGCATGACATACCCCATTCTTGGACTGCAGGAATGAACCTTAGACAAGATAACAGGCCATCCCAAAGCCAAGTTTTGAGTTACTAATTAACCTAATGTGCAAAACCCATACATAAAGTTTCAAAATTCAAACCCAGTGGATTTGTAAGACACCACCCTTCCTGCTTTGCAATTTTACTACATTCTCTTCATGCTGTAAAGAATTTCTAGAGCATGGAACCATTGATTGAGTAAGGAAATTAAATTGAATTGATTTTTACTGATAGTGGATGGGGGTGGCATGGTGGCGCAGTGGGTAGCGCTGCCGCCTCGCAGTTAGGAGACCCGGGTTCACCTCCCAGGTCCTCCCTGCGTGGAGATTGCATGTTCTCCCCATGTCTGTGTGGGTTTCCTCCGGGTACTCCAGTTTCCTCCCACAGTCCAAAGACATGCAGGTTAGGTGCATTGGCAATTCTAAATTGTCCCTAGTGTATGCTTGGGATGTGTGTGTGTGCACGCCCTGCAGTGGGCTGGTACCCTGCCTGGGGTTTGTTTCCTGCCTTGTGCCCTGTGTTGGCAGGGATTGGTTCCAGCAGACCTCCGTGACCCTGTAGTTAGGATATAGCAGGTTGGATAATGGATGGATGATAGTGGATGTGAATACCAGGTGTTTTGTGTAAACAAGAAGAATATTTTCTTGCCTGTCATATATTTTTTTGAGTTGTGCTAACTAACATTAATCCTTCATCATCTGATCCCTTCTGATGTGTAAGATATTAAGCAGTCAATTTGTGACTTGTAATCCTCTAAATACTTCAACAACACTTCTTATGTATGGGAGCTTATATAACCACCACTGTTTTGTGCATGTGCGAGCTTGTCAGTTTCTGGTCTTTTTGCAGTTTGCAGGTGTATCATATGATATGTATTTCTCAGTCAAATAAAACATTTTTTGGAACTGTAAGAATTAATCCTAATCTTGATAACACCAAAGTTATCACTAAAGCAGCATAATGCAGTCTAAATTAATATTTCAAGTCTTATAATAAAGTAAATCCAGACTCAACCAGGGGATGTTACAACTTTTTTTAATTAATAGATCAATGAAAGATACAAGTCTTCACAAAATGGGAATTGGGGCAGCACAGCGATTCAGTGGTTTCAACTGCTGCCTCATGCACACAGTACAGTGTCAAGGGCTTGAAGCCCACTTCTGGGATTCCTGAAACTTCTTTTCTGAATGAAGTTTATATATATTTCCCTGCAACTGCATTGTATTTTCCTTCAGGTATTCTGGTATTCCTCCAAACACCCCAAAAGACACATAGGCTGGGTTAACTGGTGGCCCCAAATAGGTACCTATTGTTAAATGGAAACCAGGGAGTGTTAAACTATTCACAAACTAATCTAGAAAAAAATATGGTTAATGGTGAAGTTCATTTGAAAAACATTATTAAAAAAAAGTAATTTTACTGTATCGATTCATTCATTTTTAACTGGTGCCATGAGACAAGTGATTGAATTAAGTGGCATTTCATACTGTCCTTTCAAAAACTCTATCCTCGTGCTGCACCCCAAGAATTTCTTTCTCTCGGTTTTACTAAAAATTACACTGTGTTTCCACTAGCAGAATGATCAGCCTCAAGAATCTCTTCCTGTTTTAATGATAACTATTTTAGAGTCAAAACCTCGGTGCTCCTTACTTAGAGTTTGCATGTTCTTCTTGTGTCTGCGTGGGTTTCCTCTGGATGTTCTGGTTTCCTCCCCCAGTCCAAAAACATGCAGGTTAAGTGGATTAGTGTGGCTAAAAGGGCCGTAGTGTGTGTGTCTGCTCACCCTCCAGTGAACTGACAGCCTGTCCCAGCTTTCCCACAACCCTGCTCTGAATAAGCGGGTTTCCAAAATGAATGGATGGATGGACTATTGTTTTAAAATTGCATTTTCCCCCATGTTTTTCTTTAGTAATATTCATGTTAGAAATATGCTTGAAAGGAAACAACAACACTTGCTTTTCATCATATGGCCATTGTTATCTTTATGACTCCACTATTATTGTAATAATAATGGTCTTCTTGGGTGCCAGTATAGTGATGATTTTCTAATCCTCAGATTAAAAAATGAAAAAAAAACCCTGCTCTAGAGTCCTGATCATCAGATATTAGCCTGGGCACTGCTGGAGGTGGAATTTTCTCATTATCCCTAAGTCCAAGTAGATTCTGTCCTCTCTCCTTCCATTTACCTAAAATATGCAGGTTGGGCTGGTTTACGACTCTAAACTGGCCAGTTGAGTTTTCTCAGTAATATACTGGAGCTCATTCAACGCTGGTCTCTGTTTTGTGCCTAAAAATGCCAGTTTGGGATCTGATTATTCACAACCCATAATTTACAAAGCAGGCTAACAACAGAATGGTTGGAAATCAGGAAATATCCATCCATCCACCCATCCATTATCCAACCCACTATATCCTAACTACAGGGTCACGGGGGTCTGCTGGAGCCAATTCCAGCCAACACACAGTGCAAGGCAGGAAACTAACCCCAGGCAGGGCGCCAGCCCACCGCAGATCAGGAAATATGGAATGCAATAAAAGAAATTAACAATGTAGAGGGAAAATAAAATTAGGGAGCACTAACAAATACAGTAACTAACAAAAATATACTAAAACATAGTATATGTCGGAATGTTACAGTGTAAAGGAAGTGAGGCTGAAACCAAAGACATCTTTGACAAAATGCAAGTAATATTGCTTAACACTGTCTTTGCAGAAGAGCTTGTTAAATGTTTGAGACTCTGAAATTCAGGATGTCATAAATACATTATAAAGCTTGAAAACTACAGGTCGAGAAAGCTGTCCAGTGGAATAAGACTTGCTACAACTGTGGATCATGCTTTCCTGAATAATGATGTTAGGATGCTGGTGATAGTTTTAGCAAGAAGAATAGAAAAAGTGCTTCCTTTTGTAATATGACAAGATTTATTAAAGACAGAAGTAGTCTCAACACACGATAAAGTTTTGGGGCAGCCACCCATATATTGTCCCTGGCTGCAAAAGGGTAAAGAAAACAAATGATGAGGTTTTTTTGATGAGGGCAATTGCTAGGTAACAGCAAGGTAGGGAGGGACATTTTTCCATGTAGTGTGATTTTCCTGTTGTGAGAACACAGTAGTGTGCATACTATTGCATTAATGTGTTTTTGTGTAAAAAATATGCAGCATGTTGCTTTTTTAAAATATTGCAATATGCTCTCTTGCAATGATTTCAACAAGAGGGATAAACAGAAGTGTTTTTTCTGGTGTGCGACAGATTACATGTATTACACACCTGCAGGCAATAACACAGGTAAACGCAGAAGTGTGAACAAGGCTTTATAAAGCTGCATTGCTTGTTTTCCACCCAAAAAAATGTTAAAACCTTTAAAATGGCCTTTTAGCAAGCTTTCTCTAAATTTTATGCAAATTAAAACTATTTCACTCATAATTATAGGTACCTAATCTACAGAATTTGAGTGTCCAGAAGATGTTGCCATCTTTGATGCAGAAAAATCCTTTGATAGAGTTGAGTGAGGATATCAATTGACTATACTGCATAAATCTAGGTTCAAGTCCAAATATATCTTCATATATTAAATTACTTTACATTGTGTCAGAAGTATCAGTTCATTTGTATTATATAAACTCAGATTGGTTCTAATTAGAATGTGATGTCAAACATGTTTGGCCAGTGTCGCCAAAGTTTTTTCCAGTTGCTATTGCACCACTAGCTACTCATTTCTGGAAGCATCTAAAGGTAAAAGGAATCATAAGAAAAGTGAATGAACAGAAAACATTTTGTTATGCTAATCATATGAAGTTTTATATGTCTCAGAACCACATTCATCTACAGTATAACATTAGTAATAACCTTGCTAGGAAAACTTTATAAGATATCAGAATAAGAATTCTAGATACATCTGAATAAAAGTGTTTTTTCTAGCAGAATTGCTTGCACATTAAATTCAGCTAGATTATATCAGAACAGTTGAAATATTTGGAAATAATTATTATAAGGTATTGTGGCTCAAGGCAAAAAAATCAGCAATCATCCTTAAAAGAAGAGGTAAAACATGGACAAGGAAATCATGGGGTAAGACAAAAACCACAGTCAAAAAACAGAACTAAACTCAGTGCTGAAATAAAAAACTGATTTAGCGTCTTGCACAAATCAGGGACAAAAATCATAATCAACCTACAAAGCAAAGGCATTAAAAAGGCAAAGAATGAAAGTTTGAAAATGATCAAGAGGTACAGTACTGTTTTTATTTCACACTAATACTATTCTAAACATCCATTCACCCATTATTCAACCCACTGAATCCAAACACAGGGTCATGGGAGCCAATGCCAGGCAGGGTGCCAACCCACCACAGGACACACACACTCACCAAGCCCAATTTAGAATCGCCAATCCACCTAACCTGCATGTCTTTGGACTGTGGGAGGAAACCAGAGCACCTGGAGGAAACCCACACAGACACAGGGAGAACATGCAAACTCCACGCAGGGAGGACCCGGGAAGTGAACCCGCGTCTCCTAACTGCAAGGCAGCAGCGCTACCACTGCGCCACTGTGCCGCCCTGTTCTAAACATTGCACTGTCAAATTTTGTAATTGCATGGTGCTTTAACATATTCCATGCAACATTGATCACATGATAAGAATTGCTACAACAACAGCAAACAACAGCATCACCTAGAACTCTGCAAAAGCAATGGTGACTTTTATAGAATTAAAAGTGGTCTGTGTGAATTTAATACTAGGGGGCTTTGCCCCCTGCTTGCTTCGCTCGCCATCCTCCAGGCAGGCACTATGCACAAGTCACTCACGTATGGGGATGCGGATGTACAATTTAAACAGATGTTATTTTCATGGGAATTGTTACATATGCATAATAGAACTATTTTACATTACAGCGAATAATTAACCATATGAAAAAATAGTAAAATGTAATAATTTGAAAGTAAATTATATTTCATGTTGCATTCAAGTTTTTCGTTACATTATACGATTTCATTTTGTTTGGCTTTGCAATTAACAATATTTTTTAAATTTACACTTTTACTGTAAAATGTCATTAAAAACAATTTTTTGAACAAAATGTTCGGCAATATCACACTGAATTTTGATTCTGTGTTTGGACTTACATTGTGACGGCACAACGTATAACTGCCTGTGAGAGAATTTTGCTTCTTTTGCTCTAATAAATAAACCGACTTTTTCGAATGTTTGTCTCTGTGATTTGTTAATTGTCTTTGCAAAATCTGTTCTAACGGGAAATGGTTAACATTTTAATACGAATGGCATATCAAGATCTCCATTTTTTTGTAATGTTATCTGGGGAAGATGTACTACATTACCTTTCTTGAATACATCCTTCTTTCAACAGTAATTGGGGGTGTGGAAGACCGAATGGTGTTAATGGTTGTAGTTATTCTTCGGAATATTATAAGTTGAAGTTTTCATCTTCTGCACGATTACCACCAACTGTTTCAGCATAGTCTATTGATACTCATTTAACCAATTTGCCAGGTAACCGATCGACAATTTTCATGTTAATTTATTTGACTTCATCGCTTATCAGTGCTAGGATTGCCCATGTACTCATTTCTTCTGTTGACATCCTTTTGGGATGAAATTCATCAATAAGATTTGGACATAATATGTCTTCTTCAATTGGGAACTTAAAGTAAGGAAAACGTAAAAATGTATAAGAGCTGAGAGAGCAGGAAATGTGTCTGTCAAAAGCATTCACATGAATGAGATGTGTGTGGACTGTGTGCGTGTTTGAATATGGTTGAGAAGTCTCATAGGACTTGAAAAAAATCTCTTCAAAAAAGTCTTGTCTCGTTGCAGGATTTTTTTTATATAATAGAGAGAAATGTGAATGTCACAGACATAAACTAGACATGACAGTCAACACTTGTCAATTTACAGCACACTACCATTAATTATTAAAGATATGGAACTAATATAGGACAAGACAAAGGAGCTCTTATCTATTACCCCAAACATGATAATCATCTATTTATGTTTTCTTTAACTTATGCAGCATTCCACCTATTGAAGTCACAAGAAACTGTGATTTTAAGAAATCTTTGCTAATAATGTATTTACATCTTTTGAACTATTAAGCTCCAAATTTTAGATTACATCAACACACTTATTCTTCTACAAATACAAATTGGAAGCCTTGTTAAATGCAACATACCCAAGTTGCTTCAGTCTTAACCTATAATATATCTATCCCAGAGGTGATATTGGCTATTGTGGATGAATTTGTGTTCAGACAGCATCTCCAGAGTATATCAAAAAATTTCAAGTAATGTATCCCTTGATAATCTTAAAGAATGATGGGGAAGGAATCTTTCAATTAAATTTTCAGAAAAGGAATATGACTTCAGCCATTCATAAAATACATTCTAATAATTTGTTTTAAGCAACCTGAAAATAGACTCAGAATTGCTCATCTATCACATAGCTCTCATCTAAAATTGTTTAAAATGTGTTCAGGGCAAAATTGAACTTGTGATGAACAATGTCATCAAGTGCCTGCATTACTGGTCTACTCTTTTGGAAATATCCAAAATGTTTTGCATATGTTGCAGAACGCCTTGGATTTAAAGTCACTCCAATTGCTTTAATGACTATATTTGATGATAATGTCAGATGAGATAAAAGTGGGCCTCTGCAGTAATGAAACCATGCTTTTTTAAATTTAACTTGCTGTATTAGCCTTTATAAATAACCATTTTAGATAAGGCTCACATTTTGTATAGCTCTCTTTGCTGAGTTGTGTGCTGAGTTTCATGGAGAGTCATTGGAGCATATTACTGTATTTGCAATGTTCCTTTCATTTCTTTGATTGGGTTTGTTTCTGTTATTATGTTTTATTTCTTAACTAAAAGGATTTTAAAAATAAAGAGTAATAGGATAGAATATATTTTAGAAATCTTTTACACCATTTTAGATATGCATTACTGTCACTTTCTTTGGTTAGGCTTCTGTTCAGAAAGCACTTCAGAAGCTGGAAGATGTCCAGGAAATGTTTGAAAAGAGACAAGCAAGTCTTAAGAAGCTATCTGCCAAGCAAACACGCCCTGTTCAGCCAGTTGCTCCTCGGCCAGAATCTTCCCCAAAGCGATCATCCCCCAAGCCTGCAAGAAACCCAGGCCTTGGTGAGTCTAGCAGATTCAAACAGATAGACATAGAGCAGCATTTTATTGTTTGTCCTGAATAAAGCATTAAAAAGCATAGTATGTGCCTTGAGTCCATTTCCTAATATATTTCTAATGTATTCTAATGTAACACAGAACCTGTCTAAGCAGCATAGAGCAAATGATACAAAGTATTTTCTTTGTATTTCTTTTCACTAAGCTACATCAGTTCAGTTAGTTTTTTGATAGTGTCTGAGTCAGTCATCTGTGTTGAGTGTGCATGTTCTCATCGTAATTGTGTCATACCACAATCCAAAAATATTCTGTTGTTGCCAATATCTGTCTATCTCTCTAAATTAATTTTCAAAGTGCTACAGTATACACTCACCTAAAGGATTATTAGGAACACCTGTTCAATTTCTCATTAATGCAATTATCTAATCAACCAATCACATGGCAGTTGCTTCAATGCATTTAGGGGTGTGGTCCTGGTCAAGACAATCTCCTGAACTCCAAACTGAATGTCAGAATGGGAAAGAAAGGTGATTTAAGCAATTTTGAGCATGGTATGGTTGTTGGTGCCAGACGGGCCGGTCTGAGTATTTCACAATCTGCTCAGTTACTGGGATTTTCATGCACAACCATTTCTAGGGTTTACAAAGAATGGTGTGAAAAGGGAAAAACATCCAGTATGCGGCAGTCCTGTGGGCGAAAATGCCTTGTTGATGCTAGAGGTCAGAGGAGAATGGGCCGACTGATTCAAGCTGATAGAAGAGCAACTTTGACTGAAATAACCACTCGTTACAACCGAGGTATGCAGCAAAGCATTTGTGAAGCCACAACACACACAACCTTGAGGCGGATGGGCTACAACAGCAGAAGACCCCACCGGGTACCACTCATCTCCACTACAAATAGGAAAAAGAGGCCAAAATTGGACAGTTGAAGACTGGAAAAATGTTGCCTGGTCTGATGAGTCTCGATTTCTGTTGAGACATTCAAATGGTAGAGTCAGAATTTGGCGTAAACAGAATGAGAACATGGATCCATCATGCCTTGTTACCACTGTGCAGGCTGGTGGTGGTGGTGTAATGGTGTGGGGGATGTTTTCTTGGCACACTTTAGGCCCCTTAGTGCCAATTGGGCATCGTTTAAATGCCACGGGCTACCTGAGCATTGTTTCTGACCATGTCCATCCCTTCATGACCACCATGTACCCATCCTCTGATGGCTACTTCCAGCAGGATAATGCACCATGTCACAAAGCTCGAATCATTTCAAATTGGTTTCTTGAACATGACAATGAGTTCACTGTACTAAAATGGCCCCCACAGTCACCAGATCTCAACCCAGTAGAGCATCATTGGGATGTGGTGGAACGGGAGCTTCGTGCCCTGGATGTGCATCCCACAAATCTCCATCAACTGCAAGATGCTATCCTATCAATATGGGCCAACATTTCTAAAGAATGCTTTCAGCACCTTGTTGAATCAATGCCACGTAGAATTAAGGCAGTTCTGAAGGCGAAAGGGGGTCAAACACCGTATTAGTATGGTGTTCCTAATAATCCTTTAGGTGAGTTTATATACTGTATGTGTGTGGGTGTGTATGTGTGAGTACTTTGTGAAAAACTGATATATTTCCTGTTCATGGTTTGTTCTTGGCTTACACCCATTGCTGCTGAGTTTGGCCTAAAACAAGGAAAGCTGGATCATATATTGAAATAGTTTCCTTCATAGCTGTCTACTACTGAAGTGGTTAACAATAATCAGTTTCACCTTTCAAGGTAAATATCTCTGTTTGATAAGAAAGATCAGCTTCCTGTTTCTCTATTATGCTTACAGGATGCAAAAGATTTCACTCTCTAAGCAATGACAGCAAACATATGTGTTGCATCATTGCGGGTGAGGTTCTTCTCTTTTAAGAATTAAGAATTGCCTAATACGACCTGTAGGGGGCGCTGCAGCTCTAAACCCTCAGACACCACTACACAAACACAAGTCCCTGGTTTAAATAAATGGTCTATTATCAATAATACATTCACAATGACTCTTCAAAACACACAATTCCTCTTTTATTTGTCTCTTTACCCTCTCCTCCACACCTCCAGGTGAGCTTTGTCCTCCTTCTTCCTGACTCCGACTTGCCAGGATGTGGCAAGGTGGTTCCTTTTATCTTTGACCTGGGAGTACTTCCGGTGCCAGGGCACTTCGAGATCAATTGGAAGTCCCAGAGAATAGGGATCACATATTCCTGCAGCACCCCCTGGAGGTACCCAAGGCTGCTGTATTGGACTGCAGTTCCCAGTGTGCCTTGCCGGTGTTCACACTGGTTACATTGCCCAGGGAGGCTGCCATCTATCATGTAGGGGGAGCCTGTAGCCTTGCCAAGTTGTCTCCCCCATCCATCCATCCTACTGGTCTCCTAGCCAGGTAAGGGATCGAAACCCAACCCGGCCGCGATGCCTGAACATTCGTGTTGTTCATCACACTGGATAATTCTGACAAAGCAGACATTTCACAAAGACCAGAGACTTACATACATGATGTATTTAAATTCCTTATGCAGAGGACACATCAGCATGTATACCGCCATTGTAGAGTACTACTTAAAAATTGTGAAACAATGCTTCTTTTTAGCACACTGAAGGAGTAAAACACAATTCTGGGGGGCTACATTTTTGCTGAAAATGTGTACAAGATACAAAGGCTAGGGCTTTTGTACACTAGTTTATAAATGAACACAATGTTTTTTCTATTTTAGTGTCAAACCAAAGGACACCTGAGACTGCCAGCACCCCTAAACCCTTGAATGATACTGAATTGGCTAAAAAGAAAAATGCAAGGAAGGCTAAAGGAAGAATTAAGGTAAGAGAAAACATTTAGTGGTTTAATCATTTTGTCTTTAATTTGAAATCATTTCCTTCATTGTGGATGGCATAGCATAGAGATGTTGCCTAATATCTCTGGGACCTTGGCTCATTTCTCATGCGGAGTTTGCATGTTCTCCCAGGTGGAACTTTCCAAAACATAGAAATATTTATGACATGGCCAGGAGGTCCTAATGATGGAAGAACAGGATTACTCCTTCTAGGAACTGTAGTATTGTAGGACAACCTCATTGGGGTCTGAGTGGTGCACTAAGTGGTGCTGCAGGCAGGAGCTCCCCTGTCAGCTTAAGGTTTCATCTGCCCGGGAAGTATTTCCTGGGTATGGTACTGATGTGCGGGAACTACTCCCAAGTCAAGCATAAAAGGGGGTCCTCTGCCTTACCAAGGAGAGTGAGAGTCAGAAGTGGAGAAGGATGAAGTTCATCTGGTTTGGAGGTCATTTTTGAAGAAAAGATTAATGGACAGGAAGAAACAAAGAATGTAAAATTAAGTGATGTCTCGGCGAGGGAGACATTTTATTCGCAGCTTCGCTCAGTGGTTGATGGGTGCCTGCAAGGTGACACTCCTCTGGTCATGAGTGACTTCAGTGCAACCAATGGCATTGACAGGACTGGCTATGAGGATTGTCTCGGTCCCCATGGGTCTGATGACCGTGGTGAAAGTGGCTTCATGTTCTTTGAGGGATCTTGGTTCCAGCGCCCTGGACTTGGTACTCCAGTACTGGTGGTGCGGTGAAGGAGATCGATCACATCCTCGTGGGGAGACACTGGAGGCTCTTGCAAAACTGCAGGGTCTACAGAAGTGCCCAGTTTGTGATATTATTGACTTATTATATTATAGACTTATTGTTGCTACTCTTAGGATTCAGCTTAGGTCCAGTAGGTTACCACCTACTAGGAAAATGAGCCTGGACTCGGCCAGACTCCAAGACCAGGCTGTTTCTAATGGGTTTGCATGCAGTTTGTGTGAGGTACTGTGATGTGGGAGACCTTCCGTGACAAGACCCTGAAGGTTGCTAAGGGTTGTGTTGGTGTTACCAGTTACCGGTGTTCCCAGAAGGAGGTGTTTTATCTCACAGATATTATTGAGAGGAGTTGCAGCACACGGCTCAGTGGCAACTCTGGTCTGTACTGGGAACTGAGAAGGATGGCTGCGAGGGCTCTGAGGGCAGATAAAGAGGCCTTTGTTAGCGGAATTCGTGAGCAAGTGACACACCATCTGTGGTCTAGCGGCCCACTTCCTGCTTACAAAGGAATCAAAGCATTACGCACATCTGAATCTGTTCCTCGGAGAGTCGCAGTCAGGGCAGCTGATGGAATGGTCCTTATGGATGACACTGCAGTTGTGACCCGCTGGGCTGACTACTTTGAACAGTTGTTCAAAGCTGATCCCCCGGCTAGGATGTTGGATATCTCTGGGTCCAGAGAGGCTGATCCTCCAATTAGCTGTGAACCACCCAATCTCACTGAGATTGCACAGGTGGTGAACCAGCTGAGGGGGGGAAAGGCTGTAGGGATCTGTGGTATCCAGGGTGAACTTCTCCAGGCTGGTGGTAAGGCTGTCCTCCTGGCATTGCAAGCAATCTTTGCTTCCATTTGGGAGACTGGCATCATTCCAACTGACTGGAAAACAGGACTTGTCGTCCCTATCTGGAAAGGGAATGGTGATCGTCTGGATTGCAGCAACTACAGGGGGATAACACTGCTTCCGGTGCCGAGTAAGGTCCTTGCTAGGTTCATCCTCAATAGGATCCGTGATCACTTGCTCACCTATCAGCGACCAGAACAGTCAGGTTTTACGCCTAAGAAGTCTACCATCGACCGCATCCTGGCACTGAGGGTTCTCATGGAGCACAAACGCGAATATCGGCAGAGTTTCTTTGCAGCCTTTGTTGATTTTCACAAAGTGTTCAACTCAGTTGATCGAACTGCCCTGTGGAACATCCTGAGGGTTCGCAGGATCCCCTCGAGGTTGCTGGCTATCATGGCTGGCCTGTACACTAGTACTGTGAGTGCTGTGCAGAGTGGAGGCAGGACCTCTGTGTTTTTCCAAGTTGATTCTGGGGTTCGTCAGGGGTGTGTTCTTGCTTCTACTCTGTTCAATGCTTGTATGTACTGGGTGTTGGGCAAGGTCATGGGGTCCAGCGGCTGTATGACATCTGTTGGTGAAGAAAGATTCACGGATCTTGACTTTGCTGACGATGCTGTGATCTTCGCAGAGTCAATGGAGGCTCTGATCGGGGCGCTGGAGAAACTGAGTGAGGAGTCTGAGTGTCTGGGATTGCGAGTGTCTTGGATAAAAACCAAGATCCAGGCCTTTAATGACCTCTTGGGCACAGCCATCAGCAGTGTGTCTGTTTGCAGAGAGTGTGTTGACCTTGTTGAGAGGTGTACTTACCTTGGTAGTGACATTAATGTCTCTGGTGACTCTTCCTGTAAAGTCAGTAGACGGATTGGGAAAGCATGGGGGGTCATGAGGAAAGGGGTGTGTGGCGCTCCCGATATCTATGCAAAAGGACGAAGGTCCAAGTCTTTAGGTCTTCCTTGTGCTTCCTTTCTTACTATATGGTTGTGAGACATGGTCGCTATCCAGTGACCTGAGACGAAGACTAGACTCCTTTGGTACTGTGTCTCTGCGGAAAATCCTTGGGTACCGTTGGTTTGACTTTGTGTCGAATGAGCGGTTGCTCATGGAGTCCCAAATGAGGCACATTACCTGCATTGTGAGGGAGCATCAGTTACAGCACTATGGCCATGTGCCGCGTTTCCCCGAGAGTGATCCGGCTCATAAGATCCTCATCGTTGGGGACCCAAGTGGCTGGACCAGGCCAAGGGGTCGCACACGTAACACCTGGCTGCGGCAGATAGAGGATCATTTCTGGAGGATAGGACTGGACCGTGTGTCTGCCTGGGGAGTTGTTATTATTGTATACTTGTTATTATTGTATGGAAAAGGTGTGCCTAATGAAAGACTCATTTTGAAACTGGGACTTGTGTCCATTACAGTTGTGTCTGTTGTTTGGGGTCTGAGATAACCTTTAGAGGTCATTCTATCTATCTATCTATCTATCTATCTATCTATCTATCTATCTATCT
>JANRMT010062854.1:96442262-96472568 GCA_026402145.1 Polypterus bichir lapradei | reverse complement strand
TCTATCTATCTATCTATCTATCTATCTATCTATCTATCTATCTATCTATCTATCTATCATTTTAATTTTAGCTGGCAAAGGTTACAATATTCACAGACTTTGTGTTTTAGGCTTAGATCAGTACCTATTGTATGTGGTCTCTCAAGTAGAAGTCATGCACAATCTGTATCTCGCTGTGCAGGGAACATGTCCTGGTAGTATCTCATAATATGTGCTTCTTTGCAGAGTATAACTATAACCAATTGTTCCCCTTAACCTTTCATTCCATGTTTTGTTATAGTTATCATTAAATTACCTCTGGTGGATTTTGAAATTGAAGTTCTGAGTGACATAATTCTGGCCTATCCCAAGAAAGAAAGAAAGAAAGAAAGAAAATGAATCAGTCAATGAATTGATTTTGTGCAGTGTGGAGTCCCAGTCCCATTTTTAGCCTGTTCACCAAAGACTTCAACAAAACAAGCTGATGAGATCTCTGACAATCCAGTTCATGTGAATTTCCTCAGGATACAGTAGTTTCCTTTTATAGTTCAAAGATATGTGATCGTCTCAGAAGACCACTCTAAAATGTGAAAAAAAGACAATATCTATCATTAACCACTACCACTATGCTGTAGGAAATGTATCAAAATAAATATTTAGATATCCCACTTTATTTGTTACCATTTGCTATAACATACTGTACAGGTCTCCATTGCAATCCCACAATTCCTTGATAAAAATGCATTTTTGAACTCCAGTTGACAAGTCCAGCAAGCATAAATCAATGTGCTACTGAAAGTTTTAAATTATTAGAGAGAAGACCACTTTGGGAAGCCTAGGAATGATGACATATTGCAGATTATTGTGAGACTTACACCAGCATTCAAAAATCACATGTGAATAAAGAATGAGAAAAAGCAGATGGCCATCTGACGTACCTTATATTATAATGGAATAATGTACATAATTTCCATAAACAAGGGTAGCAGCGTGGTGCAATGGTTAGAGTCAGTGTGAAGCCTGCCCTGTGAGTTCTCTTGTTACTTACTTGAGTTTCCTTTCAAATCCCAAAATGATGTGTGCTTCGTTACTATAAGTAATGCAAAGTGTCCATGTGTATGTGAACATGCACCATGCTCAATTGGCATCCCACCCAGGGCTGCTTCCTGCCTTGTAAGCAATTCTGGCATAGTCTTTGCCACTCCACAGCGCTGTAATGAAATAAGAGGGTCTGGAAAATGGATGCATAAGGAAAGTGCTGTGAAATGAGAGGTTACTTTTCAAGCACCATGCTAGATAAGGGACACATTATACTGAGAGGCAGATTTCATGTAGGATCACTGTTACAGCACGAAATAAACAAATACATTAGCCATCATCACGATGTGCTTTACAGAGCAAATAAGATTATCATGTATAGTAACACAGAAAGTCTCATGAGTACAATAACAGGAAAAAGAAAGAAACATTTTTTGAAAATACACAGCATTCTCAAACCAACTCAGTGTAGTTACTAGAACTACTACCTTACCCAGGCAGCATCCCTGGATGGACGGAGCACCAGTCCAAAAGAGAGCATGGGATGTGGGAAAACTGAGTACCTGGAGAAAAACCAGAGCACACATTTGGAGAACATATAGTACAGACACCACACTGACAGTGACTGGGCACATAAGTCTCCTGAAGCTGTGAGCTAGCAGAGCTAAGCACTGTGCCAAAATTTAAACAGTGCTAAATGAAATAAGAAAAGAATGTTGCTCAGTACTATCAAAGGAAAGAATAGTACAACCAAAATGATAATACCAATTAAATACACAAATAGCACATGCAAAAATAAAAGATATAAAACTTCTTTTTCAGTAAGTTGTTCTCAGTTTTCACACTTCTACCATGCCTGGGGCAAAGGCTCATGGAGAGAAGCTTTGTTTAACAAAAGAAGAGGAAGATTAGATGGTACAGGTTTTTCATGTTTGTGCTGTAGTGATTAATTATAAGGTCATGTCCTTACCTTTAATAAAGAATGTGTAAGAGGAGAAGGAAGAGCACCCTGTATACTACATGTAGACAACTGTAACAAATAAACAGAAGGGTATCCCTTAGCTACACAAAACTGTTAATTTGCAGTCGTACTACTAGTGCCCATCAAGGGATTTCTGCTTGGACTGATTTACCGCTCACCTGCTATCTTTCAATTATAACTGCAGCATTAGGGTGTTGTACCGTGGTAGCCATTATGGATGCAATGAGAAGTCAAGCAAAATGACACTTTGCCGGGGCAACTGGGGCCCCTTCTGAAAAAGAAGATACCTGCCTGAAGAAGGGAGCACAGTTGCCTCAAAAGCCTTGCATATTGTAATCAGTTCAGTTAACCAATAAAAGGTGTCATTTTGCTTGACTTCTCATTTAATTACAACTGTAAAAAGTTATGATATTTTAAAAATGTACTTTTTCAACTAAGAAGAAAAACCATTTAAAAAGCAACATAAAGAATATTTCTAGATGTTTTATCTTGGTAGAGTAATATATGTATTGCTCTACTTTCCCCTATTGTATTATTAATATGCAGCCTTAGAATGCCTAATCTCACAGACGTACCACTGTTTATAAGATATTATTTTATATAACTTATCCCCACCTTCCCTTCTATATCTATAACCTCAGGCAATTAGATGTAGTAAAAAGACAAGCAGGAGTTAAGTTACACATAAAATTATGTATTACTGATAATATTCATAAATAATAACAAAATGCAAAGTACATTTGAATATTGGCAACCATACAACCTGATAAAATGGTGATGTGTAATTCAGGTGGCACACTGACTTGTAGTTACTTAAAATGTCTCTAGTTAAGGCATTGTTGGTGCTCAGCTTTCAGCCACATGTCTGTTCAATATGGCTGCTGAGCTGTGCTCTTCATTGTGTTGACTTCATCATCACAGGTTAGCAAGAGGGATGCTTCTTCCATCATATGTTGGTGAGAGAGATGCTTCTTTCAGATGTTAGTAAGAGAGAGAGAATGTGGTTGAGCAAGTACATTTATAGATGTTCTCTCCAATTCCTCCAGCCAATCCAGACAGCCATATCTCAGACCAATGGGTGGAATAGATCATTTTATCACCTGCCCCAAAACCATATGTTAAACATCCTGGCTTCCTTGCAGGCACATCCCCCCCAAATCCTGTCATAAAATTACAAAGAGACAGTCGTAAGGGGGGGGGGGGGGGGGCAAAAACGAAAACGGCGCAAACACGAATACCTCTCACCACTTGGTTTGCCTAAATTATAAATAAAGACATACAAAACATTTATCAAGTTATATGCAAAATCTCACATCACAACACTCCACCCCGATGAATGTTTTGTACAATGTCTTTATAAACAATGTCTTTAAATTGTTTGAAGAGTCTGATGCATAACTTGTGCATTGATTGGCAGTATTTGCTCTCCCAGTTTTAAAAGTTGTCCTTGACCATTTGTCCATTACATATCTTCTTTATTTCAAAGACAATCTGAAGAACTTGGAAGCGCTCCTGATGACTTGTATCTGCTCCGGCTTGCTTCAACTGTTTCTTTAGCTTTCTGCAGTCTTCATATGTCATCAGATCTGGTGGTTCAAAATTAGACAAGTCCACACCTTCCACTAAACTAGCCCACTACAATTTAGTCTGTTGTGTGAATTCTTAATCTGTACCTGTTTGTGTCTAACTGCTAATTAGACCCCTGTCCCAAACTATCTGTTTAAGCATATGTAGCTGTACAATTAACATCAAAATTTGAAAGGTAACATGCCACAGGTGCCAGTACAACCATTTCTGCCCAAGTGAGAGCACATGTGCCACTGCATAAACTGTTCACAAACCAACATCTGTGGCCCCTCTGCACACATTTGGGGTTGACTTAGTTGCCTCTTGTGCTTTCCTACCCATGGTGCAACTCTTGGCTGCCATCAGCTTTTACCAGTATAGGCTGACATCACCACCATGAGACATCAAAGCTATGCAACTCTCATCATTCCCACTGTAGGCCACCCCTAGAGTTGTTTGCTCACCATATGCGTACTCGTTGTGCTAAACACCTCAGTTCAGAATTGGCCCACTGGTCCTGTGCCTGTACCACAGCCGACAATCTCAGCAGGGCTTCCGTATTTTCCCAATTAGACTATACCTAACATCGGAGCCCATATGACTTGCAAATGTATCAGCTGCACCTGCTTTCCTGAAAAGTTCACCAATTTGCTCAGTATACCTTATATTAATTATCCCACTTAATTCATTAATACCCAGAATGTATACTTTATGAGCACAAAATTAATCCCCTTATTTTTGGCATTCCTAGCTGGTTTGTTCAGTTTCCACCCCTTGGAATATAAATTTGCTGCAGTAATAAACAAACCTTTCCTTTTAAACTATAGCTATTCTGACTAGCCATATTATTGCATGACTTGTGGACTTGTTACTCACTTAAACCCCAGTAACTGTCTTTTTCTTGCTGTCTCTTCAGTTTTTCTTCATGTCTTTGTCTTTGCTTTGCATGTTGTCTTTTTTTCATTCTGCTATGTAGGCAGGTCTGCAAAATGGAAGGTGACAAAGCAGTTTCTGTCCATCTCATTTTTCTTGGCTGTCGACCTGGTGCCAACACTCAAAATTTGCTTCTAGGCATTCATTGGAACAGCTTAGCCGCTAGTGCCATGCCACTCCAATGTGCCAATGGTAACCCAATCTCCTGCATGGATTTTACTCTGCTAATTGCCTTCACTATTTATTACCTGCACCAACCCAAAGTCCATAAAACCTTACAATAGAAGGTGATCTATTGCAAAAGGCCAGAAAATGGAAACAGAAAGAACTATTTTCCCTTTCCTGTCTTCCTGCACTACCCTTCTATTTTTTTTTTTCATTGCCCGTGTGTCCTTTTTTTATTGTATGGTAACTGCTACCTGAAAGTGTGGGCTAAAACCTCTCCAGAATCCAAGTTCTAAATCCAGCATCTCTCCTAAAACTGACCTGTGCTCTTTATTAAAAACCGGCTCATTTTTCTCCATTTTATTGCATGGAGATTCATAGGCTGTCTTTTTAAACAACTGGTCAGTCAGGTTTTGAATCACTGAACCTAAGTGTGTGTGCTTTTTAATTACTGCTGGCCCCAGCACAGCTGTTAGGACCCTCACACCCCTGTGCATTCCTGACTTGCTGGCTGAGCTTCCTGCTGCACCATCCCCCATCCTTTGTACTTTGGCTTGTCCTGTTTCATTCAAACCAAATCCTAAACTGGTGCACTTTCTTTCCAACTCAGCCATTCTTGCACTAGCACATTCAGACCTTTCACACACAAGCACTTGAATCCCTTTCATTTCCATTGTTCTTTGTTTTAATTCCACACTTTCTTTACTCAGTATCCTTAAGCCATTATCCAGTTCATGCCCTCTAGTCAACAATTGCCATTCACACTCACCAGCTCGTCTGCCTTCTATCTGATCTCTTTGTCCTAAATCAAATTTCACTGCAGCACTGGTTACCTTTCCTAACAGTGGTGAAATGTCTATGGGTGTAGCATGTTCTTTAAATACTGGACAGGCCTCAGAATTACCTGGAGATTGTGGTGCAGTGGAGAATAATGAAAGAAAACATCCTTGCTGTTTTCCCTTCCTTTCATCCCTCTCCTTTTCCTTACACTCACATTCCCACTCTTTATCTGAGCACACATCTGTCTCATGTAAGTCACCCACCCATGTTTTAGGGTTCCAGTCCGATCTGGTTATTATTGCCCTAACTTTCACCATAGGTGTTTTACATTTCTTTTTGTTTCCACTGCTTTCTGCGCTTTCCGCTGCAGCAGTGGGTGTTCTACATGCTAACACTTCACAATTATCACACCAACTGTTACATCTTTCAAAACTCTCACTCAACATTACACAACTTTCACTCACTTTGCTATTTTCTTCCTCATCATGATCTTCCTTATTACCAGTAATACAAGCTAGTAAACCTCTTATAACAGCAGCTGTCTTCTTTAAACCTGATCTCTGTTTTCTTACTTTAAATCCTTCCAGCCCCCTTCCATTTTGTGGCACACTCAGCTCAGCTTCTGCTTTCTCTGCCTGCACTACAGGTTTCCTAGCTTTAGCCTGCTTGCCCCTGCCACTCCACTGGAAGATGGCTGACTTTAAAATGAACTTAGGCATTTCTGAGTCTACAATTTTCTCTAATACAATTTGCCAAATTCGTTATGGGTTGGCCTACTTTTGCCCCTGTAAGCAAACATACACATACATACACAAAGATCCTAAACGAATAAGTACCGTATGAATGACGAATGCATGTCCCATCACTCCCTACGAATACGAATACGAATACCTCTCACCACTTGGTTTGCCTAAATTATAAATAAAGACATACAAAACATTTATCAAGTTATATGCAAAATCTCACATCACAACACTAGAATAGATAGATAGACTTTATTTGTTCCCAAATTGAATGAATTTATAAATATTATTATATTGTGACAAACAAACCTCTCAAATACAATAAAATCAACAAAAACATTTGTTTATATAGCATATTTTCATTCAAAGGATGCAGCACAAAGTGCTCTACAAGATGTCAATGATAAAGTAAAAAAAAAATTAAAATTAGATAATGATAGCAATGAATAAATACCAGAAATAATAGATGAGAGTAAATCTGTATGTATGTACATAACATAGATATACAAATAATAGAAAAAGCAGAATCCTTTAACACACCAGGACAAAGAAGCAGCATTTATACTAAAAGTACATAACCTTTCATTTGTGTGTCTTTGTACTACTGTGCTGTAATCCTGAAGAAACAACAGATAAATTGTAAAGGCGGAATTGCATCTGAAAAGTTTTCATTCTGTTATATTATCTTATGTTATGTTTGTGTTCAGACAGCAAAGAGACATTTGAACCTTGGTTTAATTATCTGCTGGTTTGCCATCCTTGTGGAGTGTGCATGTTTTCCCTGTGTGCATATAAATTTCTTCTAAGGACACCACTTTTTTCCATTGTCCTGCAGTTTTAAAAGATAATCTAGATCAGTATTTGTGAATGTACCATATATTTGAAAACAGGATGGATGACAACCTGAGAAAAAAAAAACAATAGCACACATTCAGTATGTATCCTGAGGGACTGATATACCAATAACCTCACTGTGCAGCAAATGCATGTGATTTGGATACAGTATTTTGTATGAAAGGACTGGAGTGAAAACAGGCTGACCCACTTTATCTGTGGGTATATGGTTCCAGCACCCCGCATGCATATGCAAAAACCACAGATGCTAAACCCACAGACAGGCCAACTGCATATCAGGGAAAACAAAAAATAATCTAAATATGTAGAAATGGGCAAAGCCAAAGAGCTGATCAATTGATTTATTTATCCATTCCACTGGAAAGGTTAACTTTATTTGCAAACCTCTTGATAGAAGTAGTTATAGAAGAACATGGTGAGATGGAGACAAATGTATCATAGCAATTACAAATGGGTAAAATGAAATCAAGCTAACAGTTAAAAATCATCATGAACCACATACAATATAAAGTTTAGTAAGTAGTGTAACTGGGCTTTTTGAAACCAGTCTATTTTGGTAGTTACATCACACATGGATTATTATGGTGCACAGTATTTACCTACTACATTATACTGCATTTGTAATAGATAAACACTACTTTATATAACCGTGATTCCTTTAAAGTATTGACAATTAAGCATTGCACTGTCTAATTTTTAGAAGCATCATAAAAGTTAGACATTAGTGTATGTAACTTGGATCTTTCGAAAGCAGTCATTTTAATGTGCTGTAACAATGATGAAGACTTTGGGTGGATGTAGTGAAGGACAGAATGAATTAAAATAAAGTTATTTCTTGGCTCTGAGATTATATAGTTTCCACACACAGAGTCAGTTAGCCTAGCTAAAATGTCTTGCAAGTAGGTCAAACCTCATGAGATATATTCCTGAAATGTGTTTTTTTTTGCCTTTTTTCTTTTAGGCTGTTAGAGTTTCACTTTTGTGTGCATCTGTGGTTCTGAAAACCAAAAATACTGAGAATTTTTTTCCAGCTCTTCAATAAAAAAAATACCAAAAACCAGCTTAAAGCAATTACTCAACTACATGATTTGTATTTTCCGTTAAGTTCACTTGCCTTCAAAAAGAAGCCTGTAAGTCCACAATCTAGGGTGTAAACTTTGCAGCCCAGTGTGAAGATCTACTTTTTAAAGATTAACAATACTAGGAAATCAGGTTTAATTATATATATATATATACTGTATATATTTAAAACCACTCTATTATTAATCTTTTAATTATACCTTGGTGTTTACTCTGTGGTCATGTGAGGTATTGCGCTAAATCCAAATAAAGGTTGGAGCACCAACCAGATGACCCCCTTTAATCAAGCAAAAAAAAACCAAGAAAAAACCTTAAACAGAGCTTGATGGCACATATATATCAAACACATGATCGGGTCAGCAATCCCAAGGTGTCCTTTGAAATTGAATTAGAGCTCTGTCTTTGTCGAGCGTGAGTCCACAATGAGATGCCTCCTACTGTGAGCATCCTGAATCTATAGCCCCCTGACCATAAGGGGTGGAGTCACTTTCTCAGTGCTGTGGGGGCAGAAGGAGACAATACTCATGGTATTGCTTACCAAGGATGAACCATAACGGTGGTCTTTAGATGCACTCATGTGACTACTCGTTGTTAAGTGAATTAGTGGTTGTTTCTTTAGCACACTAATCTGTGAAATAATGTAAGACTGCTATACTACTTTTCCATTTTTATATAAAAATATTTTTTGTTGTATGATGATAATTTAGCTACATTTATAATAGACCACTGCAATAGTTAAAGAAGGTTAACAGACATGCTATGCTTAATTTTTTGTCAAAGTAAAATGTGATTAAGTGAAGGAAGTAATAAATCTGTTTTTTTGCACAGAGGAAAGATGCCAGAAATGATAAGAGTATAGGTTATTATTGTAACAAGAAAGCCTGAAGGAAAATAATCTGTAACTCCTGCAAAAGTGCTACACAAGTCATTTCTCCTTTTCTTTCTCTTTTTAATTTGAGTTGAATGGAAAAAAAGGCAAATGCAGAGTCTCAGCAGAACACTACCGCAGTCCTTTTGGTAACCATAGGTGCTAAACTTTTCATTATATTGAACCTATGTAAACGAGATTTTGCACATAACCACAAGGTACAAGAAAGCTGTCTTATGTCTAGTGAACACTATGTGAGTTTGGCAAGTGTAAAACAAAAAGAAAGAAAGAAAATAATGAGAGCCAAAGTGCAGCAGACAATATACAGACTCAAGAGGATTTGTAGAGTTTAATAACTTGTCAATCTTTGTTCTGTACACTACTTATCTATTGAAGTTTAAAGGAATCAGAGGCTACTATTTGGGTAAAAGCAGGCACATAGCAGTGTACTAATCTAATAACATACCCAATATTTTAAAATTAACTTTATTTTATTGACCTTTATTTAGGGGGCTGTTAAATATTTGTTTTTCTCCCATGACCCAAAGACGTGTGTTAGGTTAATTAGTGACTTGTATGAAATGTATGTTTTCTGGAGGGTTTTATATCTTAGCTTGCTTTACTAAAGGAAAGCAGGAAAAACGATTCCATTGCCTTTCTGACATACAGTATGGTAACAAAGTAAAATGTATGCCTAATTGGTCTCTTAGAAGTTTGAGTGACAGTGGGTGTGTCAATGATTCTGCAAGGCAAAGCAGGAGTCATGATTGCTTTGCACCTGGCTAAAAAACCTCCAGAGCTGACCTGGATTAAGAACAACAACAACAACAATATTTATTTATATAGCACATTTTCATACAAATGATGTAGCTCAAAGTGCTTTACAGGATGAAGAAAGAGAAAAAAGACAAAATACAAAAAATAAAATCAGGCAATACTAAATAACATAGGATAAAAGTAAGGTCCGATGGCCAGGGAGGACAGAAAAAAAAAAAACTCCAGACTGCTGAAGAAAAAAAAAAAAACAAAATCTGCAGGGGTTCTAGGCCACAAGACCGCCCAGTCTCCACTAGACATTCCACCTGATATAAATGATCTCAATCAGTCCTCATGGGTTTCAGGCTTCACGTGGAAGAACTTGATGATGATGGTCATGTGGACTTCTGGCCTTTAATCTATCAATGTAGGGACAGCACGGTGCTTTGATCCGGTGGTAGTGGCGCAGATTGCCACCGCAGAAAACCGGAAAAAGAACAGCAAAGAAAGTATGGGTTAGTACGGATTTCGGAGCCACCATGAATGATAATGATAATGCTCCACTGTATTAGCCTGGCAAATTCATATTGGTAAGTTATTCCAGATTTTAGTTACATAACAGCAGAAGGCTGCCTGACCACTTCTTTTAAGTTTAGCTCTTGGAATTATAAGCAGACATTCATGTGAAGATCTAAGGTTACGATTTGGAGTATAAGGTGAAAGACATTCTGAAATATAGGATGAAGCAAGATTATTTAAGGCTTTGTAAACCATAAGTAGTATTTTCAAGTCAATTCTAAAGGACACAGGTAACCAATGTAGTGACATCAGAATTGGAGAGATGTGCTCGGATTTTCTTTTTCGGATTTTTCTTTCTTTTCTCAGTACAGTACTTTGTGATCATTAGAACTATGAAATCTGCTATACAACATAATGAAGGACACTAATATTTCTTTCATCATGTGAAATCTAATATTTTGTAGATAGCACAATATTATAAAATGTAATTTGATGATGAGAATAAGGGAAAATCAGTTGTTTTTTATCTTAATTTTTGCTCTACCATGGTGTACATGGGAGGAGAAATGGATAGGGGTTATTCTGAAGGAACAGTATTTTAAAAGTGTTTCGGAGGTGAAAAGAGTGTCGGATAGAGTGATGATTATGAAGCTGGAAATTGAAGGTGTGATGATGAATGTTGTTAGGGCATACACCCTGCAAGTTGGGTATGTGATGGATGAGAAAGAAGATTTCTGAAATGAATTGGATGAGTTGATAGAGAGTGTACCCAAGGGAGACAGAGAGGTGATTGGAGTGGATTCCAATGGACACGTTGGCTAAGGGAACAGAGAGGATGAGAAGGTGATGGGTAGGTATGGAAGGAATGAAGTATGTCAGATGATAGTGGATTTTGCGAAAAGGATGGACATGGCTTTGGTAAATGCATATTTAGAAAAGGGAGGAACACAGGGTGACACACAAAAGTGGATGAAGATGCACACAGGTAGATTATATCCCATGTGGGCGGGTCAGTCTGAAGGAGACAGAAGACTGCAAAGTGGTGGCAGGGGAAAGTTTTGTTAGGCAACATAGGATGGTGGTCTGTAGGATGACATTGGATATCAAGAAGAGAAGGAGAGTGAGGGCAGAGCCAATGATCAAATGTTGGAAGTTGAAAAAGGAAGACTGCAAGGTTGAGTTCAGGGAGGCGATAAGAAAGGCACTGGGTGGCAGTGAATAGTTACCAAATAGCTGGACAACTACAGTAGAAGTGATAAGGGAGACAGCTAGATGGGTGCTTGGTGTGACATCTGGACAGAGGAAGGTGGAAAAGGAAACTTGGATGTGGAATGGGGAAGTACAGGAGAGTATACACAGAAAGAGGTTGGTGAAGAAGAAGTGGGGTAGTCAGGCAGATGCAGAAAGTAGACAGAAGTACAAGGAGATAAGGGGTAAGGTGAATAAAGAAGGCTAAAGAAAAGGCATATGATGAGTTGTATGAGAGACTGGAAACTAAGGAGGGAGAAAAGGATCTGTACCGATTGGCTAGACAGAGGAACCAAGCTGGGAAAGATGTGCAGCAGGTTAGCATGATAAGGGATAAAGATGGAAATGTACTCACAAGTGAGGAGAGTGTGTTGAGCAGATGGAAGAAGTACTTTGAGAAGCTGATGAATAAAGAGAATGAGTGAGAGAGAAGTTTGGGTGATATAAAGATAGTGAATCAAGAAGTGCAATAGATTAGTAAGGAGTAAGTAAGGACAGCTATGAGTATGAAGAGGATGAAGAATGGGAAGACTATTGGTCCAGATTACATACGTGTGGAAGCATGGAGTTGTTTAGGAGAGATGGCAGTGGAGATTTTAACCAGATTGTTTAATGTAATTTTAGAAAGTGAGAGGATGCCTGAGGAGTGGAGAAGAAGAGTACTAGTACTTACTTTTAAGAATAAGGGGGATGTGCAGAGCTGTAGTAACTACAGAGGGATAAAACTGATGAGCCACAGCATGAAGTTATGGGAAAGACAAGTGGAAGCTAGGTTAAGAAGGAAGGTAATTATTAGTGAGCAGCAGTATGGTTTCATGCCAAGAAAGAGCACCACAGTTACAATGTTTGCTCTGAGAGTGTTGATGAAGAAGTTTAGAGAAGGACAGAAGAAGTTGCATTGTGTCTTTGTGGACCTGGAGAAAGCATAGGACAGAGTGCCTAGAGAGGAGTTGTGGTATTGTATGAGGAAGTCGGGAGTGGCAGAGAAGTATGTAAGAATGATCAGCTCTGAGCCCTTTCTTATTTGCAATGGTGATGGACAGGTTGACAGACGAGATTTGACAGGAATCTCCGTGGACTATGATGTTTGCAGATGACATTGTGATCTGTAGCGAGAGTAGGGAGTGGGTCGAGGAGACCCTGGAGAGGTGGTGATATGCTCTAGGGAGGAGAGGAATGAAGGTCAGTAGGAACAAGACAGAATACATGTGGTTGAATGAGAGGAAGGTCAGAGGAATGGTGAAGATACAGGGAGTAGAGTTGGCAAGGGTGGAGAAGTTTAAATACTTGTGATCAATAGTACAGAGTAATGGAGAGTGTGGAAGAGAGATGAAGAAGAGAATGAGACCAGATATGTTATATAGGTTGGAGATGGTGGCACTGAACAAAAATACGGGAGACAGAGCTGGAGGTGGCAGACTTAAAGATGTTAACATTTGTGTTGGATGTGACAAGGATGGACAGGATGAGAAATGAGTACATTTGAGGGTCAGCTCAGGTTGGATGGTTGGGAGACAAAGTCAGAGAGGCAAGATTGCACTGGTTTGGATATATGCAGAGAAAAGATGCTGAGTATATTGGGAGAAGGATGTTTAGGATGGAGCTTCCAGGTAAGAGGACTGCCTAACAGGAGGTTTATGGATGCGATGAGAGAGGACAAGTGGTAGGTGTAACAGAGCAAGATGCAGAGGACAGGAAGATATGGAAAAAGATGATCTGACGTGGTGACCACTAATGGAAGTAGCCAAAAGAAGAAGACGATGTTTTTTACTTAAATTTGCAGGTTCAGAAAAAGGTTAGACGAACGCTTACTTTTTGTTCCAACTTTTTATTGTGTTGGTTTGACATATATCACTTGCTTTAGAAAACAATCTCTGCAAAAGGCATTACTGTATATAATGTAAATGTTGAGTGACAGGAGGAAAGAAATATCCAGTTTTAATAATCTAGTCATCTATTTTCAAATTTTCTTAACCCAGTTGAGGATTGTAGGGGTTTCAATACAACCAAGAAATACATGCTTACATGTCTATAGAAAGTATTCAGCCCTTTGGATACTTTCACATTTTATTGTTATGCAACATGGAATCACAGTCAATTTAATTAGACGTTTTTGACACTAGTCAACAGATAAAGACTCTTTAATGTCAAAGTAAAAACAGATCTCTGGAAAGTGGTCAAACCTAATTACAAATATAAAACACAAAATAGCTGATTCCATAAATATTCACCCCCCTCCTTTAATATGACACACCTAATTCATCATTAGTGAACCAATTGATTTTAGATGTCACATAATTAGTTCAATGGAGATTACTTCTCTGTAGTCAAAGTTTTTCAATTGATTGTAATATATAAATGCACCTGATCTGGAAGATCCAGCTTGTGTTGAATCAGTATGGTCATCTAACCTATAAAATGATGACAAAAGAACGCTCCAAACTCACTCTTTTGGAAAAGGTGATTGAAAATCACAAGTCAGGGGATGGAGGCAAGAAAATATCTAAGTCACTGAATATCCCTTGAAGTCCAGTTAAATTAACCATAATGAATTTGAAAGAGTATGGCACTGCTGTAAATCTGCCTATAGCAGGCTGTCTACAAAAATAAGTGATTGTGCAAAAAGAAGACTAGTGAGGGAGTCCAACAAGAGACCAATGATAACTATAAAGGGATTGCAAGTTACAGACGCTAAGACTGAAGTTGTGCATGCAACAGCTGTTGACAGCATGCATCACCTTTCACAGCTTTATGAGAAAGTGAGAAAGTTGTGAGTTTATGAGAAGTTAAAACAATGCTCATGAGATCTTGGCTACAGTTTGCCAGAGGGCACTTGGGAGGCTCTGAAGTCAGCAGGAAGAAGTTCTATGGACTGATGAGACTTAACACCATGTTTTATTTAAGCCAAATGCTGCACTATCAAAAACACACCATCCCCATTGCGAAGCATGGCAATGGAAACATCATCCTGTGGGGATGCTTTTCTAAAGCAGACTCTGGAAGGCTTATGAGGGTAGTGGGGAAATTAATCCAGCAAAATGAAGGGGAATTTTGGAGGAAACCCTAATGCAGTCTGCAGCACAACAACCCCAAGCATAAAGCCAAAGCTATATTGGAATCTTTTTAAAAAACAATATTTATTACCTGTCAAAA
Organism: Polypterus bichir lapradei; assembly: GCA_026402145.1. Lineage (NCBI taxonomy): Eukaryota > Metazoa > Chordata > Cladistia > Polypteriformes > Polypteridae > Polypterus > Polypterus bichir. The sequence goes on along the minus strand of JANRMT010062854.1, from coordinate 96,457,903 downwards.
GTCCATACCTTAATCCAATTGAGAATGGGTGACTGGACTTGAAAAACATTGTTTACTCACAATCCCCCTGCAATCTGACAGAGCCTGATCAGTTTTGCAAAGAAGAGTGGGAAAAAGTTACACTGAAGGAAGGATTACTTAAGGAATTTTATATTTGTAAACAATTTAGACCCTATGCAGAGATCAGCTTTCACTTTGACATTAAGAATTTTGTTCAGTTGATGAGTGCCAAAAAAGCCAAATTAAATAGTCTGTGATTCAGTGCTATATAACAATGAAATGTGAAAACTTCCAAGAGGGAGAATACCTTTTATAGGCACTGTACATAATAACTAAGGAAATACCTAAAACAAAAACCAACAGCTGAAATTGGTGGGATAAATGCCAGTTGCCAGGAAAAAACTTTTATTAAGGACCAGCCATTAAGTCTAAAAAGGGCTAACTACTTAATATTTAGCTAATGTTTGCAGTGCAATGGAGAGCTGCAGGTCCACAGTGCGCTACTGTCAATCACATTGCTACCACGTATGTCTATTTCTAACTTGCCAATTTATAATTGTACATTTGATTATTTGAGTATGTAAAGAACCTTTCTCTTCCCATCACCTTGGCTAAGATATGCAAGGCAGGAAAGTGAATGGATGAATATAAATCTATTTTCTCATATGTCTTGAGTTTTATATTTAACAAATGCATTGTTGTGTTTATGCCTTAATTCAATATTGTTGCTTTTATCTAACAGCTTATATTAGCTTTAAAAAATCATTTTTGCTGGTTACTCAGACCCAATTAATCATCTTTGTACTTTTCTGTACTGCAGTCCTTCTTGTGTTATGCAGACCATCACTGCCCACTGTTTTCTATTAAATGACAAAAGTAGACCCTTTCTGAACTTGTACTGCACACATTGATATATACCGGAGAAGCAGAAAATCTGTCTATTAAATCACCAGTGTCTCACTGTGGTGTGTGATGAATTCACTTTGACTCCGACCTTACAGTATGATTATATCTGTAAGACGTTTAAAGTCAAGCCCCACTGTAGTTGGCTTTTGAAGCTTTTTAAATGTCAAAGATGCTGTTTAGTACTTGTTTCACTCCATCTCTAAATGATCTTGGTAAGACTGTGATAAAAAAAACAATACTCCCATTGCAACTTTTATATATATATGAAAAGCAAAAAGCTTGGTGCACAATAGCACATAAAAACACTCAAAAATACAAAGCCATAAACAGAATATAATAAAACAGATTAAAAAAGTTTCATAAAGCACAATTTGGTTTGAAAATTAAAATATTGACGTAGATGTGCACTACAAATTGACTTGCATTCAAAAAGAAAGCCTGTCTGTCCTTCTTACAGTTTTGTTTAGATAAGCAGGAGGCAGACTGTTTGAACCAAGAGATTTAAGTGTATGGTTTACTTAAAGATCATTCATACTGCGTGTGCAAATGCCAGTTCGTGTTGAATCAGCAATAAGTGATTTCTCTTGGTCTTGGAGTGCCTCATTTGTGGCTCTCCTGTTAATCAAAGTGATCTCTTTCCTCCACCAAGCTTCCTGTGTAATTTAGTTTACTTCAGAATTACCCTGGCAGTGTTCATCTTGAGTTGGTGTTTTCAGGGAAGTATGTGTAGTTTAAGTTACATTGGAGTACCCACATATTCATCACTAGCATAGGCACTTTTGTATTTTTATTTGTTCTAAATCTTTCTAGCAAAATAAAAGTAGCAACCAATCCATTTACTTCATACATACAGATTGAAGTTATGCACGAAGCCAGTCAAGGGGGTTCCAGCCGCATCTTGGGGATGCAGGAAACAGAAGAAAACCTGTCAGGAAGACGCAGGTAAGCATCTAAGTTCTGAGAGTATTTTTTGCAGCTATAAATACCAATTATGTCTGCTTATGTTGAAAAGGTAAGGACATTAAAGAAAAGTAAAATTCAACAGTAATAAAGGCTGATATCAAATGTCACACAAATCCAATGAAAATTTAAAAAAAAAATGATGGTAATTTGCCACTTACTGAAATGATCTGTTATTTGCTTTTGATTAATTATATTTTTGCACACATAGATAGTGATGTTGCTTCACAGTGCTTAGACCACTGGCCTGTGAGTGTTCTGCTCATGTTTCCTCATACTATCCAAGCCAATGGCATTTGGTTACTTAAAAGATCTTAATTAGTTCAGGTATGAGTGGATTTGGTTGTGGGGGTGCCTGATGGCACCTTGCCATGTCACTTCTGAGGTTGGCTCCTTTATAAGGCAAAAAGGAGACCTAGTTTCCTGAATTAAACAGAGACACTTGCTTTATATTGCAATTGTGCCAACATTCTCTTTTTGGGAGGGTATAACTATCTGTCCTATATCATAATAGTATCTTAAAATTGTACCCCTTTTGCTGTAGCATTAATGAAAATTTCCTTTCAACTATTCAAAAAGCACAAGAAAGAAAATAGGCTACTGGATGACTAGTAAACAAAAAAGAGGAATTCAAATTATTGTGCTTAAAGATGCAGAAAGTATCTTTCTTCTGAAAGCTTGAAAATCTTCCGGCTGATATCAAACTGCAGAGTTAGATATGTATCCTAAAGTTCGGCTCAGAAACAACAAGGACCTCTTTTCAATAGTCTGTAAGCTGAAACATGACCTAGTATAATAAATAGTAGAGTGAAATATGAGTGCTCTACTTGTGGTGTCAGGGATGCTATTTCACATATTCACTCGAACACGGTTTTCTTTGGTTGTGCAGCTTTTGAGGAAGATAATCACACAGATAATTCTATTGTTCAACAGAACAATATTATCATGTTAACCACTCTCTTGTGGACTTACTTATCATTGCTGCACAGTTTTACTCAAGAATTTCCTCATTATGTTTCTATATTTCCTTAAAAAGTTAAATGAACCATTAGAAACTGGTAAGTTTTCCATGCTTTAGTATTTTTGACTCTTAAATGATTCAATTTAAAAATAAAGCTATTTCTTTAAGAAACATGAGCATTACAGTTCACACAAAAATACTGCACATCTGGCCAACATAACCATAATGCAGCAGGTCGGTGGACTAATATTATTATTATTATTGTTATGAAGGAGTCAAGGTCACTCATCCATGTGCTTTTGTATTAAAATGTTTCTTATTTATTATTTGTTTGCAATGCAAATGACACTTAGAGTCAAATGGACTTAGTTCACTGCACAAAAAAGGCACCAGAAGCACTTTATTTTAATTAACATTTTATATAAATTCATTTCAAGAAAAATTTGAGAACATTCAGTACACACAGTGCAGTCATATTTACAAAACAGTAATCATATTCACTGTAAACATTTCTCAATAAATCTGTCACATACTCAGAATATGTATATATATATTAATTCTTTTAAAAAAGCTGAGATTTTAGCCAGCAAACAAAGCATTCTGTACTTCAACAGCCAGTAGCATTCCATCTGTTTGATTTTTAAAAAAAAATTAAACTAGTCTAAGAGCACCATAACAATGAACAATCAATGGACAAAGTGGAGACAGGCTTTCTTGAAAGAAACAGCCACTTGTCTCCTTCTGCTCTTGTGCTAATATTCTTTTCTCTGGGTATAACTCCAGCCACCCTGTGCCATTACTAACTATTTAAGGGGAATCTTCACTAGCTATTCTCTAAATTAAAAAACTACTTCCTATGTCACTGGATATAGTGAGACTAATGAGGCATCTGATGAAAACACGGCCATAAGAGATGGCAGAAGAAGAAACTAAAAATGGCAAAAGGCAGGCTACAATAAGGGTGCCTGAAGGTCTGGTTAAAAAATAAGCTCTTTCCTCAGTGTAGTAATGATTTTATTTACCAAGACTAGTCTGAAGTGCCCTTGGAGCCTACTTAATGCCTCAAGTCTACTTTGTACTGTAAGACTGAATTCACACAGCTTGTTTATTCATATGGTAACGTTCATTGGCACCATTTTGTGTACGAAAGTAAACTGGAAAAATAATGCTATATGCAAGCACTACACTGAAGTTAAAAACTTTACTACTTTATTACATGAAATGTTCACAAATTAAAATAAAAAGTGCTTTTCCTTAAAATAGCTGGCTCATTAGTAAATGTAATGTTCATCTGAAATTATCTTGAGGTAAATATACATGCCAGAGATAAACAAGGCATACACCGTCTTAAAAGCATGCAGCCTTCAGAAAAGAGAGCTGCCACTTTAAATATAAAACTTCTTTGCAGCAGCGGGAGCAGATTTCAAAGGATGAGGGGGAAAAAAAAACAAAAAAACCCGGCAATGACTACTTCTGTGACTCACAAGGGAAAATGTGCGCTCATCAGTTTCACAGACAATATTGAACGTCAAAAAATTATCCTGGCCATCTTCCACTGCTTATGTCAGTATTTACTAAAGAATACTGGAGAGTCTGGAAAATTGCCATTTTATTAGCCACATTAAAGTACATATTTAAGTCGAGTGCAAACAATCTTACAATATTTTTTTGCTTTAATAAATTTGACTACTTTAATAGCATGGATATTAGTATGTTAAAAGTACAGACTGTAGTTAAGATGTTTTCACAAAATGTAACTAAATATTTCCTTTTCTGAAATTATGGGCAGATTGTAAAATGATGCTGAAAAAATTAAAATGACTACTGAAACAAAAGTGGAAGACGGAAAAAAAAAATCTGTTTGACGGTCTTTAATGATACAAGATATACAGTCACCAAAGTATGTCAAGTATGAAAATTCAGATTAAAGAATTAGAAGTAGATGTTGGTACAAAACTACATACAGATCAGCGTGGTGGGTTAATGTTTTTTTCTATCAGCTAGAAGTGCAGTTTTGCTTACTTTGCATTGTTTTTCCATTTGCCTCAGTTAAGCTTTCTTTTATTAAATAAAAACAGACATAGATGCTCTACAGACATGGTATATAAGATAAAAAACACCCACCTGACCAAGCTGTTAACATACCTAAGAGCTTCTTACACCAAAAGCACAAATCTGCCATTTTTGACGTTTCACTTTTTTTTCTGCCCAGCTAAAATCTGAGCACATGTAATACTGCTTATGATATACATATAATACCTTTAAAGTCTTTTTTAAAATAACAAACATTTTATTTAAGTTCATACAGAAATATAAAATTTCTTCCACAGTCAATCAATAATGCATTACTTTAGTGAATGTGGACGACAGCTTCAAGAGAACAAGTGTTTCCTTTTTCTTTTTAAATTTCACATCACTGTTCATGCTTTACCAACTGCTTCACTAGAAATGTATTACTTTAGAGATCACAACATAGTACAGTAAGCAAGATGCATGTTTTTTTTCTGCTTGTACACAATAATAAAAATCCAACCTTGGTTAAGATGATATTAGCAGCACTGAAACTTAAATGCGCTAATGGCTAGTTGGCAAAATAGAATGTAGTATATTTTTGATGTTTTGCTCCCTTGTGCACTTTTCGCTTCAGTTAAAAATAAAGACACCAAAAATAAGTTAAAAAATATGTTCTGTAGCACACGTACAATGTTAAGCATACATAACTAATATTTCTAGGAAAAGGCAGCACTGCAGGGATAAGTGTCCATATACTTCGGTTTACAAAGAAGAAAAACTTTGATTATTGTGCAGTATAGTTTTCCTAGAATTCCTGAGGATAGTCTTCTGACCTTTGGATGAGTTGCCTCTTTCCAGAGGTGGTAAATATCTTTTACATGTCCGTGTGAAGTCATCATTTGGTTGTAGATACATGGATGATAGGGAGCCTTGCCTTCTCCAGAGAAATACACATGGTATTGTGGGATCACGCCTACTTTACGAGCACACATCCCCATAAAAACATCATCAATGTAGATTGTGGTATTAATTGTCAGAGAGGCTCTGTATACTTTGTTAGCCACATCTCCTGAAAAAACATAAGCAGCACCTGCAGTGTAATCTGGATAAGCAGCCCACTGGTACATTTCATAGGGAACATAGTATTTGCTTTCTTTACTTCTAATTGGAGGAGCACCTCGATGAACACGTCCAATCCAGAAATCCTGGATACCTCTTCCATCCAACTCTTGGAGGTATTGTACCAAATTTGGCATGTGTATAAAGATATCATCATCTGCGGACATGACAAACTTGGCATGACTACAATACAAGTGAGCCCATTCAAACTGCATTTTTAATTTAAGCGTCAAATTGTGGAAATCATCAATAAAGTCCTGTTGTATAAGGTCATGAAAAGCTTGGTCTTCTCTTAGCAGTTGATTCTGGAAGAAATTTCCATCATATTGATTCAAACGAGTCCCCAAGGCAAAAATAATTTTGACATTAGCTTTCAGCTTTGTCTGTATGTACGTTTCATTTCCCCATGTGGACCGGATGGCAGCCCTTCTTTCTTTGTTCTCTGGAGATGTCTTCACAAACAAAAGCAAGAGCACTTTCTGGTTCTCACATTTGTCTTTGTGATTGATTGAGTATTGGTATTTGGCCAAACCATTCAAATCTGCTTTACTAAGAGAAAGACTTTCATTTAGAAATTCATAACTGTTCACAAGGTATCGGTAAGAGTAGGATTTCATGTGGCTCACAACACCATTATCAAATTGTTCCCAATAAATCATCATAAGTGAAAATAAAAAGCAGGTCATTATCAGTTGTAAAAACTGGCATTTTTTTATTCGCCTGGCACTCAGAAACATTCTGCAGTCTTTCTTAACCCTTTGACTACCACTGTCAGGTACAGTGGAAATAATCAAACAGAAAGACTGCATTCAACAGGCAAATATTTCTGGTTGTTCTTAGTTCTGTCATAATGCTCCATGAACAGGTGCAAAATATACCCAGGTATGTTTGACTGGCATATTTTAAAAACTGTAAGGAAAATCAGTAGTTAAAAAGGATGGAAGCTTCATTCAGTTTTGATGGACTTGCTCTTCATCTTCTGTAAATACCCATTTGCTTTTGGACACTTGACTATCTGCAAAATAAAAAAAATGGGACAGGGCATTAAAGGATGACTTATGACAGACAACAGGGAGAAAGGTTTGTTATCGTTAGGATGTATAGGTAAACAAAGATGTGGGAAACCCCTATATGAAATTAATTAAAACTTGCATTGAGAATTTTTATTATGGCCATAAAGATGTGATGGTAGTACTTCCATGTCTTTTTTCTGATTAAATTTCCTTTTTTGTCTTGAACATCTGTAATTAAATTTTCCCTTAGAGACAAATTATTATTTATTATTATTTATTAATCCTTTCATTGAAAGAATAATAACAATTTCCTTGTTTTATCTTTAAATGGCCATGTCATAGCTACCTCTTCATCAATGTTTATACTGTTCAGTGTAAAATGGCTTTTTTAAGAAAACTATTTTGCTATGATCAAAAAAACAGATTTCAGTAGAACATTCCTCTAAACACAGTTAAGAACTTGTATGACCGATTTTCAAGAAGGATTGAAGCGGTTTTACAAACAATGGGTGGCCCTGCTTATTAGGACCTTGATATTAACATATTGTTAACTGTTGCTGTTATTTTGTCCATCTCTGCACTAGCAAATTATCTTCTATTGTCCTGTTTTAATAACAATTTTTGTATGAAACTGTCATCCATTATTAAGGTTGTGACACTGAAATGAAACAACCGTAAAATGTCAAACACAGTGTGGTTCTCAATACCAATAAAAGTTCAACAGTGTTAATTAGCCACAGTTCCTGATCACCCTCATCCATTCTTTATAGATCTTAACGTTTTTCCTTGAAGGTGTTTCACTGGAATTGAAGTCAGATTAACAATTATTGCAAAGATGCGAGATAATAAAGAAAAAAGGTTTGCTTAAAGTTTTGTGCCCTTTTACTTTAAGGAAAAGTGTGAAGTTATGAGCACTATGGCTCTCGGGCACATGTGACAAGAATGTTTGTTTATATATTTTTGATACATTTATTCACAAACCTCATTTTTTATGAGATAATTTGGCAGACACACCTCCAGGCTCAATTTAAAAACCTGAAAAAGTCTGACTGCAAAGGTTCCCCACATTTCTATCACCAGCCTTTTAGTCCCTATTGATTCTGGAACCAGATTACTCATTTATTTGCAATGCAGAGTTCAGGAAGAACCATGTAATAAGAAGATAACTAGAGTTTATAAGAGCAAGACTTGGCTGTAGTTGTGCCCTTTGTTCTTCTATTGCCACTGTACAGAGGCAACAAGAGAACAGAAAAGTCAAACAGGAGAAACATACTGTGTAAGAAAGAAATAACTATAAAGAGAAGCAAGGAACAAAATCAGAAATGAAAGACATTGATGAAGAAACCATATGTGAAATATGAGGAGAGAAATCACTAAGGGAATTTAGAGAGCAAAAATGGCAGTAGAGGTGAAGTGCCAGACCCACAGCACAACACTTTCTGACAAAATGTACAAAATGAAACTGGACATGTGTTTCAAGGAAAGTGAAAGAGGATGTGCAATCACTCATCCATACAGAATACAGTGGCAAAGGCCAGTAGGCATCTTTATGTACAGGCTTAAAATGTAGAGATAGGTAGCAAGATAAATCAACATGAGGGTGAATCCAGACTGCAAATGATGGTATGGAGAATAAAATGATCATTAACTAGAGAGGATTAGCAGCTGCTACGAGCCAACCAAATTTAAATTAGAATTTAATCTGCTTTGTCAATAAGCAGAATGTGAGATACTTATTTGTCCTGGTGTGCCAGAACTGCAATTTTTTGAATAGATGACTACATTTTCATTATATTTTGCACAGACAAACAAGATGAACTTAATCAATAGTACCAGTAATCTATAATTTTAAAAAACATTTGTTTCGACCGTTTGCCTCAGGCTGTTTTCATTATCTTATCACTTGGAAACTGAACTGAACTTTGACAGCCAGCCAATCAAGCCCATATCACAATAAAAAAAAGCTCCATATCACATGTCACTAAGACGTGGAATTTTAAATATGACTTGTCCGATGGAGCAGAAGGGACAGAAGGAGAGAAGAAACAGTGATGACCAAAAAGGATGTAAGAAGAGGGTGTAGGCGACGTCAGAAGAGGAGACTGAGACAATTGTTTCACCTGACTGTCAGTGAAAGCATCTCATGAACAACATGCTAGATCAAAATCTGCCCCCAGGATAGATTCCAATCCTTGACATTCTTCATATGCTTTTTCTAAAGACTATATATATCCAGACTTTGTTATATATATTTTCTTTTATACTTTTTTCCTACTGGTATTATTGTTCTTTAATCAATACCATGTTGCTTTTTATATTTCTATACCTTGTCTTTATATCTAGAGTGATTGAATTAATAAAGTAAATATTAAGAGCACCTGGAGCAGTTGGAAGTTTGCCATACTCTCCGATCTGTGAGGTTTATCCGGATGAGGAGGAGAGCTCCATCCGACAGAAGGAACAGCACGTAATGTAAAACATCACTGGTTGATAAAATGACCTATAGCCAAGGATGTTGAGCCTTTGTATGGGTAAATATATTCTTGGAGACCACAGTTAGGTCTGAGATATATCCAAGACATTGTATGTTGTTTGAGCCAATGATAAGCAAGCTTTACAAAGTGCCAGGGAGTGATGGGCTGTGTATGTGCTAGTCATACGACACTTGTGGGGTTATAAATGCTAGGAAGTAATGGGCTGTGTGTGCATTATTCATACAACACTTTTGTGGTTAAGGTTTGTGTGTATGTGTATATATGTATATGTGTATGTTAATCATTCTGCGCGAGTGTAGACCAATCCAGCAATGAACTTTAAGTCGATGGTAATACCATGATAATACATACTATAAATCTAATAGTGAATTTACACACAAATCTGTATGAAAGCCAGTTATTAATTCAAAGTTTATTTAATTAGATTTGGTAATTATGAAGGCTATTGAGAAGAACAGCAAAACCTATGTCCACCAGCAAAAAGAAAAATCTGCCAGAATTATCAGTGCCAGAGACAAGTGTATTGAAGCACAAATTGTATGGCACTAGAATGACCAGGTTGCTCTTATGAGAGCTTCTAGAGTCAAAAGTGGCTACAAAATAGCCCTTATTGCTGAGTTAAGACACATGCTTACCTAATATCCTGGTTTTCTGTAAAAATGTGATATCTAATTTGGTATGCCAGAGGTAATAAAAGATTACAATTTCTTAATGTTTAAACTGAGAGCTTGAATGTTACATGAAGTAAGTTTGGTTAGCCATAAAAGTTACAAAAAAGTGAACGTGGATAAAAACACACTGAAAGAATAATAGAACAGAACAAAAATGGACTAACCATGCCAGAGTACCCCTTCCTCCTTATGAGTAGCACATACACCGGGAATCATATAAAGTTTTCCCATTCATAAACCCAAAGAAATTAAAACACAAACTATAATAAACATCCTTCTAACTTCATCAGACCTACCCAAATGACCCAAACATATTGAGTACATTAGTACCTTGCACAGGTGAGGCTCAAACCACACCCTACCCTGGCTGCATCATCAGAAAACATTTAGGCAAAAAAACACTATGGGACATGACGTCCAAAAGTGTAAAGGTCTGTAACAAGTAGTAACATGACAATAACAAATAATTGACACATGTCAGATTCGACATAAAAGCTTCATATCACCTAATGGCCAAGGATTGACTTGTACAGTTTTTTGCAATTTGGAAAAATAGACACCAGCTCTACTACAAACCGTACTGAATGGTAAGTATATCCACACTTAAGTCTGAATGTAAAATAATAGCATCATCAAAACTGGAATCAGAGGGTAGCATCAGCATAGGTTTAATGCAAAAAGTTATTACAAGTCTTTAACCCTTTGAAACTAAAGGAAAAAATAACTCCGCTTGAGCATACCTTGATATTATTGGCTATAAAGTTGTGATACACTACCATTAACTGATTTATGTCCTCTAATTCAGCATAATATCAGTTTTTCAGTTATGAACAGTACCATACAGCATAAGAAAATATTGATGAAAAAGGGAAAAATACCAAAAGGAAATTTGCAATATTTTTGATTTTTCTAGTGAACAAACAACCAAAATGTACTGAGCAACATAGGTTGGGAGCATGCACTGCTACAAAAATAAACTGAATGAAAAAAATATATTCCACATAATTCATTTTATTAAAAGTTCCTGTAAGTTTCTGTTTTATTTCTGATCAATTCTGTGCCAAATTCTTGTAACAGTGAAAAAAAAAAATAGCTTTGGCCTATAAGTAAAGACCATTTCCTTAAACATAAAAAGGTACAGCGGATGTGCTTCTAGCTCTAAAAGTAAAATTTAGTTAACCACTTAGTAATGATATCTAAATTCAGATCCATAACCCTAGAAAAGACACACTTAGAACAGATAGACAGACAGACAGACACTTCATTAATCCAGAGGAAAATTTAAGTACCAGTAGAAAATTATACAAAGTTAGATATAAACATTTAATTACACACTATACAAGTAACATTAAGTACGTACACTGGAGTTGTAAAACGTACAGTCCAATACCTGTACAAGTAATGTAGATTATAATGCCAGGGCAATGGGAATTGTGCAAATAATATTACCACCAAGGTGACAGGTGGCACATAATAATAAAGTGACAGATACTAAAGTGCCATAATGTTAAAGTAAAAATAAATTGACATGGCTAAAGCTGATAGGATAACATGTTTAGAGTGACACATTATGAAAAAGGTTGTACAGTAGTGACCAAGTAGTAAGATATCAGATATAGCTAATACTGTATACCAAATGAGCAGAGAAACAGCATCAGACCCAGAACTCAAACACCGCCCACCCTGTTTGGGAAGAGTTAGAGTCTAATGGCTCTGGGGACAAAACATGTTTTGTATCTGTCTATATTGCAGTTAATAGCACCCTACCACTAAACAAGCTCCTCTGCTTAATTATGGTTGTGTAAAGTGGGCGATTTTCATGGTCCATAATAGAGAGCAACTTGCATAGTGTCCTCCTCTTTGCCACTGTCACCAGAGAGTCCATTTCCATGCCAACCACAGATCTGCATCTCTCTTCTTCAAACTTCCTCCCCAGCACACTGCAGCATAGAAGAGAGTACTGGCTACCAACGAGTGATAGAACATCTGCGGGAGTTTATTACATATACTAAAGGAGTCCAGCCTCCTCAGAAAATATAGTCGACTTTGCCCCTTCCTGAACAGAGCCTTTGTGTTCTCTGACCAGTAGTCCTCCAGTCTGTCATTCAACTGCACTTCAAGGTATTTATAGGTCTTGACCCACTATATATCAACTCCTTAAATTGAGACTGGTCTCAGTAGTGGTCTAGAAATATGGTAGTCCACGGTCATGTATTGGTTTTAAAAGTGTTCAACAGCAGTTGGTTTCATCAACACCATCACACAAAGTCATTCACAAAACCCCTGTGCTCCTCCTCCTGTCCACCCCTGACACACCCAACACTGGTTGTGTAATTCGAGAACTTCTGCATGTCGCATGTCCCTGAATTATAGTTAAAGTCTAATGTGTACAGGGTGAAGAGGAAAGGAGAAAGAACAGTCCCCTGTGGAGCTCCTGTACTATGAGATCTGCCAGTGAGGTAATCTACAGTCCAGTTTACCAGTTTTGAGTCCACTCCAATCCTGTACAGCTTGTCCCTCAACAGTATGAGACATGAGGTCTTCTACAGCACGGGGACCAACACCAGTTAGAGGCTCAGGTTGAAGATGTGCCAGTTCAGCAGCATAGGCCCTTAGATGTCTTGGACACACCTTATCTGGGCCAGTTTCCTTCCTGGGGCACAGCCTCCTCAGTTCTCCTCTAAACTGATTTGCAGTGATGGGGTGAGAAACAGTGGACGGAGAAACAGAGAGAGTCTGTTAGCACCTTCAGATGTGCTGGTGCAGTGTGTGTGTGTGTGTGTCTATGTGGTCATGGAGGATCTACGAGGGATGCATGATTTATGCTTCCAGCTTGTGGGGGAAGGGTGGTGGCTTTAGGTTTGTGGTAGTTAAAGCAGGAACATGACAGTCAAACTGGCTGTAGAAGAGCAACTAAGTTGCTCTCTCCACGTGCACCTCTGCTGTTATAGCTGTTCCTTTGCTTATAGCCTGTGATGGTCTTCATACTATCCCACACCTCCCTGATGTTATTTTGCTGCAGCTCAAGCTCTTTCTTCTTCCTGTAAGACTCCTTTATCCTCTCAAAGTCTAACCTTAAGATCCTTCTGTACATTCCTCAGTTCTATCTGGTCCTTGTTTATGAATGCTCTCTTCTTCTTGTTAATATCACTGGCAATCCAGGGCTGCTTATTAGAGTAGCACAGTTTTAACAGGAACAAAAATGTACATACATACAGAAGATAGTCTGTCACACAGTTTGTAACCCCCTCAATGTCCTCTCCATGTGATTCCTGCAGACCAGTAGACTCAAAATGGTCCCCATGAGCATTTTCAGTTGACCATTTCCTGAAGCAGTGTGTAGTTGTGGGTAGTTTTTGAACTAGAGGATTGTACTGAGGAGGAAAGGTTGGGAGTATGGAGTCCAGTGTATTATTATTGAAGTTGGCAGAAATGACAATTAAATCCTCTGGGTGTTGCATCTGGAGTCTCGTGATGGTTGTGAGCATGACAATACAAGCCATCACTACACCCACCCATGGAGGAATATAAACAACAACTACAATGGCGTGAGAAAACTCCCTGGGCACTTAGTCACCTACATCCACTGCCAACAGTTAAAAGTCCCAAATTCAGATTGTTTTCTTAACTGTTACATGCCCCAGGTTATACCATCTGATGTCAATAAACAGTGCAAGTCCCCCCACCTTTGCTTTTGCCACAGCGTTTAGCTTGTCCGTCGGCTCTTACGGTTGTGATCCCCAGAATGTCGACACTCGCATCGAGAATGTTGTCAGTTAGCCATGTCTCAATAAACTCCACTCCCAATTTAACTAATGCTACTAGCTTGTCTGTCTTGTTAACAGAGAGTTTACAATTCCCATTACCACTGATGGAATAGATGGTTTATATTTCCTACATTTGTTGGCAAGCTTCTCCCTTACCTTAGGGCCAGCCCCACAGCCCCACATCCCCAATACCTGCAACTCAGTTCTTTCAGGATAAGCTGCGCACTGCCAGGGCATCTGTTTGTTCAGAGTGTGAGTAGGTCTTCCTTTGTGTAAACAAAGTTTGTGCTGCTCACTCACTGCTCAAGTGACTCAGATGCAGAGGAATCTCCTTCTCCTCCTTTTGTGTATTATGTCTAGCAGTTCACTTAGTTGAAAATGCTATTGTTGAAATTTGGAAACAGATGAATCTGGTGACCCTTACATAACAAACTAGGAATTAGTTGAGCCTCCTAGGAGGGCAGTCTCACAATCAATATAATGGAGAAATTTCACTATTCAGGGCCTCTGACACAAAGACTTTTCATTAAAAGCATATTCTATTTCATCTTTCATCCACCAGAGAGATATCACACAGGCTGCAAAACATACCAGTCCACAGCTTTATCAAAAATTGTATATTTTTCTCTTAGATGCTTGTTATTTAATTATTATTTCTACAGTTTCTTTCCTCCAAATCCATTAATTTGGAAGTTTTGCAATATGATCATCTAGTGCCTGAATCTTATTGGCATGGCAGCTCACTATGATCACCCATGCCCCAAACTCCTTTCTAATTTTTACAGTAAAATGCACTGATCTCTACTTAAAAGCTGAGCTATAAGGAATTTCTTATGACAATAAGCTGGTCTCCCACACATTTCTGCATGTCTTTGCTAAGGAGACCGATTTAGTCTTGCCAGCATCTTGCTTCAAGGAGGCCTTGATGCAAAGAACTTTTTTTGCTGGACTGAAAACCTCAGAGACATTAATGGGAACTTCTAATGAAAGGTGAGTACAACAGACCTTTTGTGTTAAGACTTTCTGGAGAAATAAACAGGAAAAAAAAGTAAGTAGCCCCAGAGAGCTACCCTTACACATATCCTTTTACTACTTGGAGAAATGAATGCTCTTTAACTGATTTAAGACAGATGATTCACTAGTTTCCCCAAAATGGATGGAGTCTATGTAAAAAATCATTTAAAATAAGGCATTTTGTGAAATGCTGCAGACAAATGAGGAAAACACTTCTGCATTGTCTATGTAGTGTTATAAATTCCACAATAGTGTTGATACTTAACTGAGAGTTAACATCATTTTCATTAAGTTCTAGCTTGAGTTTATATTGGTCATTACTTCTAGGTAAATGATGAGTTTCCAGCTCCACCAACTCCTCTACAAAGCCTTCTCTCCACTGTGTGTTCCTGCATGCAATGACTATTATAATCATGGCTTCTGGGAACACCTGCAGTGGTGAATGTTACATGTAAGGTTGTCTTACATAAAAATTACTTGGGACAGGACACAGTACACATCATATTTAAGAATGTGCAAAATCATATTTGAATACTTTACTGCAATAATTTCAAACAAAAATAATTACTTCCTAACATACATCATTTGGATATTATTCAAACAGTGGAAAAGGTTGATTAATTTATTATTGTAATGGTCTTGAAATCTAGATAGATAGATAGATACTTTATTAATCCTTAATAAAATGGGAATGGTTGGTGATATTAACTTCCTGTTTGTGG